>JAPQNM010000013.1:28780805-28783305 GCA_029783475.1 Metacarcinus magister | reverse complement strand
AGAGAGAGAGAGAGGGCAGAAGAAAAAAGAGAGAGGGAGAGAGAAGGGTCAAAATTATGTTAAAAAATAATTGTATAACTTAACACTAATTAAAAGTAGTATATTTGGCTTAATATGTAATAATGGTAGTAGTAGTAGTAGTAGTAGTAGTATAAATGTGATAAGTATGATGAAAATATAATTATCATCATCATGCTCACGAACATTAGTTATAAAGAAAAAAAAGTAAAGAAAAAAATCATGAGCCAATCCATCATCACAACACTGTCCATCACCTCCCCCCCCACACACACACACTCTTGGTAGCTCAGTGGTAACGTCTCGGCCTGTCACATGGTAAGCTCGAGTTCGCGCCTCGTTCAAGGTGCAAAGCTTCACTGATGACCAAGCAGTTACTGTCCTCTTTGAGCAAGTGGATGGGATCTATGGTGTGTGAAAGATCCCAGCCTTACCCAAATGACTAATAATGACAACAACAACAACAACAACAACGATAAACCCTAAGACGAAGCCGGTGTCAAAGTGGAACATCTGCACTGAACGAACGAACACTTGTTTCAATTAATCATACATAAGAAGTCATTACTACGAGTATTAGCAAGGCAGCTTCGTCTGTACCTTTCACTTCCCTTCCTTACTTACTCAATCACGCAATCACTCACTCACTCACTCACTCAACGAACACTTGTTTCAATACTTCCATACAAGCAGCCATTGCCACGAATATTATCAGGCATTTCATTTCGTCTGTACCTTTTCATTTCCCTTACTTCACTCACTCACTGAATTACTCACTCCTCGGTTTGAGTTTCAACTAAAGTCAACATTACTACTATATGTGTGTGTGTGTGTGTGTGTGTGTGTGTGTGTGTGTGTGTGTGTGTGTGTGTGTGTGTGTGTGAGTGAGGTGGTCAGTGTATACATACACCCCTAACTTCTCTACCTTTATCCCCGTGTTCCTCCTCTCTGTTGCGGGTTTGGTCAAGGTAAGGTAAGATAACGAAGGTAAGGAAGCAAAGGTAAGGTAAGGTAAGGTAAGGTAAGGTAAGGTAAGGTAAGGTAAGCAAAGGTAAGGTAAGGTAGGTAAGGTAAGGTAAGCAAAGGTAAGGTAAGGTAAGGTAAGGTAAGGTAAGGTAAGGTTAGGTAAAGTAAGGTTAGGAAAGCTAAGGTAAGCTAAGGTAAGGTAAGGCAAGGTGTGTATATGAAAACCAACATGGTGAAGAAGACAGATAAACGCAGCTGCCCTATGTATGTATGCATGCATGTATGTACGTAAGTATGTATGTATGTATGAGTGCAACCCTCATGAATAAGCTGCCTCATAATACTACTCACACTCACAACATAAATAAACAAATAAATAAAACAACACCAGTACAATAATACTTAACATTAAAATAAATCCAACCACTAAACTGATAACAACAAGAAGAAAAAAACATCAGGTATTTGCGATGACATAAATAAATAAATTGATTAAAAAAATTATATAAAAAAAACTTTCTCGTCACCAGGCTCTAAAATGTTAACGAAAAACTCGCGGGGAAAAAAAAAGTTACCAAGCGCCCCCTAGAATATTAAAACGAGCTCAAGAGAGGGGAGGAGGAGGAGGGCGGCGCGAGGATGAGGAAAATAATAATGATGGAAAAAATTGCCAGTTCAAGCGCGCTCACCCCTCGAGAGAGAGAGAGAGAGAGAGAGAGAGAGAGAGAGAGAGAGAGATAAGCCTAAGATGTAAGGATGAACACATTACGAAGAGAGAATAAGAGGAGGAGGAGGAGGAGGAGAAAGCCACCACCACGACCAAAACTTACAACCTTCCACACACACAAATATTAATAAATGTTAACAAAATGAACAGCAACACAAACACACCGAACACGACCTTGTGGCATCTGTACATACGACGCGATGTTGTTTGTAGTGGAGTTTTTGTTTTGTCTGAGTGGATGGAGGGGTGGAGAAGGGTGGGTGGACATGTAGAGGTGGAGGAGTGGGTGCTGGAATAGAGGTGGAGGGGTGGAGGTTAGGGGATAAGTGGGTGAAGGGGAGGGACGGCAAGCAAGCATAAAACATTTGCACTTGCTCGTGTGTGAAGACGGTGGTGGTGGTGGTGGTGGTGGTTAGGGCAATGTGCAGATGGTGGTGCCATCTAGTAGTAGCGGGCGTGACGGGGAAACCAACGTGTGTGTGTATGTGTGTGTGTGTTACACGAGCACTGTGCTCGAGTGCGCGCACGCGCGCCAACGGAAGTAATAGTTTTGAGGGGATGGGAGGGAGAGGGAACAGGAGGACGGGGGAGGGGAGGGTTTGGGGACGGGGAGAAGAGGAAATGGAGGAGCAAGAGGAGGGGAAGGGACTGGGAGGTGGGATAGGAGAAGGAAGGAGAGAGGGAGGGGAAGGAGAGGTAAGGGAGGGGAGGGAGGGATAGGAAAGGAGTGGAGGGGGATGGGAGAGGAAGGAGGGATAAGGGCGGGCAAGGGAATGGAGGAAGAGAAAG
>JAPQNM010000013.1:28755805-28775805 GCA_029783475.1 Metacarcinus magister | reverse complement strand
ATCAGCATGAACACACCATTATATAGCAATGGTTTTCCTACTGTACAACACACACCATTCACCATCATGGCCCATACTCCCTTCACACGTCAGTCCTCTTTGTGTCTGCTGCTCCACAGCAACATTTGGTGCCACGAGCAATGGGGCAGCAAGTGGTAAGGGTAAGGGCCACAGTCAATACAGCTGTGGCATTATGAAGTATTAAATCAATGCCAAGTGATCTCATCCTGTTGGTGGCATGCAAGAACATCCCTATCGAGGAGTGAGTGAGTGGAGGCAACATACACCACAACACAGCTTCACATCACCACCTCTTAATGCCTCTGTCGCTGCACCACACACACACTTATGCATGCAAAGGGCTAATACTGATGCAACTAATAGCCACAGCTGAGTGCAAAACTAAATCACATTTCAAACACAACTACAGTTTCCTCTATTTACTATACACAAATACGTGTTTTTCTTTGTGATAAGAGAAATTTCATTTGACAGATAAAACACACAGCAGAGTGGTGTTCGTCCGTGACTGTGCTTCTGATTTGATACTTTCCTCTCCAGGCAGCTCACATTACTGTCATCAGTGTGGAAACCCTCTCTAATAGGTGAAAGTAAGTGTTTTGTAAGTGCATATTTGTTAAAGAAGCAATGTGTAACTTTCAAGGGGTTTCCTCACAAAAACATCCATTGGAACCAACAGCAATTACTGATAGCAGCTCAAAGAAAGCCTTATTGTGTGTGTGTGTGTGTGTGTGTGTGTGTGTGTGTGTGTGTGTGTGTGTGTGTGTGTGTGTGTGTGTGTGTGTGTGTGTGTGTGTGCGCGCGTGCGTGTGCGTGCGTGTGTGTGTGTGTGCGTGTGTGCGTGCGCGTGTGCGCGTGCGTGTGTGCGTGTGTGTGCGCGCGCGTGTGCGCGTGTGTGTGTCCGCGCGCGCACATTCATATGCATACACGGATACATGTAAGAGATTAAGGACATGCATTTAAAACACAAACATGTATACATACATACAGACACAATATTATCAACAAGTGTATAATTCTGTAAAGTTTATGGTAAGTGTATCAACTTGATCTGTTGAGCTGAATCAGTCACTCCCTTGATGCCTTGCTATCTACAGGATATCCTTCCAAAAAGATGCATACAACAAAGAAATACCATTGATATGTTAACCCTTAACACACATGATGCTGTCTTACAACTCTCATTCTTATTACATGCCTTCCCATCTCCACACCCTGTACATGATTGCTGCTGACCACTCCCTTGACTGTTCATATTTGAAGACTATCTTTTATTAATCATGCAAAGGTGCAAACCCTCTCAGTAGTCTACTTCACTTCTTCAAAACAGCCAGATAAATCACAATTTATGTTTCCACAAACTAAAGGATTACTTACATACGAATACAAACAGCAACAGACCTATAGATCCTTTGTTTAATGTCGCTAAACTACACTAACTACTACTATTAAAGAAAGGCTAGAAAAGTAGAAGGCTCCACCCCACCCACCTATTCCTCCAGCCGAGACCCGATACCATGTAGTATTGAAAAACTACATGGAATTTACGAGGACAGTGAGGAAAAGGGTGTAATCTAGGGCTATTATTTTTTGTGGGGGAACTAAAAATGTTTGGTAGTGTGATAATGTGCTGAGTGTGGATGTCGAGATTTTTGAGAAGTGTCGAGCTAAACAAATTCAGAGACAATTATTGCACTGTCCTAAGTACGTATTTCCTAGTATATACTTTTGATGTAAGTATCTTTTGTATGTCAGTATGGTGATCATGTGCATTGTCGAGATGATGGACGGATCCCCAGCAAGGGTCTCGCTAGATAAAGGCAACATAGATGCAAAGGGTTATGTGTTCTATATGGAAACTGCAGAGAGGACCATCACTACAGCACATTCAGGTCAGACAATGAGAGAAATGAAACACAACCTGTATTATCAGAAGCCTAATAATCAAGACACACAGTTTGATAGTTCATGTCATGCAATGTAGCACCAAACCAACGACATCATGTACAATGCCTCACCGAACATGTAAATTAAACCAGTTGCAAAATTGAGGTGCAATGACATGTCCGACACTGATATGCACACATTTAAAGTCATGCACTTCCCTAATCAAATTAACTGCAAGCATGACAAAATTTTAAAACATGCAACTCAAGTATCCCTTTTTTCACAGGCCATTGAGTAAATATCGAATATATTTTATTACAAATCCAGGACTTGATTCAACTCCTATCCTCAGTGAGTGGGTTAAGGGCACCAATTGGTGTACACTATTATCTATCATCATTGCAGTAGCTGGACAATTAAAGTAATAGAATGGCAACTTAGGTATGGTAAAATGAAGACAGGGTAGACAGAACTAGGTGGAGACGAGGTAAGTGTTGCTGGGGTAGCCTTGAATAGACAGAAAGCTAGAGATGGGTGGAAAAGGTAGGGTGAAGACCTTTCTCTGGCAGTAGAATCCTAAATGCTGATAATGACGATGATAATTATAGTTCCACATTAAGCATCATAGTGTTGCATAATTTATACTGGTGTCACTTTCCATGTAACAACTGCCTGCACCAACACGGGTAATAGTTTCAATGCAATACAACTGAACACCACACAGGATGGAAAACAAAATACAAAGGAAATACAAAATCATGCCACAAGGTTAAGAAAAGCTGCAGTCTCATTTTCACCGTCCCTCACACACTGCAGACTAGGTCACCTTATTAATAGATCAGTCATTAATACCTGGCAACACTTCCTGTGTCTCAATATTTCCTTCTTACTCCAACTTTTATTTTTCATAACATTTCACCCTCATCACGGATCAGTAGGTACTGCTTTACAGTAGGTATGGTATATTTTGAAAGATTCTTCACCTGTGCTTTAAAAGGCTTCTAAATCTTCATTGAATTACCGCACCTGTAAGTTGTGACAAGTCATGACATCCTGTGACTCAGCAAGGAAATGCGAGAGAAAAAAAATTTAATAAAAAGTTTCCATGAGACTTCAGATCACAAGCAGCAGGACAAGTTTTTATGACAAAAACATCCTATGATGCATAAAATCTTGTGTTTGATGGCAACGCTTCTTCTGAGGGTAGAAGCAGTATGCTGCCTCACTATTAGACTCATAATACATACTGATGAGTTAATGCCAATGATGCCACTGCCTCCCTCTTCAAGACATCGCACACAGGAGCCATTAACATTCTGTACCAATGGTTCATCTAAATTTAAATCACTATCTATCTATATACCTGGCTTATATCCTCATGAAAAGAGAGTAGCTAGGACAAGGTATTCCGGGTTCAGGCACACTTTACACTTCCCTCCCCCTATGCACACTGTCTTTTCATAGAAGACAGAGGAGAGGTTTTCCACACTCCTACCTGTCCCTTTTCGTCGCCTATTACGACTCACAGGGAATACGGTGGTACTACATAGTACTCTTGCAGTCCTACAACATCCATACATAATAAAGAACTTATTTTTCCATTGGTCTCAAACATTTTAAGAAAACACGAGTGGAATGCAGTATAATAACACCCACTATGAGCACGACACATGTCTCAACACAATCAGGAGAACACCATAACAATGCTGCCAGGATCTCAGTATTTTTTTTCTTCTTTTTTATATATATCAGAAACTGTTGGCACGAGTAAGCTTTTTATGAAGGCGAAGATGGACTGCCTATTGCCCATTATTTGGCGTAGGTTTTTAGATTTTTTTTTTATAGTGACGCCTCGAATGTTTGCGTTCTCTCTTGAATAGGTTGAGAACGTGCTACTTACATACACCAACTATTTACCCGGGACATTCAGTTAAGACCAAATAAAGGTATAGGTGACTCTTGCCCTTTAATTAATACATCCCACTCCACCTACAGCAGCAGACAATCACCGCCTCTCCTCTTTCATCTCCCTCTCTATCACCTCCAAGAATGTTGATGAGGGGTGGGTGGAGGGTGTGGTGGAAGGGGAAGAGTCCACACACTCCACATGGTATTCATCAGTGTGTGTTATTGTGGAAAGTGAAATGGAAAAAAAATGTGAAATGCTATGTATAGGGAATAAGACATATCTCAGCTGCAAATATACGATTTATATATAAAAACTGCATTTCTTATCCAATATACACACAAAATACAAAAACATGCACATAATCTCTCTCTCTCTCTCTCTTTTCCCTTCACTAACTCTCCATATACACAACCACAGCAATAAATTTTTTTCTATTAATTTTAGTTAAAATCTATCTTCCATTATGTACTATAATTAATAAATGCAGCACATACCTTATTTAGCTCCTCTATTCTTCTAATCTGATATGGTGATGTGGATGAGGTTTCAAAATATACATAATCTGGAAGGGAAATAAGGTCACATTAGCATATATCTCAACTCCTTGTATTTGCACACAGATAGAACACCACCCGCTGCATGTTCAACTCATAAATTACATACTTGAAACTAGAAAAAATAAATAACTCACAAAAATATAAATCATAAGACCCAAATTTACCTGAATATCAAACTTAAACAGTCTACAAAGGAAAATGTATTAAATAATGAATGTTGAAAAACACAGCAAAACAGGTAGTTGAGGAGAAAGTTCACTCGTTCTAGTTTGAATAACAAAAGTAGATTATATTCTGCCACAAAAGGATTACACCAAGTCAAATTTGAGCAGCTTAATGATAATCAGATGTTAGGAGAAGCAAGGTGTAATGAAGGGCAACCTATTCATTACAAGGAAATATAACACTCTGAAAACATATCTTAAAAAATATGTAATGAATTATCAGTATCTATTCATCAATCAGTCTAATAATGAACATCTAATGAACAAACTTAATGCCAAACAGAGGCAGTTTACTTGTTGGGATAACACTGCAGTTTGATCACAGAAGAAAACTTGTATTTCATATTACACAAATGTTCAAGGGTTTCTGAACTCCTGGTAACCGTGATCGAAAGAAACACAGAAGCACGACACAATAACCACATCGTAGGAGCCTGATGATTACTCTACTACGTGAGCCCAACTTCCTGCCTCAGGTCTCCAGCATCACAGTTTATCAAATATCAAGTTATATGCAGGGACAGCTTTCTCATTGTCAGGAGGGCTATTCACTTCCTACATGACAGAACAATAATAATCATAATTCTGAAAGGCTTTTTTTTTCATGTAAATGGATAACCGGCCAAAGGCAATAAAACATGTGAAAAAAGCCAACTTGCATTACTGGTTCCTTTAAAAAAAAAAAAAAGAATAACCAAAAAATGGAGGCCAAATTAGGGTTGCAGGTGTCTTGATACTCCTTTCTTAAATGAGTTCAAGTTGTAGGAAGATGGAAATACAGATTCAGGTAGAGAGTTTACCAGTAGAAGCACAGTCACAAGATAAATAAAGCCAAGAAAACCCTGAACATCCTTTAATAAGCATAACATAAGCACCACTCATCTAACACTAACTGAAAACCATTAACAAAACTAGGACTGTAAATATATCCATACCTTCACCTCATCACTCCCTCTTCCGCACCACCAACACAACAACACCTTCCCAGTATCTTACAACATCCCACCTTATAAAGCAGAGAGGTGATTTGAATGCCAAAGACCAAGCCTCGCTCACACAAACATACACGTCCTTCAAGAAAATCTAATCAAAAGAACGACTAGAACCTTACCCTCAATAACTTGACCATAGATACCACGATGCATAAACACGTCAATTAAAAGCCCAACTTAACTTAAGCTGACATAACTTTGTCCCAAACACCACGAAAAGGTCAAATTTCACCTGACATAACTTTCTGGTCCAAAATATTACATTCAAAGGGCACATTGCAAAGCTTGTGATGCGGCTGACTTCTTCAAGACCTTTTATACCATCCCCAGATACAGAAAACCACGACAGAAAGTATGGTATTGACATCATCAGTAACGACACTCCCAGACACATACGTCCTTAGGCCCTTAAACCCATCTTTACACCTACACAACCACACACCTTTCACATGCACCATCCATGTAAACTTTCACACACACACTACTGCACCAACCTCTCCTTGAAGCAGCAAATAACGGCAACACCTCAGGTCAGAGTGTCAGTGGCAGCAAAACATGGCCCAGCGGCTGCATTCGGAAGTCATCCCTTTTTCCCCCCAATTTGAATGTATGTAATACAACTGCCATTGTCCGCCTGACTACTTGATCAATTTCTCTCCTTTGAATATATCGCTGAGTGACTACCAAACAGACTGACTAACTAACCTTCTCACCCTTTAGTCTGCTGGATAACTGATGATGATTTGAACGTTTCCTAACCTTCCCTCTAGTTCAACCCTGCCTCGTCACACACCCTTTTCCTACATACCAAGTTAATGGGTGCAGTGATCATCAGACATAACACCTGCAGCTGGCCCCTCTACCACTACTACACCAGGGAGATAGATAGATGGATGGATGGGGAGTTTCCAGATACAGAAAGGTAGTCCAAAAAGGATGCTAGTCACTCACCAAGATAGGTAAAAAATACACAGGCACAGGCAACCCCTCAGATAATAACACTACTATATTTCCTAGGCTACAAATGGTCATTACATAAGTTAAATCAACAATGAAATCCAAATAAATCATTAATTGTGCAACAAAAATGTCAACTGAACACCCAGTCAACTCTCTCACACTCACTCTCTCTCACTCTCTCTCTCTCTCTCTCTCTCTCTCTCTCTCTCACTTAGCTGGTGTGGAAAAGCTATAAATGGGAAACATTTGAAAATAGACAAAAAGTTAAAATCATGATTAATTTACTAACACCATAGAGAGAGAGAGAGAGAGAGAGAGAGAGAGAGAGAGAGAGAGAGAGAGAGAGAGAGAGAGAGAGAGAGAGAGAGAGAGAGAGAGAGAGAGAAAGAGAAAGAGAGAGAGAGAGAGAGAGAGAGAGAGAGAGAGAGAGAGAGAGAGAGAGAACAGGGTTGAGACAGGCACTACGTACAAGAAAAGCTGCACTTGGTCGGTACAAAATTGGAGTCAGGTTTGGCAAGACCAGACAGAGTACATAGTCAGGTTTGACAAGACAACTGTGTGATGATTGAGGCACATGTTTGGGTGGTGCCATGCCTTGCCTTGCCTTACCTTCCTCCATCCCTCCCACACAGCTTTCCTTTTCTATCTTTCCTCTAATATCCTTTCCTTTCTTCCTTCTTTCCTTTACTTTACTATTCTATCCTTTCTTTTCCTTCCATTCCTTTCCTTTTCTGTCCTGTACATTCCTTCCTTTCCTTCCTTCCCTTTTCTTTACTTTCATCTTTCCTTTCCTTGTGGTGTTAGTTTTCTATTCTCATGGTGAAATGGGTGTGAACTCAACACTGGTGTGAACTCCTGAATACTCATAAGTGTTACAGTGACTGGAGAAATGCATACTTTTTATTACCACTATCCATTTCCTGTACGTGCAAAGTGGCATCCAAGAAAAAAAAAGTAGAACAAGGAAATCAAATCAAAAGGGAAATTTCAGAAAGCAAAACCTTGAAAAGAAACATATAAATAACGTAGTTCTATATATTACACAAAATAAACCAAAAATATACTCTCCCTTCAATCAATGTATTATAAAAAATCAATTAAGAACATATTGGCATCACAGCTAATTATCCAGGGAAACTACACAACCTGAGATGCAGTACAATCTACTACTGTACCATTACCAATATAAATAACACTGACAAAGGGATAAGACAATACCAATGATTTCCAAAATAATGTTAATAATAAATGATTGACTCCCATTACAAATAACTACACGCAATACTTGATTTTCATTAGTGAATTCATCAATTAATTAAACTGCTGGCAATACAATGAAGTACTAGTATGAAGAGCAAAGATATGTGTCTCATAAGTTGCTAATCTATCAATACATGTGTGGTAAGGTGCACCAGACTTTGCTCTCTATGATGGACACAGTCAACATAATCTAAGGTGCCTCACTCCCTCCCATGATCAAGTTTTAAAACAAAGAAAAATGTGCTCAACAATGACGTCTCAAAACACCTGAAACCAGAAAGCCCCAAGCCAACTTTCACCAGATTTCTCTCTATATGAATAATAAGCTGAGCAGTCTTAAAAAAAAGGAAAAAAATATTATCTTATGTCTTTTCATAGGAGGGAATAAAGAGGAGGGGATTCCCAGACCCCTTGCTCCTTTAACAATCCACAGGGAATACGTTGGTAGTACTCTTGCAGACCCAAACACAAGGCATAATAATAATAATAATAATGAAAAATAATAAACTTGACAAACGAGTTCCATGTTCACTAAGTGGAAATGGACATTGCCATAACCCAAAAAACATTTCCAAACACATGTAGCAAGTTTCCACACAGACCAACTCAACACACACAAGTGAGCATAGCATGACTGCTGATCTAATACTTCCTTCATCTGCACCACAAGGTCACATAGAGAGGATCCACAAAGTTATCTGCCACCCACAAGGAGCTGCATGATATGGTTAATTGGATTTTCCAGTTGGTTGAGTTTTCATTAACAAATACGTAATGTCCTTTGAATTAGCTACAGATATAAATTGTTTGGCATACAAGATTAATCGTCTGAATGGCCACTACCAAAAAATTTTTTAAAAACAGGGAAAGCACCCATGCATGATTCTGAATTACCTAACTCTCCAACATGGTGGAGAACAGTACATTCCCATTGCCTAGTGACCAGAATGAGGGAAAATGTGTACGGACAACCATACATACAGTCCACAAAGAAAGCAAAGACTGTGTAACAAGAATTTCTTTCAAGCATCAAAATCTCCAGTATGCACTTGTACTCCACGAATGACCGTTAAACTGCAGTGCCGAGATATTACCGGGTAACACAAACAGTGCATCTATTAGTAGTCAAGGCCACTAACTTGTTAGCAGTTATTGTAGGGAACATTAAAGCATTAAGGAAAGTAAAAAGATATTCCTGTGCATACTTATTCCTGAGTGTTATCTTGAGGTTATGGTAACTGTAAAGTGTTCCATGATAGCAGCAGCAATCTGAGGCAAGGTAAGAGGTTCATGCATTCTACAAGCAGATAAGTAAAGATAAGGATTTTTAGATTAATGTGATTGAGGATCCTTATAAAGCCATTCTGAGTGTAGTTGATATGCATTATCCAGAAGTGGCCTCGAACTGATGAGTGTAAGCGTGCTACATATTATATACCCAAACACAGACATACCAACACACTACAATCCTAAGCTATAAGCAAATCCATCACCATTAAAAGCTGTCTTCTTTGAAAGTGGCACTTTAATTTATGCAAGAATATTTGGGCGGATAACTTCTTTGAGCCGACTACTACCAGAACCAATTAGAGGCACTCAGTAGAGCACAAGTACCTCCACCACCGCCACTGATAATCATGATTTTTTCCTGACCTTGACCTTTGCCATTAACATTTAAAGAATTAATGGAGTGGATACTTAGGATAGAGGGTCGTGTTGGTGAGGCTTTGCTAAGTTGTGGTGCGTTTTGACAAAGATATGATTTTTTTATAAATCCTGTTGGTCGGCGGCCAGCTTCATGTTGGACGCAGCCAAGATACGTCCAATGGGAATACTAATAGTGACGCTTAAATTTTACTGACCTTTACCTATAACCTTGACCTTTTCAAATTGAATGGAGTTGAGATTTAGAGTAGGGGGCATTGTTGATAAAGTTTCATAAGACTGCATTGCATGGCGTTGTTTGGACCAACAAACAAACAAAGCAAAAACATAACCTCTCGCTCAACTTCTTTGGCGGAGGTAATAACATACATACTCAATCACATTAAAGCCATAGACAGAATCACCTTAGTGCCAAATTTAAGGAGACGTCATTTATAAAGTCTTAGAGATGCATCACAACATTTGCAATTACCAGAAACAGCTCAGAATGATGAAGCGTAACAGCATGAAAAAATCAATTACAGTAATCCTTCCCATACCCGGACCAATTCAATCAAAGACATGACATACGTGCAGTAAATACTTATAAGTGATATAGAAACGTCCGATGGCAGTACCAGAAAATATACCTGACAGATGTTTGCATTCTATCAAATGAGAAGCAAAGGAAATAAAACGAAGGAAAGCTTGACGAGAAGTGAAGTACCAGCACACCTGACCATCTAGCGACTACAGCCTCCACAGGTCACGTCACACTCACCTCCCAACACAAACACACACTCGGATAAACTAAATGAAAAACAAGATGCTCAGCTATCTGACATAAACCTGCACCATAGATACCAGCTACAATGCCCTTCGTGACATCAAAATAAATCAAACTTGCAAAGAATATACAAAATCCAGGTATTGTCAAGGTCAGGATGATAACTGTCCGGATATAAGTTATTACCATACAATCTCAGGTGTAATTTCATTCTGTACCAGGTGAAAAGACCATACAATAGAAGAAGCCCTCCTAGGTTTAATAATGAAATGAAATGGTCTCTACCGATGAGAAATACATTACATAAATATAGGAAAGCACAGAATTTCTCTCAAAACATCAGATTTTATGTATCTAGACAAGTTGAAAAATAAATCTAATTAAGTAAATGGCAGTACAAAGAAAATATTACAGCAGAAAGCAAATATGCCAAAATGCTTTCTTAAATAATAGTACTTTGAATAGCATTTATTGTCAGAAACTCTAATCATTGCTTCAGGTATAAAAGATCAAGTTTATACAATGTTAATACTGTAACCTCGTTTAACACGAGTTTAAAATACGTGTTTTTAGTTTATCACGATGTCAAAATGCCAGTATTTTTGCTTTAATTCACAATTTCTTTAGAATAATGCGATGGAATAGACTTTACATGTATTTACACTATATGGGAAAATTACATTTACATTAAGCAAAATAAAAAATACGCTAACGCTCCAGTATCACAATACATACTCGCTTAAATTGAGAAGTGTGTGTACTAGAAAACATTTAGTCATTATCAATGGAGCTGCCTCGGATAAGGCCCCAAATATTAGTGGTGTCCCACATAGCTATGTTCTTGCTTTTCATAATATCATACACTATGCTACTGATCTTGTACTAAACAGCTTCATTGAAAAAATCAAAGACGATGCAAAATTTGGAAAACTTGGTAATCTCAGACCAAGACAAGCAAAGCCTACAGGAAGACTTGTGTAAATCTTAGTGTAGTCTGATGGGTAGGATATGCATTTTGATGTCAACAAATGACGTCTCTTCAAGTGGTAACAGGAAACTAAAAATATGATTACAAAATATGGAGTGTGAACCTAGAAAGCAGATAATGGGTCAAGGTTTCTGATGTTATGATTGTCATAGCTAAAATTCTACCACCAATCCAAAAATGTTATGGGTAAAGATGATAGAATGCTTGGTTTTCATAAACAAATATTTCACCTGTATATATATCAGCTTAGTCAGAACCCACTTGGAGTATACTGTGCTATTTTGATCGACTCACCATGCAAAGGACATACCAATATTAGCTGTCCAGTAAAAGGCAATGAAAATGATCCCTTCTTTGCATTATAAATATCACGAGGAGAGACTAGCACAACTAAACCTGTTCTCTATTTAGAAGCATCGCCTCTAAGAAAATGTTAGTGCTCTAGAATTCCTTAAGGGTTTATAAATGCCGACATACATAGTTTTAATTAATGACTCATTGAACAAGTTGTAACGAAGTAAAACTAAAATACAGACAGATATGACGAGACTGCACTAAATTCTTTTTTACCAATGACATTAGAGAAATAAGATTCTACCTACTATTGTGAAGTGTAATAATTAATTATTCCTTTACACAACAAAACATTAAGCTTACTATTATATAAGTGTATTTTCCTGGTCATCTTGCTCTCTCCTATTCTCTCCATGTGATCAAGCTATCTGTTTCACCACCACCACCAGTCAACATTTATTCTCATTCCTGCACACACATAACCTCCTCAATCATACCTATTAGAGGCAAGCCTTGTGCAACATGTAGTAATATCATTCTATCATCTTACATATAATCAAACAGAATGCTGCCACTCATTTCTCTCAAAACAATAACTACAATGTAAATGGATAAACTGCTCCTCATGACTATATAAAATACCTACTACTTGTCATTCATTGTTGACAGCTGAATTGCATGTGTCTTACCTACCTATCTTTGGTATAAATTATCATATGTATATATACTGAATAATTACAGTATCACACAAGCCTTCAATATTCATGCATGGGGTTACCTCCATACCTGTTGCTAATGAGGATTTTAAAACATCCACGGCATTTGACTATTTTCTATTTTTCTTGTTTCTAATTTGAACTGACTTTGCTTCTAATATTAATTTCCTCTATCATTGGTAGAAGAAACAGTCTGCTTATAATGATGACTAAGGTATCATGACACTTTAAACTGACACCATTAATCCCTTCCCTTGTATATATAATTTGAGTGACTCGTGTCTACACCTCACAGCCAGTCAACATTCAGGGAGAAGGAATGGGCAGGCTTCCAAAACAACAACTGAGACTTAGCAACAAGAACACTATCAAGATAAAATTGCACATCACTACAATAAAAACAAAATAGAATAATATAAAGTTTCCTCTTCAGGCTCCTCACACACCATCACACTAACAGAACAGATGTGCTGGAGGTGCTGCCTGTCACAATATGGAATACAGAGAGGTGACCTATTCCATGACATGTGTTGCTTACTAACCTGTTACTAACCAAACTCACTTATCTAGGTGATACAAAGCTGAACTATGATATGGAAATCATTGCATACATTGTTCTCACAGATCTTATCCACTCAGCCATCTCTCTTCTCTCCATGCAGATCATCCATGGTGCGATACTAAACATTATCATAAATAGCAGGAACTATTACACTGACAATACCATTATAATTCCCTATATTGTGAGGGTACAGCTTATCTTCAACAATGTTACGTTACTTGTTGCATGTGTTACCTCAGGGATGACCCAAATGCCTTCAAGAGTTCTCTATACACTGTAACAACTGACAGTTTGAAATGTATAACTAAGTTTCTTTGTTGCTATATCTTAATGTAACTTATGGTCCCTAGTCACCTCCAAATTACCACTTTCATGCACAATTATTTTCTTCATATAGAAATACGTGTAAAGATATTACATACATAACAACGCTTAAAGTAATTCCCATGAAATACATAAAATACACAAGTGGAAGGTGTTAAGGTGGACAGTTGACATGGCATTTCAGTGTGTTAAGATTATGTTGTTGCCCTGCTCACATCAATGGGAATCTAGAGTATCATGCAATTTATAAAAAAAAAAAAGTTGCTAACCCACCACATCCCTCCCACAACCAGTCTTAACCCAGTACATCTCCCTGGCTCGTAACCTTTTAACTCTGTACAGCTGATCCTACTCTTCACACCTCCATGCCTGACATACCCGATAGACTTTCAGCTTCACATCAACTATTTCTCTTATGTGACACATTAGCCATCTGCAAGCACAATAAGCAGTGTGATAAGGGGGACTAATATATATTTTGATGCTATGGAGAAATACTTGTATATAATGGGGCATAACAGTTACCTTGCTACAGACACACACACACACACACACACACACACACACACACCTTACTTATCCACAGTTTAGTTACTTGATAAGTCACTTTTCACTTAAGTCCACACTTCCAATTGTTTGAAATTCGAGGAAAATTCATCTAAGTCTGCCATGGATACACATATTTATAACCAAGTGTTGACAGGCCATCTATGTGTGTGTGTGTGTGTGTGTGTGTGTGTGTGTGTGTGTGTGTGTGTGTGTGTGTGTGTGTGTGTGTGTGTGTGTGCACTGTCTAGTCTTGAGGCATACACACGAATGAGTGAGTGAGGATGAGTGAGGAGCAGTGTATACTTTTTACACCCCGCCTCCTCACCACCACCACCACCACCATCACTCCACACGAATGTTCCGTGTTCCAAGTCCACACACACACACACACACACACACACATTGGTAGAGCATGTCCATGTATACAAACAAATCCACACACGCGCACATATCAAAAAACTCATACACGTGTCAAAATCCATACACAAACACACACCTACCCGCTCGTATACATACACACAAACAAACACACACGCACACACATACGCACACGCACGTTTACGTACACACACATACGTACACATATATACACACACCTTACTTTTCACGTTGTTTACATCCACCAAGCGTCCTGTCCACCTACGACTACCACCCGCCACGCCCACCCTACGCCCATCCCACGCCCCCACTTCCTCAGAGCACCACCAAATAGAGCTTCTGTATTTACGGGACTGGAAGTTTTAAAGCGAGACCGGCGCGGGGATGGGGTAGAGGCAGGTCGAGGCTACACCACCACTACTCACCTCCCACGCGGTACATGTTACTAGCCATCTTGACCACTACACGCACACTTGCTCTACGGGTAAACGCCACGCTCCTCCACCGGCCTTGCTCTTCATCACCGCCTAGGAAGAGGGCCGTGACGGGTGCCTCTGATGACAAGTCGCCATTTTCTCACTCTCGGAGACGCGTTCCAATAACAGACCATGTGCGCACTTTTTACTATTACTCGTGAGTGTATGTGTTCTAGTGGTGTTTCAAGGGTTTACTATTTGATTTTATAGTGTTTTGTAAGGGTGTAATGTAATGTTTATGTGGTTTGTGTTCGTAGTGGTGTGTTATGGTGGTGGTAATAATGTTTTATAAGAGTTAGGTGTGCGCGGCAGAGTTCCCGCCTTCAGAACATAAATTTGGTGACGTCACAGTCTGCCTCGCGCCAGACAAAGCCATTACTGCTTACTGACTCCTGTACACTTTATCCAGGCACACATACACTCCACGATGTAACTATGAGGTACAGGAAGTAATAGTGAACAACGGAGGATAGGAAATCCCACGGATAGACCTATGAGGTACAAAATATTAGAAATTTATGACCCGGGCCGTGATATGATCACAACTCGGCCACGGTCATAGTATGTAGTTTTGATGACAATACTTGATAAAAATTAATTCCTTATCGGTGACATCCACACAGGCGGATCAATGGTTCACTCTACTACTGTGTCACACGAGGTGACGCGCGAAATTAAAACCTACCAATCTACATTTCCGTCTTGAGTTTGGCGCGTCAAATGTTCGCGGGCGGCTCGCGGTCGCAGCTGGCCACAGCTTCCAGAAATTGAGATTACTTTAATTACAAATTATTTATTTTCATTTCTGCTAAACCCTGTGGTTCTTTTCACATTACTATGCGTTAGTATGGTGTAGTGTGGGGGTGTTGGGAGGGTAAGGGGGGGTAGGTAGCTGGCAGTAAGTGAGCCTCGAGATAAAAGTCGCTGGTGGTCAAGCTCGACACACAGAAATCCGGAACATTTACAAATGTGTCGACGGCCGCCGCGGCCAGCACACCCTCCACCCGCCTGTATCCGCCGTCTGTGCCACCGCCACCGCCACAACCACCACCAACAGAGGGAAATAATGAACACGAGGAAATAAAGGAAAGAAGCGTGGGGGGAAGAGACTAGGGTGGTGGGCAGCATGTGGAGGAGGGTCGCGGCGGGGCAAGTAGGGGCACCAACATCTTGGGGAAGGAACCACCAACACCCCCTTACCGCTGCCTTCCCGCCTCTTACCCCCCTGCCTCCCCTATCTCTCTCCTTCCCTCCCTCCTCACTCCTCTCTCCCAGACTGCCTCCGTCCTCCATCACCCCTCCTTCCCGCCATCCTTACCCTACCCTCTCTAAACACCCACCACCTCTCCCCCGTCCACCCTCGCTCGCTCTCCCTCCCTCTAGACATTGCTCGCACGCCGACTGCACAATATTGAAATTCCTTAACTTTTCCAGTGGTGAAACACAGCACCAGTGGAACTCCCGCTCCTGTGGCCCCGTGCAGGCTTATGTAAGGGGCGGAGCGGGGCGGGGCAAGGAGGCAATGAATGGTTGGGGTTGTTGCTGGGGAGAGGGAGGGGAGTGTGGCGACAATGAAGGAAGGAAGGAAGGAAGGAACGAGGAAGAGGATGATGGTGAGGGCGAGGAGGAGGAGCAGCAACAGCATAGGGTAGACAGGGGAAAAGGCTCATTCATACTACAAGTTATAATGAAGTGTTGGATTATTGATGTTTGTTTATTTGTTGTATTCATTATTTTTATTGTATTGATTTTTTGTGTATGTGTGTGTGTGTGTGCGCGCGCGTCTGGATGTGTCCATACAACGTGTCTTCGTATGTATAATAATGCGTAATTCATCATGGTCTACAGAATTATGGGATGGACTCGTGATCGTCAGCCATTACCCTCCCCGAAAGAGCTCAAAGCTCATATGGGTAAAGCTGAGACCTCTCACACATCACACACACCCATCCCCTTTGCTCAAGGGGGACAGTAACTGCTCCCTGTCAGTGAAAAATCCTTAGCGACCTGAGCAGGGTTCGAACCAACGCCTTGCTGGGTGGCAGGCGGAGGATGTTACCACTGAACCACGGGAACGTGAAAGTCTGTGTGCGTGTGTATATATCTATGTGTGTGTGTGTGTGTTACGTCGACCCCGCGGTCAAACAAGCCACCACGATCAGGGATCAGACATACAGACATACAGAGGCGGACTGGCAGTAGCGGGGACGTGAGTGGCCTCCCGCCCGCCGCCCGCCCTCACTGTGCTGGTTTGGCCCTCAGCGGCGACCTGCTGGGTGGCGCGCCTCAAACAGCGAAAATGTAAACAAAGGAGGTGAGAGGGACGCCATTTGCCCTGACACGTCACACCACTGGGACAAACATCAACATTTCTTCCCCATTTTTGTTAGCACATCTGAGCTACAAAAAGACACTGCAAGGAGGGGAAAAAAAAAATTAATTATAATTATTTTTTCTTGTAGTTTCACAGATCCATATGTTAAAAAAAGGTAATTAATAATGAACATGTTGGTAAAACAAAGGTTAGGATTCAATCTAGTAGAGTATGGTATCGCGTTACCTATATGGAAACGGGAAGGAAATTGCGTCAGATAAAGACACACTGAAGGAAAAACTAGATAGAGAAAAACAAAAACAGGTCGGGAAGTATATATCCTGTTCACATTGTAATCAAACTATTGCCAGTTCGTTTTCCGGAGATTCAGGACCAAACCAACTGACTTATACGTAGGTATACAAGCAAATAAAAGTCAACAATCGCTGAACTTAAGAACCATCCAAGGAAATAGTAAATGAAATGTGAGGTAAGAGATGAGAGCAAGTAGTCATGGAAGAGGAAAGTCTTACAAGGCGAGAGCAACAGTCTGAAAATAGAGGTGGACTCTTAAAATATCTCGGCAGAAGGGGAAGGAAAGAATGGTAGGGAGGAGGTAGAATACAGGAAGAGCGACTTTTTTTTTACAGCTCCAACTACCGTAAATAGTAAGTTACATACGTTCACTGCTGAAAAATTCTGATTTGGAGATACAAAGACGAGGAGCATATTACCTTTCTCTATAACATGAACACGTCGGATAGAAAACGAGTTAGGAGGGAAAATATGGATTCAGTAGCTAAATCAAAGTATATTAAGGAGGCTTAACATATGATGCACTGTGATGTCAAGGAACTCCGAAGAAAAAATAAGAACTGAAAACAACATAGTACTCCCACTGATCAAGTAATGATGATGATGATGATTCGTAGAAAACGGCTGCCATTACAGATGCCTCGACAAGTTTCTGTGGACGAGGATGAAAGCTAGGTATGAGTGTGTGCTGATAGAGGAGTGAATAGCATCATTCTTGTGACAGTAGGAGGTAAAATTGCTGGCATAGGAATGACTATAGTAAAGGCTTAGTTTAAGAATCATCACTGAAGGCATTTGAAGAAAACAGCAGAAAACTCTCAATACTCACAAAAGATCTCATAAGAAAAGATAGCAGAATGGTAGTAAAAAAAAACACGAGACAAAATAGAAGCGGTTGAACTGTCTGAAACCAAAGAGAAACAAGAGAAAAACAAATGACACTCGAAAGTACATGAAAAATGATTGAGGAAACTCTAAACAATGGTACGAATATGAAGATAGCAAGGAGAACACTTGGCATTGACAGAAATTGTACGCATTAAAAGATGAACAAGATCAGATTACAAATAAGAAAGATGAGGTAATCAAGTTAGCGGAGGAATTCTATGGAAAATTGTATCGTAGTAATGATAGGCAAACCGAATACAACAGCATGGCAGCTATGAGCATTGAAGTACCCTGCGTAAGCACAAGTGAAATAAAGAAAGCACTAAAAGGAATGAGCCGGGGCAAAGCAGGAACTGCTGATGATTTATCGATTGACCAAATCAAGGTTGCAGGTTATTTTCTACTTGACAAACTCTGAGTACTTTTGATCAAATTCTTACAAAAATGTTCCGTACCAAGTACTTGGAAAAATGTTATAACAATACCAATTCACAACAAAAAGACATCAAAGACCTAAAATAAATATCGTCCAATCCAATAAGTCTAGTATACAACTTTTTATTTTTTTTTATTTTTTTTATTTTTTACAAAAGTACTCACGAATAGGATTAGTGCAACGCTGGACTCATATCAGTCGAAAGAGCAAGCAGGATTCCTGAGTGGCTATTCACCAAATGACCACATCAATGTCATTAATCAAGTAGTTGAAAAATATGCAGAATACACTAAGTCGCTATACATGGCTTTCATTGAATATGAAAAAGTCTCAATGGAAACTTCAGCAGTTATGAAAGCACTCAGGAAACATGGGGCAGAGGAAATATATGTGTAGATATTAAAAGACATCTATAAGGAAAGCACTGCCACTATAAAGCTACATAAAGTCAGCAATAAAATTTCAATACAGAAAGGAATCAGACAAGGCGACACTATTTCTCCGAAACTGTTCAAAGGGGTTTTGGAGGAAGTTTTTTAAGAACTTGGAATGAGAAGAGGCAGGATTTTAGATAAGTGGAGAATATCTAAATAATCTTCAATTTGCTGATGATATTGTTCTACTCAGCGAATCGACAGATGAACTACAACATATGATTTTGCAGTTCCACAGAGAAAGTCAGAAAGCGGGCTTAAAAATGAAAATGAAGAAAACTAAGGTAATGTTAAACAATTTCATACGAGACCATGACATTGAAATACATGATTAAATAATAGAATGTGTCCAAGATTATATTTACCTTAAGACAGTAAATTGGTGCATGTCCAGATCATGAAAACGAAATCAAAAGAAGAAGAGGGATGGGATTTGGTGCTTTTGATAGACAAAACAATGTTATGAAAAGTAATCTCCCATTATCATTGAAGAGAAAAGTATATAATCAGTACATTGTACTAATTCTAACATATAGATCTGAAACCTGAAGTCCTACTAAGGCCATGGAACAAAATTTTAAAGTGAAATGAAAAGAATAATGTTTGGTATAACATGGAGTGATAGGAAGGGAGCATCATGTATTAGGGAGCAGACCAAAGTTGAAGACATCTTGACCACAATTAGAATGAAAAGACTTTACATGAACAGGACATGTCATGAGACGAACATATATATATATATATATATATATATATATATATATATATATATATATATGTGTGTGTGTGTGTGTGTGTGTGTGTGGACTGTTAGAGAGTAAAGAATGTATCCATGGTGGTAAAGAGAGGGTTAATTAAGGAACAGTATCCTCCTGCCAACACTGACGTATGGAGCAGAGACGTGGACATGGAATAGCGCACAGCAGTCAAGAGTGCGTGCTGGATTATCTGAGAGGAGCATGTGGCATGACAAGATGGGAGGGTGAGAGCAATGAAAGTGTATGAAAGGTGTGGCATGGGACCTTGTACAAATGAGTGAAGTGTGGTGTAGTCGAATGGGTAAAAATAGATACACTGAGGTGGTT
>JAPQNM010000013.1:28743305-28750805 GCA_029783475.1 Metacarcinus magister | reverse complement strand
TTATGGTATTTTGAATGTTGGGTTTTGAGAGGCAGTGCATTGGTGTTTGTTTGGTATTGACAACTTGGCATGATACTACACTACTGGGGGTCAAGGCTTGCGACGGTGTGGCCAATTGAAGTGAGTGTCTTTGCTTTACTTTGTTTAGAATAGGTTGCGTGTTAGGTGGAATGATTAGTATAAGTTTGATATTTTGTTTACAAGCTTGATGAGATTATTGTTTCATTTAGTATTTTGATATTTTGTCCTAGTTTATTTTGTTTTGGTTTTGGATCTCATTATTTCTGTCTTTATTTATCATGATTATGCACTCATTTTTAAGATTATATTGGGATTATTTGGAGTTTATATTTTATTGTTTTAGATATTTTAGTTTCCGCCGTATTGCAGGTCGAAACCCTACATGAATAAATTGGTGTTGCGACTTGTGGCTCTTACTTGACTTCATCAGTACAATTATCATTATTATAATTATCATTATTATTATTAATATTATTATTATTATTATTATTATTATTATTATTATTATTATTATTATTATTATTATTATTATTATTATTATTATTATTATTATTATTAGTAGTAGTAGTAGTAGTAGTAGTAGTAGTAGTAGTAGTAGTAGCAGTAGGAGTAATAGTAGCAGTAATAGTAGTGGCAGTGGTAGGTATGTCTATCAATATTAATCGTGACAATATAAAGAGGACAAATTTTCTGTATAATGGCTGCCGAGACCAATTCGCGGGCTATATATACCAATGTGCCTCAAGCATGCCTGGGGGTACGGCTATTTCAAAGGTCACGGACGCAAGTTGTTTTACCACGTCACAAAAACACGTTCTTAGTGCCTCCACGCTTAGACGATGGTGTGATTACCTTGACTCGCCTCCTACGGCATAGGAAACAGTGAGGAAACACACTCCCTGAAAGGGGATGGAGTCCTCCTTATATGGTCTTGCCTTGCCAGTGATTCTTCAATGGAGTTTTCACCATGTGCTTGTTTACTTGGTCAATAACAATAATGTGCCATTGCAGTACCAGCTAATTTGTAACTGGATAACATGGCAGACGAGCGCAGGGCAAGTTATTGGGCTATAACGTAATGTTATAGACAGTCGTCACTTGATTAGCCTGAAGCCCCCGCTGGGTGTTATATCGAATGTCGTCAGGATCCTGTAAAAGCACAGTGCCATGTGTTGTAGAATAAGGCATCGAAAGTTAGGTTCCACGACTTTCTATAACTGCCTAGTGGATCTCCAGATAACTTGTTATTGTAAACGAACATTGAGTCCTACACGATACCCATTACGTTATTTACAATGACTCTGGAGTTCAAAACGATAACATCCTTTCACCTTAAGTCTAAATTCATAAGATTATTACAAGCTATGTACTGGACATTTTTTGCTTTAGTATGCCCCACAAAAAATTTGTTTTCTATAGACTATTAAGTTTTCTTTGAAATTCACCACAGTAACTTCTGTAGTATATAATAAAGGAAAATTTTATATTTAAAAAAATCATAATCGGTTGATCAATTAAGGAAATGTTTATTAGTTGATTAATGTAACTAAATACAATTTTTTTTCTTTATCGATGTAATATTAGGTTAGGGATGTTTCTGTTTAAAGTTAACTACACTTGGTTAACTTTCTCGTACACAACACTAAAACGAGAACTCGATTTTCTAAAGAATTAAATACAAGCATGTTGTTGATATGTTATAATCCACTATGAAATAACACGAGCCCAGATGACATTAGCAACCCAGGGCGTGGTGGATGCTGCTACATGTAACAGAACATCCCGACGGTAATTTGGAAGAAAACTCGACATTGAAAGAACCGTAGACTAAAGTAAATAGGTTTGCATTCTTCACAGTAGGTTATGCGTCCGTGCTTGCGTGTGAGCCGTGAGGTTAGAGCGTCACTCCACTTTAGGAGGCAACGCGGGGGAAGGCAAGAGTTCAAGAGATGACCTGCTGTGGCGCGGCCGGGAAGGTGAAACTCTACCCAGAGGAGGCGATAGAGGGGCATGGAGCGCCTTCCTTGGATTGTTGGCCTCTCTGTGCAGTCCTTGTTTTGTCATTACAACCTTCATCAGTAGCTGCCATGCCCCACAACTGTAAGATATAAGACACTACATCAGAACAATATGTCAATCTATGGAAACTGCCGACAAGTGCCTTGGGAAACATACCGGTGTTCTACCTGCCCCCAGCATACCTCCGTGCATACGCCAGGGCAGCTGCTGCTTCCACCTTCAACCCTTGCATAAGAGGGTTAAAGGGTTAAGGGTGCGGCCAGATAGCAGTATGAAACTTTTTAGTGATGCTGCAAAAACGCGGGAGGAAACCGTTGTTACTTAGGGTAGTGTGGATCTATTTATTTATTTGTTTATTCATTAATATATTTATCTTTTTTTTATTGTTCATCTTATTTGTTCTAGATCTCCTCAGCCAGGGAAGAATGCAAGATCATTCTTACTGCGTTGTTTATGTTGCTATTATTATTATTATTATTATTATTATTATTATTATTATTATTATTATTAATATTATTATTATTATCATTGTTAGTATATTGTTGTTATTATTATACTTTTTACTATTGCTATTATTATTATCATCATATTAACATTATTATGATTATTATAAAAATATTCATTGTCATTATTATTATCGTTATTCATCGCAATAAAAAATATATTAGTTCAACAACAGGAGCAAGGCCGAACGCGCACCTTGGATGAAACACTTGAAGAAGGGGAGTGTGAGATGTGGAGGAAGAGGAGTAACGTGGAGGGATGGGGAGGGGGAGGGAAGGAAGGAGCAAGGAGGACACAGTAGTAACGGGCTCAAGTTAGCGGCTGGCCTCTAGTTGGGGGCGGCAAGGTAGGCGGGGCTTACTGCAATACGTCACCGCCCAAGCACCATCCATCCTTCCTCATTTCCATCAATATCAACCTTGTTTTCCACCTCCACTACATCAAACTGCGGCAGAGATATAAGGCACCGTAAAATTAAGCCACCATATTGTGCGTGCAGCATGTAATCAAGCCTCACCATCTAAAAAGCCATCATACACATCATGTAAAACTCCGCCTCCTTGAATAGTGACGTCACCGCTGCGTCATGGAGTGAAGTGACGTAACACTGTATAGCTGCACCCATTGGCCAGGGGAGAAGAATAAAACAAGATGACAAGGCTATCGCTTTTGGAACTCCAGTCTGGCTTCGCGTTGCACTGAGTCTGGAGTAGGTGGTTAGTTAGTGCGTGGATCCAGTGTTTACGTCCCCGGCGGGAGGGCCTACGAGGACCTGCCTGGACGCGGGCTGCTCCTAGGCCTCTTTGCATGACACCCACACTGTCGCCTGCCTCCGCCACCCTCCATGGATTTAGGTAACGCACGCAACTTTTTATTTATTTTCATCCTTCTCCCTATCATCCTCCCGGCGGTTCTACTCGAGCACATGACTACCGGTAACTTTACATTGAGTCGCCGTGGAAGTCATGAAGGGGACAAGTGCGTAGAGAGGCCGTAGGGTGCGGAGAATGGCGCGGCTCCTCAGTGTGTCAGGACGTGCTCGTAATGGAATTCGATAAGGGGGCACTAAAAATAGTATCAGCTCGTGGGACGCCTGTTTGCTGCCAGGACCAACACATTAACAATTAACCGCAAATAGACGCCGTAATATTAATAACTTGTGACGTCTGGGAGGCTATGGGTGAACGGCGTAAAACAGAGAGAGAGAGAGAGAGAGAGAGAGAGAGAGAGAGAGAGAGAGAGAGAGAGAGAGAGAGAGAGAGTGTTAGCCAACTTCACCACATTCATACGCTGTCACAGTGAAATGTTTAGGTTAATATAAGCTATTGGGGGCGTGTTTTTTACCGCCTTCTACTTCCTATTCCTTATTACCATTATGTTTTTTTCCTTCTATATTTACACTCTCCATGTTTATCTATTTCTTTATTTGTTGGTAATTGTTATGGGGTTATTATTATTGTTGTTATTGTTTGTTTTCACGTCTGTTGAAATAACTGCAATATATTCGTTTTTTGTATTGTCTTAATATAGGATTCAAACTATTTATTTACATGTTTATTTGTTTAGTTATTTTTACTTTTTTATATCCATATTTGTGTGTAATGTGTGTGTGTGTGTGTGTGTGTGTGTGTGTGTGTGTGTGTGTGTGTGTGTGTGTTCCGTTGACATGGTATCAATTACTCGCGTTCTGGTAGTGATATCGTGGTCATGCAGACGATTAGTACACGTATAAATAATTGTACACATGATTTATTATGTAGTGTATCGAAGTGTGTGTGTGTGTGTGTGTGTGTGTGTGTGTGTGTGTTGTAATGACTGTTGTACCAAATGTTGTATAGGCTCGTAATAGCAAGGTGGTTAGGTGTGGTAATGATAATAATGATGATAATAGTAATAATGATTATAATAATGATGATAACAATAATAATGAAAAATTAAAAAATACAAATATTTATGTATAAGCTTTCCTTGCATCGTAAATGTGAAATGACATCCAAGATAGAAACAGATAAACAAAATGTCAAAGCAGCAAAACAAAGAAAAAATGTTAAAGCTGTCTTCTCTTGAGTTTCTGTTATATAGGAATACAAACATTATTGGTCGAGGAGTTAGTCCTCAACTAGTGTAGTACCTTTTAATCTGCTTTTACGTCACGCATAGATACGGTGACAATTTCTGTATATTTGCATAATTATGATAGGTGCAGATAATAGGTATGATAATGGTCATGATAATTATGGTGATAATGTTAATAATGGTAATAATTATGCTAACGATAATAATCATAATGATAATGATAACACCAACAATAATAATTATGATAATAATGACTATGATAATGATAATGATAATAACTGTAATGAAAGTAATAGAATATCCTGCTACTACTTTTACTACTACTACTACTACTACTCCTTTTTCAACTACTACTACTACTACTACTACTCCTTTTTTAACTACTACTACTACTACTCCTTTTTCAACTACTACTACTACTACTACTCCTTTTTTAACTACTACTACTACTACTACTACTACTGCTGCTGCTGCTGCTGCTGGTGCCATTATTAATGTTATTATTGTTATCATCGTGGTGTACCCTCAGTTTTGTGGATTGATGTGCATACTTAGGCCATGTTTTACACTGTAACATGACTGATGATGATGGCATCAAGAAGCTTACAATCACGGGTAATACAATACTGAGGAAGTGTTCTCACTGTAGCCTGGAGGTGGAACTGTAACTATACAGGAGGCACTGCTACTTTACTCCTTCTGATGTAAATCGGTGTGGTCGCAGTTCAAGGTTGTTACTCTGAACTATTTTAGGGTATGTCACAACGACGTTCTTAAAGAGGCTTCTGAGAATGGACCAGCTCATTCCTCGCCTTCCAAAGTCTGAATGTGATCCGCCGTCATTCCGTGTTGAGCATGAATAAAAGAATGGATTACTTTTGAATTTTATCACCACCTCCGTTAGGCAAAGCTCTGTCTATGTATGTGGTTCTATACGACAGGAGTGGCTCGGCTTACTACTGTTTGTACAAAATGAAGGATAGTGGAGCTGTACCTGAGTGTACCATGTATACCTACGCAGGTAAAGTTTTATTCGTAAACAAACTACGTCCTCAATGAATGCCGTATATTTAGTTATTTGTATATATTTACTGTGGTTATTTCTATGGTTTATGTAATTGTAGAGTCAGATTCATTTATGTTTTTGTTATTATTCATCATTAATTTGTTATCATTATTATTCGAATATTGCAGTTTTTGTTGATTATCGTATTTTTTTTACTTTTTCATTGTTATTATCATTCTTGTTATTTTCATTAGCTATGTCTACGACTTCTACTTCTAATAATACCATCACCACCACCACTACCACTACTATCAATATCAATATACTGTCAAAAATTCTAATACACACACACACACACACACACACACACACACTCACACATCTACATGACCTTTCACTGCCCACCAATAACCATCATGCATAAGTGAAGAGAAGCTATTTTTTTCTCCCCTCCCGCTCGTATATGACACAATTATGTTCTCTCTTTTACTTTATCTATATCTTAATGTCCATCATTTTACATTATACATATACAGAACGAAGGAAAAATAAATACACTTAACACACACACTCACACACAAAAAAAAGAAAGAAAAAGAATGACACCTATTCCATTATTACCATTTTACATTTAGTATATGAAAGAAAACAAACGAGATGAATAGAAGTTATTTTACATGTCACCGGTGGGAAAGGTTCTCATGTATTCACGTATTTATAAGTGCTACTAGTAACCAAACAAGCTTTTTATCTCCTTATCTGTGACGCTATGTGTTATCTCCATCCATGAAGTGTAATGATAGATAGAAGCTGGTGTGTGTGTGTGTGTATGTGTGTGTGTGTGTGTGTGTGTGTGTGTGTGTGGTGGTTACAAGTGGTATAATAGTAAGTATAGGTAGTTCATGGTTAGGTTAGGTTAGGTTAGGTTATGTATGTTAGGTTAGGTTAGGTTATGTGTGTTAGCATGTTTCTCCTCTTTGTGTACGGTAGCTCTTGTTTCCCGTGGTGTATGAGCTATATTTGTTTTCCCTTGGGTGTAATAATTACGTTTCCCTTAGTATATATCAGCCCTATCAGCCCTTGTGTATGTCAGCTCTGTTTCCCCTTGTGTGTGTCAGCTCTGTTTCCTCTTGTGTATGTCAGCCCTGTTTCCCCTTGTGTATGTCAGCCCTGTTTCCCCTTGTGTATGTCAGCCCTGTTTCCCCTTGTGTATGTCAGCCCTGTTTCCCCTTGTATATGTCAGCCCTGTTTCCCCTTGTGTATTTCAGTTCTGTATCCCTTTGTGTGTGTCAGCTCTGTTTCCCTTTAGACAGTCCTGTTTCCCGTTACATATGATAGCTTTGTTGCCCCTTACATAGTACAGTCATGTTTCCCTTTTGTATGCTACGCTTGCTCTGTCTTCCCTTCAATAGAATGTAGTCTTCCTTTTGCTTTTAATGGCTCACACTGCTTTTTTAAAATTTGATTGGTGCCTCTTTGTTGTCATTGGTGCATCCTCGTTTTCTATGAAGCCTTTTTTTTTATTGTGGTATTATCGTGGTTATTATTTATACTTAGTTGATTTGACCTTTTCTTTTTTTGTTCCTTCCTCTCTTTCTATGTTCGTATTTACATGGTACGAGTATTGGTGTTGTGTTCACTGGTTTTCCCTTCGTCATTAAGGGTAGGGAGGGAAGGAAGGGGTAGCGAGAGAGAGAGAGAGAGAGAGAGAGAGAGAGAGAGAGAGAGAGAGAGAGAGAGAGAGAGAGAGAGAGCGAGCAGTACTATATATACAGTCTCCAATGAACTGATTTCATGATTCCTAACTTTCTTTTTTCTTCGTAAATGAAGCCTGAGAAAGATATATATATATATATATATATATATATATATAT
>JAPQNM010000013.1:28730805-28738305 GCA_029783475.1 Metacarcinus magister | reverse complement strand
TTCCAACACACACACACACACACACACACACACACACACACACACACACACACACACACACACACACACACACACTTTTAACCCACCTTACCACTCTACGTATATAGTTCACCACATAGCCACATTGCCTGTCCTACACCACCCCAAAAAACTACTGAAGCTGCCACAATATATCACGGGGTCTGCGAGGCGCACGGCATTTCCTTCCCGTCCCCCTGAACCATGAAGAAAGCAGGTGCAAAATGTTTAAAGATGGGGCAAGGGTGGTGAGTGCGTGGAGGGACGAGTGTATGCTAGTGGAGGGGGATGACGAGGGACGGGGACGGGGAGGAGAGAGGGTAAGGAAGGAGGGACCCGGCAGTGAGACAGTGATAAGGAAGAAGGTGCAGGCAGGGCAGGGCAGTAGTGAATGTGTATACAAACGGCAGGCAGTAACGCGGCGAGACAGGAATAGGGAACAGCAGAAAGGGAAAGAGCAGTGAGACAGGACTAAGAACAGGACGGAAGGAGGGAGAGTGATTTGTAATGGAGACTAGAGGAACGTTTCTTGAATTTGGTTAGCATGTAGATCCAGGGGTGTTGAAAGAATTTTGAAGAGTTGGTAGTAATGAGTCTGTGTTAAGTGTTAAGTGTAGTGCAGTGTGTTAGGCCAGTGAGACTACTTCAGACGTCGTTTCGAAAGGAGTGATTTTTTCATCACTGTTGACATCGCTGATATCTTATATGTTTATCTATTTATCTATTAATTTATTTTTTGGGAGGATAATGAATAAAGTACAAAGAATATATATTTCCAATTGACTTTATAATACTGTAGCGAGTGTAGTCAACGTAACCAAATGATATGAGTGCAGGGCTAAGCTAACCCAGACAGAAAAAGTTACGAAACGCTGGATTAGAGCGATTAGAGCGATGGGAACGAGGCAGTGATACGATAACAAGAACCACAGGACGAGAACCACAACATTATATAGGACGGTGCCATGTCCAAAGATGAAGGCGTGACCTTGTCTGGGACCACCTGACGAAGGAGCGAGGCGTGGAGCTGTCTGAAAGCTATTTTTGACTCCCCTCTCTCTCCCCTGCTTGATGTGATCGCCGCTCGAGATGTGCTTGAAGATAATTACAACACTTGACCGCCCTTGGGGTAGACCTTGGGGTGGTGGTGGTGGTGGTGGTACTGGTGGTGGCATCAAGTGGTGTTGAAATGAAGGTTATTTTTCGCAGCGTTCAGTGCAACGTTCAAGTTGAGAACATAAAATGAACGTCCTCTCTTGTGTGTGTGTGTGTGTGTGTGTGTGTGTGTGTGTGTGTGTGTGTGTGTGTGTGTGTGTGTGTGTGTGTGTTAATGTTAAGTGTTTCTATATTACAAAACTCGTGGCTGTTACAGTTACGTGGTGTTAACTATGTATAATACAAACATAATTCACAGTAATTTGGTGATTTAACTGACAAAATTTTTATTATAATTTTGCACGTTACGAATCACCACTGAAGAAAAAAAAATAGTGAAAAAACAATGTATGATTAAAGAATAACTGATTTCCACATACTCTCCTCTCCTACCATCTCCCTCCTCCTACTATCAATGATGCTATTACTACTACTACTACTACTACTACTACTACTACTACTACTACTACTACTACTACTACTACTACTACTACTACTACATCACTGCTATTACCACCACTGCTACTTTTATTGCTATACACCCCAACACCCTCTGCCGCTCCCCCCCACACACACTCACCCCTCAATACTCCTACCACCGTCTCCACCAACAAACATTAACCTTTTACCTTTTTATTTCCTTTCAGATGACGGAGCTATGTAACGCCCTTCCAGTAGCAGAAGAGCGGACGACCAGACTTAAAAACAGTGTCGTGCACCCCACCCCACGCACTCCCATCACTCCCCGGTCTTCTTACTGCTGGGGGCGGGCATGATCCTCAAGCTTACCACCACCACCACCACCACCACCACCTCCCCGCGGCACACCACCACTCCCACCTACTCTCGTGAGGTGGAAAACAGCAGAAATAGTAGCAGCAGCAGCAATAATAATACCGGATTTCAGTGTGCGTTTGTGACTTGTTGGAAAATCTGGAGTGCAGTGTGTTGTGTGTAGGTAGCTGAGACGTGCATGCCCCGCCCCACTTGATCCCGTCCCTTCCCCTCCCCTTTACCACTACCACCACCACTTTCCAGACCCGCCCTGGAACCACGCTGAACCCGTCCCACCCACTCAGTCATGCCCTAACCCACTCAGATACCTCTTACTCCACTCACGTACCCGTCCTGGACCACTCAAAGCCCGTCCTACCCACTCAGTCGTGCCCTAACCCACTCACCTACCCGTCCTGGACCACTCCAAGCCCGTCCCATACCACTCAGTCGTGCCTCAACCTGCTCAAGTCTCCCAGGTCACTCCCACATTTACTCCAGACTCCTTAGATCACTCCCACTCCACTCACCTAAACGTTAAGTGTATCCACTCCGCTTTTAGACATTGAGAAGCATTCCACACCATTCAGTCGTGCCATAGTCCCACTCCAAGCCTTAGCATACCATATTCAGTCCAACCAGTCACTTTGTAGTCCCCGAGTAACTGCCAGCCAGACATACAGACTGATATCCATCCATCCATCAAGCCAGCCAGTCATTCAGTAACCCTCCTCTTCCCTCCTCCTCCTCCTCCTCCTCTAAGGATTACAGGAACGTATTTATAACTTCTTTCAGTCCCTTGTTGATTCTGTGACTAAGATCATCATCCTTATTTTTTATTTATTTATTTATTTATTTTCCTCGTGGTTGTGTTGTGGCCAATCCGATTCAATCCTACTAGTGTCCATCCCTTATCAGAAGCATGAAGTGTTGTTATACGTATGTGCATTATTAGGTGATCGATCTTGTTGTTTCTGGTTGTTGTTTTTTATATATATATATATATATATATATATTGTTGTCTTTTTATATTTGTGATACGATACGAGGCTTGATTTCTTATTACAAAAGGACGTGGGTTTTGTACTGCTTGTTCCTCCTGCCAGTCAGTGTCGTTCCATACACCCCGCCTTCTTCCCTTCCTCCTTCTCCTACCCCTCCCTCTACACCCACACGACACCCTAACCCACCCTAACCCACCCCAACCCATATACCCACCACCACCGTGATCATGTTGGTGGCCATACCAGAAGTGCCGGAGACCTCCCACCCACAGCCGCCCATCACCTCCTCCACCACCACTACCAGCACCCCGCCCACAACCGTCACGCCTCTTCACCACCCGCACCACCAACACCTCCTCCACAACAACAACAACAATCTCCTCGCTGCCAAACCTGCTGGGGCGCCTCAGGAGGGTGAGGAAGAGAGCGGGGATGATTGGGAGTCTGTGGGCGGGATGGGTGGAGAAGGGCTGCTACAGAAGGCGGTGACGGGGATGGGGATGGGGATGGAAGGCGTGCAGGTTAAGATGGAAATGAAGCCTCCAGTCTCTGCCACAATTCCAAAGTCGAGGAATCATCGTCGCACACCGCCCACCCCGCCTGCCCTGTCCCCGTCCCCGCCCGCCCTCACCTCACCGCCCCCTGCTCTCACCACGCCCGCCTCAGCCTGCATTGACGCCCACTTCGCTGCCACTGCTACTGGTGAGTGTTCATTCCTGTGCTTGTGTGTAGTTAATGGTTTTAATGTTTTTATTTTACGTAATTTTTATTTTTTATTTATTATTATTATTTTATTTTATTTTTTTTATCAACATTCCTTGTGGTATTAATTTTAATGTTTATCTTTCTTTAATAACTCCCGCCGTGATTTTTATCTGATTTATCGCCGCGTGACCTTCCTTTTTTTTTTCTTCCTGCAAGCCAATTAATTAGTGGTCTGGCTTTTTTTTTTTTCTTCTTTTTCTTTTCTGAGAAGTGGGAAAAAAGAAGTGAGTCATTGAAGGAAGAAAAGAATGGTGTGTATGTGCGGCAATGTGAAGGGAAAGGAAGGGAAGGGGAATCTTGTCGCGGGAATACTGGAAGGGGAGGAGTGGTGGTGTTTTGAGACGATAAAGGCGACGTTATGGTAATTTACTCTTTGACTTAGTATTTTTTCCTGTATATAGTCTTGAAAATTATGTTGGACTGAATTCGTTTTCTGGACAATTTTGCACCTTCGCCAAACAGCGTCAACACCACGGGCACGCAAATACCCCTCAGTAAAGTAAGTAAGGGAGACTGGGGCAAGTTGGCAACAGGGATGAGTTGACACATAACTCCACTATTTAACGTTAGATTTCGGTGATACTTACACCAAAGAATCGTCGCATGATTCCTCAATTACCAACACAATGACATATTCAGAAGACGCACGAGTTAGCTGGAGTGAGGAAACGTTTGATTTTGAAGCTCGTATAAAAAATTTGTTTTATCTATATTGTTTTATATAACATGTGTTTGGTTATAGGTGAGTAGTTTTCAGTTTCGTCACAACTTAACTTATGCTTTAAAATTGCTTACCCTTGAAACTGCATCCAGTGTAAAGTATGCAACTTGTGGGTTCACGAACATTGCACTGATCAAGATGTATCTTATACATGTCACAACTGTGATTCAAATGATGATTCAGATAAGTTTAACTCATGTATTATTACCGGTTCTTTCCTTACAAAAAAATATACTTTTTGTGATTTTAGAACTGAATATTCTTGATATTAAGCATTACGGATACTCTGCATCTAAACCTATGATAAAATATTTGTGATTTGTTATTTATATTTGATGTAACAATTTACCCCTTAGTGTGTGCCAACTTACCCCGTATATGGGACATGTTGGCACACAACTTCTTTTTCTAAAGAATGCTGTACTTCCGTTTGGAAAGAAAACCATATTTTTATTTCATGGAAAGTAAGAGGAATGTTTGTATTTTCCAATCAAGGTACATAATTATGAAAATCTTATATTGATCTACTTCCATTAGCGAAAATGTAAAAAATGTGCCAACTAGCCCCAGTCTCCCCTACGCGTATAGTTAAGTGCCCCCTAAACCAAATAGTTAGTACACCTGTAAAGTGTAGTTTGGAGAGGGTAATGAAGAATTTTCGGAGGCATCGTGGGTTTTATTGGGTAAATCAGCGCTGGACAGGTGACGATGAAAAGGTATGACCTTGCCCTCTCAAAGATTTGTGTGTACTGGGGCGCGGCGCGGGGTCAAGCCAGGCGGCATGTTGGTCATTTCAGGTCGCGGCTGCCAGGTCTCACGAGATGCCAAACCCCACAATATAAATGTACACACCCTATACATATACATGGTAATAATATGGTAATGATATACATATTGCCTTAGCTCCCTACCCACCCCGCATAGAAAGAGCTTAGTTACCCCCTCACGACAGAGCAAAGGAAATACAAGAAGGGTGAAGATGTATAGTCCACATAATTAATGTGTATAGTATTTAACTATAACTGAAAGAAAGGAAGGAAAGGGCGGAGCTTATACATGAGTTAACCAATAACTTGCCTCGGGAAGGAATGAGAGGGCGGAGCTTAGCTGTCAAAGTGAACCGAATGGGCTGTGGTGTATTAATATTGAGTTTGCCACCCTTGCCCTTGCCCAAAGAGAAGGTGGTGATGATGGTGGTTGTGTAGTGTGTAGCGTTCCAAGCAAGTGCATTCCCCTTCTCTGCATTTAGATCCCTTGCTTGCTGATGCTGTCGTATGTGCAAATCGTTGATTGGTCCAAACCTGACCCACGTAACTCTTATGTGTTTAAAATTACACACGTAGCTACCAGTTACCTAACCAAGCGTAACGTCAGGTGTGTGTGTGTGGGTGTGGGTGGAGAGAGAGAGAGAGAGAGAGAGAGAGAGAGAGAGAGAGAGAGAGAGAGAGAGAGAGAGAGAGAGAGAGAGAGAGAGAGAGAGAGAGCGAAGAGACGTAGCATGGTAGGAAATAATAGCCCAATATAGATGTACTACTACTACTACTATATACTACTACTACTAACGTAAAATATGAGAATTATTTACTGTATTCCAACCTTCTACACATACACCATTTATTAAGTATATTGTCTGTATACACTATGAACAAACTGAATGGGATGCTCGCCCAAGGGTAGGACAGATGCCTTGAGAGATGCGTAGAGAGACAGAAGAAGGAAGGAAGGAAGATGAAGAAGAATGTATGCAAGTGTGTGTGTGTGTGTGTGAGAGAGAGAGAGAGAGAGAGAGAGAGAGAGAGAGAGAGAGAGAGAGAGAGAGAGAGAGGAAGAGACACTTTAAACAACACGAGGGCATGGTCTGAGGTGCGGGATTGGGGTAGGTAAGTGTGTGCCCGGACGCTTCACTGCACACACACACACACACACACACACACACACACACACACACACACACACACACACACACACACACACACACACACACACTGCAGCAACAAAGACATCACCGTTACATAACTGGCTAATACGTGTGTGTGTGTGTGTGTGTGTGTGTGTGTGTGTGTGTGTGTGTGTGTGTGTGTGTGTATGCGTGTGTGTGTGTGTTTCTCTCTTTTTTTTGTGTGATGTGATGATTTTGCTTGTCTTTTTTTCTCTCTCTTCTACTTATCCTCCTCCTCCTCCTCCTCCTCTTCCTATCATCATCATCCTTTGTCTTCTTATCATGATTCTTCTTTTCATCATTATCGTTCATTTTTTCGTCTTTTGCTTCGCGTCAGTGGTGCTGCTGCTGCTTTCTGTTCTTGCTGTTTTTTTTTTCTTTCTTTCTGGTGCTGTTCTTTGTTGCTGTTCATCTTATTCATTCTTCTTTGTGTTTACCGTTGTTGCTATGGTGGTGGTGATGAGAGAGAGAGAGAGAGAGAGAGAGAGAGAGAGAGAGAGAGAGAGAGAGAGAGAGAGAGAGAGAGAGAGAGAGAGAGAGAGAGAGAGGAAAAAACGGACGGACGGAATAGATAGTCAGAAACAGACATGAAATTAGTTCGATAACCAAACAGATAAACAGACAATCAACTAGATAAGCAGCCAGACAACCTGAAAGATAATCAACCACACAGACAACCAGCCATGCAGATAGAAAGAGAAAGCAGATCAAAGAAGAAGAAGAACATCAAGATATAGTAAGTTAAGATAAGCAGACAGAGGCAAACACAGCACAACAACAGTTTAACAGACAGAAACGAAGACGGATTGGAACTTGTAGACAGACAGACAGACAGACAGACAGGCAGGCAGACAGATAGACAGACAGACAGACACATAACTATATAGAGAAGCAGGTTTTGTGGACGTATTTATGTTTGCCCAAAATGTTAGTAAGTGTTGAAAATTTAACCCTGAAGTCGAAGGGATGAAAAAAATTCAAAATAAATCATATAGAAGATAAAAAACAAATAAAAGTTTATGAATTATTAAGGAAATTTAAGAAGGCAATAAACTTATATGCTATTTTATGAATAATATATTTTTTTTCATTATTATTTATTCATTTACCTTTTTTTTCTTTTT
>JAPQNM010000013.1:28723305-28725805 GCA_029783475.1 Metacarcinus magister | reverse complement strand
ATACGTATTTGTATTTGTAAATACGCCCAAATGGATATTTGTATTTTATTTGTATATGATCATGTAGAAAAAGTCCGTATTTGTATTATATTTGTATTTGGAGCATGCTATTTGACGTATTTGCTCAAATACAGTCAAATACACATACTGTATATATAATCTAATAAATTTAAAGTATATATTCGGCCAGTATTTCAAGATGGGGCCCATTAGAGTTTTTTCAAAGACCCATATGGAGCCTCAAGAGTCTTCCTTATAGTGTGAAGCTAGAATTACACAGCCTGTTAATATTACGCAGATTCACAAGACTTGGACCGTAAATTTTAATAGTTTAGGATAATTGCAATACTGTATTTGTATTTAGGTGTATTTGCTATCAATATTTGTAAATACCCTAAATTCTGTATTTGTATTTTATTTGTATTTAAAGATTTTTATAATAGTGTATATATTTGTATTTGGGAGGTTGTATTTGACCCCATCACTGTTCTCAGATAATCATTTATTTCTGATAATGTTGACACTACCCATTTATATTTGTATATGAAACAAGCCATTCTTTTTCTTTTTTCTTTGAACTGTGTTTTCCTACTGTTTTTTTTTTTTTTTTTGTATGTACCATTTTTTTCACTTTTAGGTCTAAACCTCTCCAATAATATTTTTGTTTCTCCTCTTTCCGTTCTCATTTCGTTTTTTTCCTTGGCTCCTTTGATCAGTACAATAAATCTGGCTCTTTCTTCCTCAGTTATACATTTTTTTAGCCAAATTTTCTTATATCTATCTATCTTTGCCAATTTCCAAGCTTTAGATAGAATATTTTGTGCTGTTGCTTGAGACCAATTTGTTTACCATAAGCGTTTTAAATGTAAACCACTTTATTTAGGCTATATCTTAACTATTCCTTGGAGACGGGACTTATTTAACTACACAGCTCTTTTACCTGTATATATACTAGGTTTCCTTTGGTCCTCTCCCGCCTTGTTCAGTCACAATAGCCGTTTTGAAGAGAGCGACTCTGGTGTGCATGTTGATTCTCGTACTTTAGATGTGTGTGTGTGTTTGTGTGTGTGTGTGTGTGTGTGTGTGTGTGTGTGTGTGTGTGTGTGTGTGTGTGTGTGTGTGTGGATGTGAGGGTGTGCGTGGGAACTTGATAGGAAGTGTCTTACAGTGGCTGATAACGAGTTTGAAATACCAATTGAGGTTGATGAATTGTTGTTGTTGTGGTAGTTATAGTAGTAGTAGAGTAGTAGTAGTAGTAGTAGTAGTAGTAATAATAGTAGTAGTAGTAGTTGTTGTTGTTGTTGTATTTGTTGTTGTTGTGAGCTACACCACTACACCATCATGCTGCAACAACAACAACAACAACAACAACAATAACAATAACAATAACAACAACAACAACAACAACAACAATAACAATAACAATAACAACAACAACAACAGTAGCAGCCGGTGATATTTGTTCATTTTTTTCTAACGATAACCTTTGACATTAACCTTTAAATAATTAATGGAGTGGATGCTTTGGGTAGAGAGAGGGTTATGGTGGTGAGGTTTTGCGAAGTTGTGGTGCGTGCGTACAGAGTTATGAGTTTTTGAAAATGATGTAGGTCGGCGGCCAGCTCCTTGTTGGTCGCGCTGAAGGTGGCACCCAAGATAACGTGGAATGGGAGTACTAGTGGCGATTTTATTTTTCCTGACCTTTATCTTTGACCTTGACGTTTCAAAATTGTATGATGTGTAGATTTAGGGTAGGAGGTCATGTTGATAAAAGTTCATGAAGTTGCAATGCATGGTGTTGTCAGGAAGTTGCTAACATACCGATAAACAAACAGACAAATAAACAAAATTATCACAATCATCATCATCATCATCACTATCAACACCACCACCATCCTCACTCTTTCCTCCAGGGTGTAGTGCATGCCGTGGTTGTGAAGGTGATTCGCTTCCCATGAGCAGGGCAGGTCGGGTGTTGGCGAGGAGGGGAATCTGGAATCTGGGCCAGACACAAGCACAAGACTTATCGTGGGTAAAACCAGACGTGGGATTTCACAGAGGCGCGGGGAGGAGGATGAGGCAGTCCTGTAGAATGTAATAGACCGGCTTTCCGTGCACCTGTGAAGCGTGTTGTCAGGATACACTCACCTGCGTCTAGGGAGGCAGGGAGGGAGGCGTGGACAGATGGGTGGAGGTGATGATGCTGGGTTGGTGCCGTCTGACTTAACGTTCAAAGCATCAGTTGTTAGTGGTCACCATAACTCTGGCAGAAGCACTTGATATCTGGACTGGCTGTTGATATATTGCTCACTTTTCTCTCTCTCTCTCTCTCTCTCTCTCTCTCTCTCTCTCTCTCTCTCTCTCTCTCTCTCTCTCTCTCTCTCTCTCTCTCTCTCTCTCTCTCTCTCTCTCTTTGTTTATTTTTTTCCCCTTGGTTTGTTCTCTTTGAAGTGGTTGGGTAGTGAGTGAGTGAGTGGCTGCGTGGTTGGTTCCTGTCATA
>JAPQNM010000013.1:28710805-28715805 GCA_029783475.1 Metacarcinus magister | reverse complement strand
ATCGTGTATGTCGCGGTTCATTCTAAGCGGGTTCCACAGTACACTTTTCTTACACCTCTCCTTTGTATTCATATAGATTCGGCAATGTGTACGTACTTTTTTATGGTTCAAGGTTCGATCCTCTCTCCTCCCTATATACTAGAGGCTCCACTAAACGGCATCTGTTATATACGTTTATTAGTATTTTTGTTGTTGTTGCCCCGGCTTGGTTCAAATCAGTGTTGTGTGTTGATTATGAAGACCTGTAAATAACTCAGCTGTAATGTTTTTTTATGGATGGTGATGTTCTTGGTGATAATGAATAATACAGCTGCATGCAACACCCTTTGGATATTTTTTTATTTTGTTTTTATCAAGGGGGCGATCTTGTTCTTGTTTCCATAACTGAATCTTGGGTTATCGTTTTGATGGGATTTGAGGAAACTTTCAAGTCTGTTTTTTTATTTATTTTTTTATTTATTATTTAAACATTAATGTGTGATATAAAGGCCTAAAACTTTATTCTTTTGGTGCAATTATTTTAAATCTTCGGATGGACAACATAAAACATAAATACATAAAATAGACAAAATAAATAACTTACAATATACATACATACATAAACATACATATACATACACTATAAATCTCTACACCATCCTACACATTCTAACCATCACCATACCTACAATTTTTTACCTATTTATTTATCTTTTTTTGTTTTTTTTCCCCTACGTCTTCATCCGCAACACCCTCCCTCCCTCCCTCTCTTCCTCCTTCTCTCTCTTCTTCTCTCCCTCCCTCCTTCCCTCTCTTCTTCTCTCCCTCCCTCCCTTCCTCCCTTCCTCCCTTCCTTCCCATCACATGATCATTCATTCTGGTGTTGTCATTTACTGTGGCAGAAGACAACACACACACACACACACACACACACACACACACACACACACACACACACACACACACACACACACACACACACACAAGGCTCAGTCACATATTTACGGAGTTAAGTTTTTTTTTCTTTCTTTCTTTCTTTCTTTCTCTCTTTTTCTTTCTTTTCTGTTGGTCAAGGTATCATTGGCAGCTTTATTTGTGTATATTTTTAATTTCAATTTTTATTATTTTTTTTCCGTGCACTCTTTGCTTCTCTCTGTCTGTCTTTCCGTCTGTCTGTTTGTCTTTCTTTTCATGTCAGTGTGCCTGCTGCCTTTTTTCCTCTCTCTCTCTCTCTCTCTCTCTCTCTCTCTCTCTCTCTCTCTCTCTCTCTCTCTCTCTCTCTCTCTCTCTCTCTCTCTCTCTCTCTCTCTCTCTCTCTCTCTCTTTGTCTCTTCTTGCATAAAAGAGAGAGAGAGAGAGAGAGAGAGAGAGAGAGAGAGAGAGAGAGGCAGTAAAGATTTAGCATTGTGATTATTATTATCATTATTTATTTATTTTTCATTTGATTATATTTTTTTTGGTGTGTGTGTGTGTGTGTGTGTTTGCGTGTGCGTCAATATGTATGTGTATTACTATATTACTGCACTTTTCATCCTCTCTGTTCTTTTCTACGACCTGTTTTGTGTTCTTCATTAGAGGTAAAGTTCCAATGATTGAAAATGAGTTTTGTCATGTCCTACATCTCTCTCTCTCTCTCTCTCTCTCTCTCTCTCTCTCTCTCTCTCTCTCTCTCTCTCTCGTTACCCATCAATCATCAAGCAAACACTTTTAGAATCGCTCGTCTATTATCTCAAAAGGAAATAACTGGAAAGGAACAATGCATCTCCCATTTTCTTTTTGGCTATTGTTTTACGGGCCACACTAATAAACCAAGCACACACACACACACACACACACACACACACACACACACACACACACACACACACACACACACACACACCTACACACACCACACACATTTTGACCCTCTTCAACTGTAGCAATTTTTATCATATTTGCTAATTGAATCTCTCTCTCTCTCTCTCTCTCTCTCTCTCTCTCTCTCTCTCTCTCTCTCTCTCTCTCTCTCTCTCTCTCTCTCTCTCTCTCGTTTGACATACAAGTGCTCTGTTCTGCAGGGGGAAAGAGGGAGATAAGTAGGGGCAGGTGTGTCAGAGAGGGAAGGGTTGGGTTGTGTTCTGTGTGTGGGGAGGGTGAGAGGGGAGTGCTTAGAAGAGGTTGTGGTCAGTGATGATGGTTGTTGTGGAGGGGGAAGGAAGGGGAGGGATGGTGTGGATGGTGGTGATGATGGTGATAGCAGGAGAGGTGAGATAGTGGAGGGTGTCTATGTGTGTGTGTGTGTGTGTGTGTGTGTGTGTGTGTGTGTGTGTGTGTGTGTGTGTGTGTGTGTGTGTTTATTGGAGCAATAGTGTAAGGTATGTGTGTGGGAGATAGGGAGTGTGAGTGTGTAGTGGAAGCAGTGTTGGAGAAGAGAGTACTAAGGGACTTGTGCATTGTGGAAAGTTAGTGTGAGGTGGGAATGTAGATGCAGGAGTGTAGTGGGATAATAGTAAGTAACAACAACACAAAAATTGCAACAAATGTAACAAGAGAAAGCGTCATCCGTTGCGAGTTTATATCTTAATATAGTTTCGTATGTGTGTGTGTGTGTGTGTGTGTGTGTGTGTGTGTGTGTGTGTGTGTGTGTGTGTGTGTGTGTGTGTGTGTGTGTGTGTGTATGTATGTATATGTATATATATATATATATATATATATATATATATATATATATATATATATATATATATATGATGCAATACATTCTACAAGTTGTGATTCATATAGCTTTCCGTTGTATCATTTAACCAAAGTGTTTACGGTTACATCACAAAATTATGAGAAGTCATGTTTTCAGCATTTGCGCAGCAGCGAGAGAGAGAAAGAGAAAGAGGGATATTTTTAGATACATGAACCTGTTATCGTCTCGGGAATCTCCATTTACGTTTGAACATCCTGTGGCGGTATCACGGCGGCGGGGAGGCAGCGTGGCGGGGCGAGGCACTAACGCATCCCTTCACACTACGTATCCCCTTAAGAAAACTATACGTAACCTTCTGCAGGAGTGAATAAACCCTCTGGTAAATAAATACAGGAAGATGTCTGGCATGCCAACTCTGACTCAGTTACAGAGCTGCCTGGTGTACGATTCGCCCCGCGCGTCCGCCTGGTCGCTCGTGCTGAAGTGTCATAAGACTTCTGCCGAGGTGACATTTGCCAGGTTACCATATTTTTCCACGTTTCTCACGCTGGCCTTTATTTGTTGGCCGCGTCCTCAGTCATGTCTCGGGGCAGGTCCGGGTGGGCGCTGTACATGATGTTTTCCGTGCGTGCAGGCATCTGTGTCTTGGGCCCCAATACTTTTCCTGATCCACAAGTTGTTGATACACTATCTGATAACGATTAGGACCTGCGATGGGTGGCCCCCCCGGAGGTAAACACTTCACCTGTTTCTAAATAAAGGTGGTGAGCCATGCAGTGTCGTCCCGGCCGCCGCCACCACTGTGAGCTGAATGTTGAATAGCCTCTCCCCCCACCACTATCCCTTCCTCCATCCCCAACACACACCACACCCACTCCTATCCCCTCTATCCTACCCACCCGCCGGGGCCGAACACTCATTGCAACCCAGATGGAAATACAAGTCCGTGCAGAGACGCGTCACAAAGCTTCGTTCACCCGAGTCCAACTTCATCAAAAAAGTGCATGTCTTCCCTTGACTTCCATTTCTAACGTACTGTATGTGTGTGTGTGTGTGTGTGTGTGTGTTTACTATCATCCCCGTCGTTGTTGTTGTTGCTGTCGTTGTGGTCGTCGGTAGCAGCAGTCATTAGTGATATCAACAGACCTTATCATAGTTCCTTTAGTTAGTCTTCATCACCAAGCCTTATCTGGAGGCACTGATACTACCGCTGCCTGCCTCCCCTCTCTCTCACTCTCTCTCACACACACACACACATACACACACACGGCTGCGCGCATACATACACGGAAGAAAGTTAGCGAAATTGTGCATAGGTTAGCTGTATACAACTCTCTCTCTCTCTCTCTCTCTCTCTCTCTCTCTCTCTCTCTCTCTCTCTCTCTCTCTCTCTCTCTCATTAACACATAGAACGTCACTGTATAGTACTAAACATTACCTCATTTTGCGCATTAATTTCCTTCACTTCCTCGTAATCATCCTCTCGAAATCTCATCATCATCATCATCATCATCATCATCATCATCATCATCATCATCATCATCATCATCATCATCATCACAATACTGACCTCTCTTTCTCTCTAACTTAACCTTTGACCTTTCGTTCCTGCCATTGAAGCCTTGAAAAAAGATGGAAGAGAAACAAATGAAAACTCAGGCTGTACTTCAGAATCTCTCTCTCTCTCTCTCTCTCTCTCTCTCTCTCTCTCTCTCTCTCTCTCTCTCTCTCTCTCTCTCTCTCTCTCTGTAACGCGAAATCTTAATCGAATGACGTGTAACAGTATGTGTGTGTGTGTGTGTGTGTGTGTGTGTGTGTGTGTGCTTGCTATGCCTGAGGGTCGTTCATTTTTTTTTTCATTCCATAGCAGAAATTTGTTTTATAAAGTTAATTTTTTTTTCAAGGTCACCTGTGTTTCGTTTCTCCGTTGTTTGTGTACTTGTTTATACTTTTTATATTTGTTTTTGTTTATTAATTTATTTTAGTACACCCAGTAACGTTATTTAATTTTTTTTTCTCTCAATCTTTTATTTTAGCGAAAGAGTATGCTCTCTCTCTCTCTCTCTCTCTCTCTCTCTCTCTCTCTCTCTCTCTCTCTCCTCTCTCTCTCTCTCTCTCTCTCACTCACTCACTATTAAAAAGCTAATAATAACAAATAACGATAATAAGAAACTAATAATAATAATGATAATAACAATAATGATAATGATAATAAAAGTAATAATAACACTATAACGATAATGATGATAACCTGAATGATCCAGTTCGTCTTTTTTTTTTTTTCATCATTACAAATTAACTTTTCTTGATTCCACCCACCAGCGACAGGTCTCCTTGTTTA
>JAPQNM010000013.1:28685805-28690805 GCA_029783475.1 Metacarcinus magister | reverse complement strand
AAAGAGAGGAACTGAGGAAGGGAAGATGAGACAGACAGAGGGAAGGATGGATGGACAACGGAAGAGGGAGAAATTGAGGCAGACAGAGGAATTGAAGAAGAGAGAATAAAACAGAGGAAGGAATGAAGGGACAGTGGCAGAGGGAGGATGATGCAGGCAGTGGTGGTGGTGCTGGGTAAGGTAGGTAAGGTAGGTAAGAAGGGCTGTGTACTCAGGAATCCTCGCCAGTCGTCGTGGATTCCGTCAGTAAGTGTAAAATGTCATTGGTGGGCTGAGCGAGGTGTTGGGTGCTGGGGGCGGACCCTGCGTGAATCATTGACGCAGTCCGGCTTGATCTGGGGCGACTACCACCACCACCACACAGACATACAGACACACAGACACACATACATACACTGGTCCGTCAGACTGTCTTCCGTCCTCCTTCTCCTCCTCTTCCTCCTCTTCGTGTGTCGTTGTTTTCATTTATCTTTCCTGTTCTAATTTTTATCATGTTATTTTTTTTGTCCTCCTCCTCCTCCTCCTCCTCTTCCTCTTCCTCTTCCTCTTCCTCTTCCTCTTCCTCCTCCTCCTCCTCCTCCTCCTCCTCCTCCTCCTCCTCCTCCTCCACCACTAACTTTTACCTGCAGTCACTGTACCGGAGTGAGGGAGGGAGGGAAGAAGGGATGGGGTGGGTGGGTGGGGAGGAGCCTTCTCACTTTCTTGACCTTCTCCCAGACCAGTGCAATAATTTACTACAGCAGGTAACCTCGTGATAAGCCTGAACACTTCCTATTACCTGTCTGTCAACCCTGTGTATGTATGTGTGTATGTATGTATATCTGTATGTATGAATGTATGTATGTATGTATGTATGGATGGATGGATGTATATTCTTATCTTCCTATATTCATCCTTTTCATCCACCTATTTACTCCGCCTCCTCCTCCTCTTACATTAAATACAATTGATTTATAATGAGCTTCCGTGTGGCCGTGAATGAGAGAGAGAGAGAGAGAGAGAGAGAGAGAGAGAGAGAGAGAGAGAGAGAGAGAGAGAGAGACTCGTCAAAACATCCAGAAATATCATCAAATCTATTACCTCTCCCTCCCTTCTTTCTTTCTTTCTCCCCTCTCTCCGTCCCTACCCCCATCATACCCTCTTCCTCCTCCATTCCACAACTACCCACACGCAGGATACACGTGAACAAGCAACACACTCTTGAACATGACTTATTAAGGGACTATAGTATACAATATTAGGTTTAAGTGAGACCTGAGAGGCAAGTGTCCAGCCAGTCAGTGCCTTCACTTTACCTTACACAATTGGCTTCAGTTTCGGCTCTTGGAACGGAAACAGAGAGTAGTTTTAAGTGGCGGTTCGTCTAGCTGACTTAAAGTAAAAAGTGGCGTACTCTAGGGTTCGGTACTTGACCCCGTTTTATTGTTGATGTATGTTAATTATATAGATGACATATTTAAAGGTTTTGACATCACTGCAGAAGATTACTTTACAGTCGATCAATGAAATATAATAAGAAGATGAAACAGATAATCAGTAATAGATTCTTGATAAATTAAGTCAAATACTTCTTCTCAAATCGGGTCGTTTACGTCTGGAATTCTCTGCTTTCCAATGTTGTTGATAGAATAACACTTATTGTTTTCATGAACTGACTAGACAATGACTTTGTCTTTAATCCTCAACTGAGATGCTATTCGTAATAAGAAATATATTTAACCAAGTTCTGCGAATATATTTATGAAATGCCACTTTTTGGAATTTGTTGCAGGTGGTCTGGTGCCGCATGTTATTGCGTGGGTTGAAGTATTGAAGTAGTGATAGTCCTTATCTCATTCCTATAAAAAAAAATATATATAATTGCGTTCTTTTTCATGTTGCAGTTTTTTTTTCTTTTTCTATTTCTTTTATTTCCTGCCAGACCCGGCTGGATGGAGCGTTGGGTGGGGAGGAGCCTTTGCCTTTACTCTCCTGTGCCTCTCACTTCAGATTTGATACTGTGGATTATCATAAACAGTCTCTTAAGGGCCAACATGTTTACTGTTGTCTGTTCATCCTTTGTGTTAATTTGTGTTCCCCCTTTAAGCTCTCGTGAGGGATTTAAATCAAGAAATTACATTCACTGTGCGATACGGTGTTGCTTCATGACTATGACTCAGCGAGGCCGGCATCCTCCTCCTCTTCCTCCTCCTTTGTCCATCACTGCCATGTCCTTCTCTCTTCCCATTTTATTTCTCTTGTTATCGCTCTACGTTGCAATTCTCAGCCTTTACTTTCCCTTTCACTTATTTTCTTGTTCTTGTTTTTCTTCTTCCGTTCTTCTTCCTCTTGTGCTTCTTTTTCTTGTTCTGTTCTTTCTTCTTCTTATTATTATTAATGTCCTTCTTCTTCTTCTTCTTCTTCTTCTTCTTCTTCTTATTATTATTATTATTATTATTATTATTATCATTATTATTATTGTATTATCATTATTATTATTATTGTTATTATCATTATTATCATTATTATTATTATTATTGTTATTATTATTATTATCATTATTATTATTATTACTATTATTATTATTATTATTATTACTATTATTATTATTATTATATGATGATGATGATGATGATGATGATGATGATGATAATGATGATGACATGTTAGGACTGGAGTTGGTTGGCTGATGGAAAATATAAACCAGCCAGGCAAGGAGTGTCTCGCCTACACGCCTTTCTTCTTCTTCTTCTTCTTCTTCTTCTTCTTCTTCTTCTTCTTCTTCTTCTTCTTCTTCTTCAGGAGGCAACTAAGGAAGAATCACAGTGTAGGTAGACGAAGGTGAAGGTAATGGGGAAACACATCAACACTAGGCCAGGTTTCCGTCTCCCAGCAGTCATGATTATTATTATTATTGTTGTTATTATTATTATTATTATTATTATTATTATTATTATTATTATTATTAAGTATTACATTCCATCTTATTCTCATCACGAAAACAAAAGAGAGAAGAGGAGAATGAATAAACAATGAATAAGAACCAAACACACACACACACACACACACACACACACACACACACACACACACACACACACACACACACACACACACACATACACACTTTAATCTAGTGTTGATATTATGTTGTCTTTTTTATTATTATTATTAATATTATTGCTCGTATTTTATTTATTTAACTCCCTTGTATATTTTGAGTCCATGACTGCCATTTTAATAAACCGTTTATTATTATTATTATTATTATTATTATTATTATTTTTATTATTATTATTATTATTATTATTATTATTATTATTTCTATAATTATTATATTATTATTATTATTATTATTATTTCTATAATTTTATTATTATTATTATTATTATTATTATTATTATTATTACACAAAAAAAAACACAAAACACCAGGAAAAATCAGCAGAAGATTAAGATAAATCGAGAATTGCTAGGAAAGAATATTAATTAGCAGTTTCTTAAATAAGTAAACTTATGTAACCCATCCCTTCCTCCCTCTCTCCCTCCTACATTCCCTCCCTCCCTTCCTCCCTTTTTCCCTCCCTCCCTCTCTCTCCTACTATTTGTCCAAACCTTTTCTTTCCTTTCCTTTTTTTGATGACTCGAAAAGTATGAGGTTTACGGAAAGAATGTATAGAAGAGTAAATAAAGAACACTCTTTTGAGCTGTAGTGAAATGGAATTAGAATGTAGATGTAGGAATGTAAAAGAAACTTTTAATCAGTTGTATTTCACTTACAGCTATAGAAAGGGAAACCAAATACCATTATTCCATTATATTGTGTAAATTTAGGATATGTCATCTGAATGTATTTTTGTCGTAGGCGACGAGCATCACCCAGTAAAGTTAAATAAGGGTTAAATAATGATATTCTTATTAGGCAGGCAAGGGTGAAATAGGTTTTTATATTATAGTAATCATAAAATTGAGGCCAGATTAGTGTTCAGCCTGACCTAGAACCTCAATGTTTCTATTTTCATGAGATTAAGAGGTGTGGAAATTTTCGTGAAATTTGTCAGAAATAATGTTTTTGAAATAACTCGAAAAATATGAGGTGTGCGTAGAATAGGTATAGCATATAAAATTAAGAGCAGGAGACACCCGTTCATTTCAATTAGAGTGAAATGGAATTTGAAGGCAAGTATAAATGTAAAAATCGAAAAAAGTACACATTCATTTTTTTCACAAAACTTAAATATTCTCCAAAGGTGTAAGAATTATTGGAAAAGTGACGACAGAAACTGATTGATTGAGATCCATAACTTTGTTTCTATGTATTTTTCCTGTAGGAGTAATATTCTCGTAGTAAAATGGGGCCATTAAATCGAAAATCCATATTGTAGTAATCAGAAAACATAGTCCAGATACGTGATCAGCATCCCCGAGAACGCCTTGGTACCACATTTCATGAGTTTTGTCGAAAGTTTGAGGAAACCCAAACCTAACCTAACCTAAATTAACTAACACTTCTTGGCTGGAATCATGTATTTTTTTCTTCAATAACTCGAGAAATATGATGAGGTTTACTTTATGAATATATAGAAGAGTAAAGAAAGAGCAAGAGACAGGCACTTCTTTGAGCTATAGTTAAATATAATTGAAATTATCTATAGATGTAGAAATAAATTTTTTTTTTTAATCAGTTGTAACTCACTTAGTTATAGAAAGGGAAACCAAATAACATTAATCCATTATATATATCAGTGGTTCCCAAACTTTTTCAGACTGCCGCCCTCTTGGCTCTCAGGCCACATCCCTAGCGCATCCTCCCTCTCCCCACCACCCACATACGAACACACACCTCTTTCTTAGTATTAGGTATACTGTAAATTCAAAACAACTAATTTAACACTTTAAAAACATGTATATATTTCACAAATAATAATTAACCCAGTAAATCAAAGTATTCAGCTGTTTTAATAATATGAAAGTTACATCTCACCTGTAACTATCTTAACACCTTTAATGGGATGGATGTGC
>JAPQNM010000013.1:28668305-28680805 GCA_029783475.1 Metacarcinus magister | reverse complement strand
ATCGCTACACAACCTGGCAGGGTGGTGTAGGATATGCAAGGAAGTGTATGTGTTTGTGTGTGTGTGTGTGTGTGAAGCGGTGTTAAGAGGGGCAACGAATAGAGCGGGAAGTGAGTACAAGGTGTTGAGGCTAACATAAAAGGTGCTCACGTGTACACTTTGGCCTTGATTACGTCTGAACGGACAGTTTAAATAGCTGGTGAGTACAAACAAGGACGCTGAGAGTGTGTCCTCCTGGGCCGGTCAGACACGTGGTGGTGATAGTGGTGATGGTGGTGGTGGTGATGAGGGAAGTGGTTTATAAAAGTGGTTGGTGGTGAGTGGTAGGTGGTGGGGAATGAAATGCGTGCTGGCTAAGCGGATTTGTAATGACTTCTGACTCCTGACACATCACTACCAGCTCTACCTCGTCTATGTCACACCGCACTGAAGTCAACATTAAAGTTAGAGAATGTTCATCGTTTGCTCACCAATCAGACTGTGCTCCTTGCTATTTCCTAACTGATCGGTGTGAGAGAGAGAGAGAGAGAGAGAGAGAGAGAGAGAGAGAGAGAGAGAGAGAGAGAGAGAGAGAGAGAGAGAGAGAGAGTCGGGATGTCTCTTCCTCTAGCTGGTAATAGGAACTCCCTTTGTGTGTAGAGAATTGTCACCTGGCACTGGGTAAGGAACGATATATTTCTTTGCCTTTATACTCGCTCGAATCAATGACAACAGCAGCAGCAGGAAGGATAGAGGGACATAAAACCTTTAACTGACGAGGGTGTAATGTTTTAATTTTTCAACTGATATTTACAGACGTAGACGAACACGGAGACAGGTGCTGCTCTGCCTTAAGACTTCCGGGCATGAGATCAGCGCTTTAACCAATTTTTTTTTATTAATATTTTTTTTCCAGGTAATCGACAATCAGTAATATTAATGAAGCAGGAAAAATGTTTGCCAAGTGCAGGATTTCGTTACTTACTTGTTTGTCTTTTTCTATTATTATTTTTTTATGGGCGGTGGTGGTACTTCGTGGTGGTGTTATTTAGAGGTGTTATGAGGTCCATCATCATGCTTCTCTATGCTAGCCATCCGTTAAGATATGACACTTGATAAGGGTGATGGCTTCTTAGCATTATCTTACCATTGTCACTCTATAATCCATACTCATGACAGGCAGGTGTGTAGGTGGTGACAGCCGTGACACGAGGTGGAGGTGAGAAGAAGGAGCGGACACCTGCACCACTCTAAACGGTCCTTAATTAATCATAATTTTTTTTTCTCATTACAACCGAGGTATTAATTATGTATCATCTGGGCTCTGTTGCAACCCCAGGCATCTGTCTTTGTTGTTGAACGTTTATTTACAGTTGTTAGCCGCCGCCCTGACGATTCCCTGTATAGCGGTAGCCGGGAAGCGAGTTTATTGATATTGTATTTATAGACACAAAGACATATGAGAGGACGGACGGCAGCATGAGAGTGGAGGCCAAGAGAGAGAGAGAGAGAGAGAGAGAGAGAGAGAGAGAGAGAGAGAGAGAGAGAGAGAGAGAGAGAGAGAGAGAGAGAGCTGCCGTGTGTTAGTGGTGATGGTGGTAGTGGGGTGTGTGTGTGTGTTTGTGGATGTGAATGGATGTGGCAATGGTTGTAATCCTGCTGCAACCGCTTCAAGACTCTTTCTCCTTCTCCTTTCCCTCCACCATCCTCAAGTAAATACGTAGTTCATCTCCACCCGACACTCCTCGGTATTTTGTGTGATTTTTTTCAACTTCTTTCTCTCTTTCCCTTCCTCTCCCTCACTGCCCTCCCTCCTGCCTCCTTCCCTTTACCCTCACCTCCCCCGGTGACATACTAGTTCCCTGGAAATGTATACCCGTGCTATTAATAGGACCTTCGTCTCCAGCGCTTGAGGCTTCGTGACTGAGGCACCGCGCACGTGGGCGTGCGTCTCTCAGGCTAACTCAATACATGCAAACACACTCACTCTTACACACACACACACACACACACACACACACACACACACACACACACACACACACACACACACACACACACACACACACACACACACACACACACACCGTGGACATTACAGCCTGGTTATTTTTGTAGTGAACAGTTATTTTTACGAGTTGGTGTGCTAGGGAGGTTGCTTTTCCCACGTGTTTTTGTTATGCATCATTTATATTTATATATTTTTTATACTCTTCCTCCACCTGCACCCTCCTAGTCCTTCTCCTTCCTCCCATTCCCCTCCCGCCCCAGGGTGACGAGGAAACGTCTATTTATATCTTGTAATTGACGGAGAGGGAGCGATGCAGAGAGGAACGAGGGAAGCGAGGAGGGAGGGAGGGAAAGAGGGGATCCGTGGAGGACGGAGGGAGGGAGAGAGAGATCGAGAGGGGATGGGAGGGGAAGGGGAAAGGGGGGGATGAGCTATAAATAGCCACCAACGGGGATCATCTGGACGGGGACGGAGGGAGGGACCGAGGGGAGACCTTTCAGATTTTTTTCCCCTCTCTCTCTCTCTCTCTCTCTCTCTCTCTCTCTCTCTCTCTCTCTCTCTCTCTCTCTCTCTCGTCATGTGTTGCTAGATAAGCCTGCCGTCTCGAGGGGCGCCGCGCCAGGGGTGTCTCGTGCGGCGGCGGTGGCGGCGACACACCGACCCGCCCCCAAACCTCAGCTACACGTAACCTTGAAATTTCGCTCTAATTACGTAACTCAAATTTGTGGCACAGGTAAACACGTTGGGCACGGCGATTGCAAGACAGGTGCAACTCTATTGAGCGTCACGTCCAGATGTCGCGGCCATAACACAAGATTGCATAACTAGTCTAGGGTCGCCGAGGAGATTCAATAAAACTAAATTATTTTGCCACTTGCTCAGGTGGTCACTGGCTCGCCGTGGCCTGGACGCGACGCTCAGCCCAGTCAGTGTTTGTTGCTTAGCTTGTTTGTTTCCCCCGAATGATCGGTTTCGTTCCCTATCCATTGGGTATAAGAGTCATGAATAAGAAGTATATTAGTTTAGGTTTGTTTACATTGGGGCAGCTTCCCATAATAGCAACCCTGTGGAGGTAGACAGTGGTGCCGCGTCCCAGCGTCTGCCTGCCCGCGCGGCTCGCTCTCCTCCCCTCGCTGTGGACCTTTCATCATCCTCTCATATATAACCTCGTCAAATAGCTATCATGAGGTTCTCCGTGGATTAACGAAGTAATTTAAACAACTCGCGTGTGTGGACTGTCACAGTTTATGGTCCTGCACTTGACGCTGTGTATATGTAAAAAAAAAAGAAGCTGGCGGGTGTGAGGGGACCAAGACATGGCACCACTGGAGAACCTTGGTGCTCCCCGCTCGGCTATTGGCTGTCACAGGTCACGTGGTATGCGGCACTCCGGCACTCCCTTATCCACAAATTTAAATGATTTTTCTTCCATAATGAAGTGGTGTTTATAATATTCTACAGGACGCACGTGATACATAACATAAGGAGAGTGTATGTGCGTGATCCTGGTTACATTTGAGGGCACATAACAGGTGTAAGATAAGATGAGGGGAGATAGGGCAGCGGGCGGAGTGTGGCATCTGCACCTCTACTGGAGATTCACATGCGTAAGCGATGATAAGTTAACGGTGGTCCATGTACGTTGGACGTGTGGCCTCCTCAGTCGGCCTTCGGTATTTCTGTTCGCCTTACTTACTGAGTTCCGCGATTACCACCCAGAGCTAAGCCGCGGGTGGCTTAGAGAGAGGTGTCTGACCATAGCCTTCATTCATAACGCACACACCCGCAGTGACTCGTGCATCTTAATTAAATAAACCAAGGCGTGTGTGTATGCGAGTGTGTATGAGTGAGTGAGTGCGTGCGTGTATGTGTGTCAGTGAATTACGTACGTCCTTGTGATACGAAGTGAAATACAAAAGTCTCACCAACAACTCGCAAAACCAAGCAAAAAAACAGTGACCAGGTATTATTACTTCTTCGGTTCCGTGTCGCTCCTCCTCCCATCTCGCCTTCCATCCAACCCCCTTCGTCCTTTCCGCTCACCTAGTCAGCGGTAGGAGTAATAGTAGTGCCCTGGCCTGAGAAGAGAAGGAGGATGCCGCTCGACCTGGGATTATCACCAGTCCAAACATGCCCCAGAATTTAGGTGAGTAAGTGTGTTGGTGTGTTGAGGGGGAGTGAGAGGCGGGCGGGCGGGCGGTGAGTCGGTCGGTCGGTCTGGGAGATGGGTAGCTAACAGTTGCAGTATTAGTAGGTCGTGTTATACTGAAGAGACGCAACTTGGTGTGAGCGACAGTATATGCGTGTGTGTGTGTGTGTGTGTGGGTCCTATTGTCAGTCCTCAGTCGTGTGTTGAGTCATTCTATAATAACATTAGTACCGTGCATGCTTGTTTATAAATGACTGTATAGTATAGCTTCGTGTGCGAGGCATTCATTAGTTATAAGTAAGTTTTGGGGTGAGAGGTAAGGACGTGGCGGGAAAGGAAGCTTATGGTGAATCTATCTGAGTGAGTATTGGGCAACACAACACCTACTGCGTCAGGCATACATACTCACCTCTCCAGATTTATGAGGGAAGTATTGTTTTGAAATAGTGGACAATATAATAGTTAAGACAGAAGGAGGAAGGTGAGTGTCTAGCCTTCCAAACGAGCTTATAGAGGACAATGAAAGGCCTCTTGTGACCGAGAAGAAAAAAATACCGACGAAGGTAGATGAGAGAGAGAGAGAGAGACAGTGTGTGTGTGTGTGTGTGTGTGTGTGTGTGTGTGTGTGTTAATGTGAATAAAGTAAGCGCCAGACATCAGAGGTCATATGGCGCTAGAGAGAGAGAGAGAGAGAGAGAGAGAGAGAGAGAGAGAGAGAGAGAGAGAGAGAGAGAGAGTGTTATTCCAGTTTGTAGGAAGCGTTCAGCAAAGGAGAAATGAGAGGGGCGCCGGGCCTTTGAACTTTAACTGTCGTAGTAATGCTCAGCTGCCCTTGAAATTCATGACAATACGGGGTGGGTGGGGTAGGGACGCTATAATATGCGGAATTGATGTTTATTCATTCATCTGCATACCGGGCTGGTGACTAATCGAGGAGAAGGATATAATATACTTTATTTGACGTTAGTTTTTCGATATTATTATCTGATTCATTTATTTCCTGCAACAATCCTCACCCAACTATTTATATATTTTTTATGTTTAAGTGTCAAAGATAAAAACATGGAGGTGAAAAAGCAAAATTATTATTGTGTTTATGCAGTAGTGTGAGATGTTAGTTTTATATATATGTGGATTTTTAACAATGATATTTTTTTAATTGAAAGGATGCGGGTGTATGTATATATGTATGTATTTGTGTGTGTGTGTGTGTGTGTGTGTGTGTGTGTGTGTGTGTGTGTGTGTGTGTGTGTGTGTGTAAGGTTTATCACACCGGAAACATCTGTCATAGACCTACTGAGAGGAAGGAAAACTTGAGAAATTTTGTCTTCTCAACAGAAGATGAACTATAAAAAGCAGTAATGAGTGACACTTAAAGCTATGAACGGAAGTTTCTTAATTGTGTTTTCTAAGTAATCCAGGGTGACGTTTTAGATTAAAACGTCTACACAAGATAATGCTGAGCAGGTGTCACCGCTGGCGTGTGTGTGTGTGTGTGTGTTTTATTCACCATGGTCTGAAGGATCACGCGTTGGACTCGTGATCGTCAGCCATTACCCTCCCCAAAGGAGACCTCTCACACATCACACCCCCATCTCCATGCTCAAGTGGGACATTAACCACTCCCTGTCAGTGAAGAATCCTTAGCGATCTGAGCGGGATTTGAACCTACGCCTTGCCGGGTATAAGACGGGGACGTTAACCACTGACCCACGGGAGTATGTGTGTGTGTGTGTGTGTGTGTGTGTGTGTGTGTGTGTGTGTGTGTGTGTGTGGACTAATTATTTTCTCTTTTGCAGCAGGAAATACGACTACTAGATTCTTTATTTATTTGATTATTTTAATCTTGGTTATGGTTATTAGTATGTCAACTATTCAACATACACAGATATCCTGTTTCATGCTTCAATTCGGTACTAGATACATACATTCCTACTTATTGATAATATAAGTGCATATTAATTTTACAACCAGCCACGTAATAAAAGTAAAAACCCTTCACAGTTCTTAGTCATGTAAAGAGGAGGTGGTGGAGGCAGGGGTGGTGGGGAGGAAGGGAAGTCACTAAGTAGAAGAAATTTGATTGAAGGGAGGAGGGAGGGGAAAGGATACCATTACATAGCATTATACTGCACCGCTATCAAGCAAGGCTAACGATGTGACAAACTTTTATTGTCATCTCTTACACCAAGTTCATGATTGGGCACTAGGGGAGGGGAAGGACGCGGCGTGGGGGTGGTGGTGGTAGTGGTGGTGGTGGTGGTTGGGGGGGGGACCATATTTGCGTCACCTTCACTCACCTTTTAAAATTCCACAGGTCTATAATGTCAGGGCGACCGTGTGTCCATCTGCTGTGTATGATTAATTCAGTGTTGCGGAAGTGAGAAAGAGTAAGAAGAGCTGGAGAGAGAGAGAGAGAGAGAGAGAGAGAGAGAGAGAGAGAGAGAGAGAGAGAGAGAGAGAGAGAGAGAGATTCTTGTGACCATTACAAACTCCGTGTCTTTGTCCCGAGTAGTGAATATTTGGTTTCATCCCGTGGAGAGTTTTTATGTATACAAGTGTTATGAATTGACCATTGTACTCACCCTTCAGAGTTAGATACATATTATTCTGGGGCATTGTTAGTATTTTTCTCCTCGTCGTCGTTGCTGCTGGTGTTGCTTTTGTTTCTAAGTTAAACACGTCGTATTTTTAGTCATGATCTTGTTTTAGTGATAGTTATGTAGATCATGTAGTTATGAATGTCACTAGAATATTACCTATAGTAAGTATGTTCACTCGTGTGTGTGTGTGTGTGTGTGTGTGTGTGTGTGTGTGTGTGTGTGTGTATATGCCTTCTCGTTTGATATTCATGTCCAGTTTAGTTTCATCACAGACTCGAGTTTCGCCAGTCACTCGGTATTCCACGCCATAACATTCTCAGCCTGTGACGAGGGCCCACCACCACCATCTCCCTCCTACTGTCGCCACCGCCACCAATTATTAAACTAGTTTTCACAGTCTTGTGTGAGCATGACGTGCCAGATATTTTATTTTTGCTCCTACTTTAAGATGGACAAAGGACAGTTTCTGCTCCACCAGGTTAAGGAAAAGCGCTTGAAAATTACGTGCAAGAAAATCTAGCCTGAAATATCACGAAGGCTGCCACTGTAACCAACCAGCTATTCAGTGTATTAGGAATAAACTGTCCTACATCTCTTTTTAATCTGTTTCTAATCTTAAGCTCCGCTCCAAATCAGTATTGCCAATTGTGGTGGCTACAAACCTTTGGAGAACACCCTAAAAATCTGCCTGGTCTGCCGATAACCTTACAGATGCATTTTAGAGTTTTGATAACGCTACTCAGTTTTACCGAACCATGCAAATATTGTTAATTGTTATTGAAAGCAAACTAACAATTGCTGATCACCACTCAATTGTTCCAAAGATAAAGATAAACAAAAAGAAAAGAAAAGTTGAAATACATTGTCAGTACAGCTAACGTAGCCACAGAGGCCCTAGGTAACTAACTATATTACCACAAATTACGACGTTACCAAACAGATTCTTGATTCAGTAACCATCGTAGTGATCCGAGGAAGTGTGTGTGTGTGTGCGTGTGTGTGTGTGTGTGTGTGTGTGTGTGTGTGTGTGTGTGTGTGTGTGTGTGTGTGTGTGTGTGTGTGTGTGTGTGTGTGTTGTATCAAATGAATGCACTTTAGCGTCAACCTTGGTCATGAACTCAGCTTTCCCCGCCAGACAGACCCACGCCGCGCCACGCCACGCTCGCTCACCGCATCATGTAAAAGAAGAGGAGGAAGAAACGCAGCGCACAAATAATTGACACCATTGATATGCGGCGACTCTTATTTTTGTGTTGATGTTATTGTTCATTGTACAATTGTGAATGATGTGCGGGTACTGACCTTTTGTGCGTGCCTGTTGTGTGTGTGTGTGTGTGTGTGTGTGTGTGTGTGTGTGTGTGTGTGTGTGTGTGTGTGTGTGTGTGTGTGTTACAGATCGACACCAATGTAAACTGACATTCAATTGACTGCCGTGACTTGCTGAACTATTCAGCATTTTGATGTGCTCTTTGTTTATTATTTGTGATGGGGTTGCAAGAATGCTACCACCGTATTCCCAATAGATCGTAAAAGGCAACAAAAAGGGACAGAGCGAGGGATCTGGGAAGCCCCTCCTCTGTATTTCTTCCTAAGAAAAAATAGGGCGCAGAAGGGGAGGGGAGAGTAAAGTCTCCCTGAACCCTAAATGCCTTGTTTTGACTAACCCAGTAACCCCTTGCAATGGAGATATTAGCCAGGTATATAAAAAGATTAATAAAAAAATGTTTATGTAGCAGTTATAATACATCAATAGATTGTGTACAATGTGTCGTAGATTTTGAGTGTATTGTATTTGTGTGTGTGTTTGAACGTATGGGTATGTGTATGTGTGTGTGAGACCAGAGAGATTCTTATGCTGGCATTACGCGTGTCCTCAGCAGCATAAACAGCATCTAGTACCAGACTGAACCCTTGAAAGACTGACTAAGCTTGTGATTACCGTGTCCTGTGTCATGGCTGCCTTGCTGGACACTTTCGAGGTCAGTACCAAGAGTGTGTTAGTGCGTTCATGTCTTAAGATAATGTTCAGGAGTTTAACATTACAAAACCAGATTGTGTTTATTCATTATAGACGCATTGTGTCTGGCATTGGCTTTACCTTATTATGTCCTAAGATTTTATGTTTTATATTTATATATTTCTTACTAACTGCTGGTTTTAAGTCATAGATTTATTTTTTCCCCCAACTTAAAGTCGTATATTTAATTTTGTTCTCCTGCAATGTGTGTTTATGTATTGTTTAGTTCGTGTATATAAATTCCAGTATTTTTTCTTATAAACTCATATAATTAAATCAAAGAGCTGAGTGATCTAAGCCCCAGAGAGTGTGTATAGACCCTGCCTCTTCTGCTTAGCCAGCTATACAGTGGAATATCGAGGGTTGTGTTGAGTAGCGTATGTAAGGCATTATCTTATTAACTTTCTCACATCCTCCACAACCCGTTAAACTTTCTGTGTACTGAATAATCTTTGTCTTCCATAACTTTTAGTGTGTGTGTGAGGGGGGGGGGTGTTGTGTGTATGTGTGTGTGTGTGTGTGTGTGTGTGTGTGTGTGTGTGTGTGTGTGTGTGCGTGCGTGCGCGTGTGTGTTACACAGGTGTGAGCGCGACCAAAGAACACGGCTGAGGTGTGCCCACGACACATGATCCCCTGCGTGTGTGACAGGTGTGTATGTGTGTGTGTGTGTGCGCAACACTTTTTTCTCTTTCTTTCTTTCAAGGTTCTAATGTGTTTGACGTTTTGCATAATATCCTTGTATGTGTTAATGTAATAATGACTAATAATAATGATACTAATACTATTAAACGGTTTATTAGAATGGTTGTCACGGACTGAAAGTAAACAAGGAAATTATTACATGTGTATGTGTGTGTTTGCATGTCTGTGTGTGTATGTTTGTACACGTGCATTTACCCAAAGTTAAGTGCGTTGCGCGTGTATATATATGAAGCTTATGGTGCTTAAATGTAATACTTCAACATGTGTATGTGTGTGTGAGTGTGTGTATGTATGTATGTACACGTGCATTTACCCTCAGTTATGTGAGTTGCGCATGTCTGTATGAAGCTTATGGTGCTTAAATGTAAACAGTCAACATGTGTGTGTGTGTGTGTGTGTGTGTGTGTTCATGTATGCAGAGAGAAAAGAGAGAAAGATTCAATCGACCAATGGCGGATGACCTTGTAGGCGGCTCGTGGGGGGGACGGGAAGGGCGGAAGGAGAGGAAGAGGGGAGGGGGAACAGAGGTCAGTAGTGATTGGCTGAAGGCGACCACTCACAACTTGCTGAGAGCTCACGCCATTGGCCGAGAGAGGCACTGGGCTTCTCGCTCGCTGATTGGATGTCGTAATGGAAAAGAAGTGTGTGTTATGATATGAATCCGAGAAGTGGTGGTGGTGGTTGGTCTCAGATTCTAGCAGCGATGGTGGTGGTTGTAATTGTGGTAGTGGTGGTTGTAGTTGTAATATAGTGGTTGGTAGTAGTGGTGGTTGTAATAGTGATAGGTGGTAGTGGTGGTGGACGAGCACTGTACTTAAAGGTAATCAAAATAGTTGTAATTAGGTGTTACATGTGTGTTATACTGATTGTGGAAAACTTACTCAATTATCTGTAGCTACGATGTGCTTGTGTATGTTATGAATATTTACATTCTACCTCGTGTTATTGTAACGAGCAAAAGAGTTAAATAAATGGCAGGATAGCTAGCTAAACATACGTGATAGATTCCTTAACTGTGGTGAAAATCATTATTATTCATTCATGGTGGTGGTTAAATATACGTAGGCAAGCATTGGCGAGAATCTCAGTAGCAGCATTCATGATGGGGGGATGAGGAAAGAGTGCAGAAGACTTTAAAGTTAGAATTAAGAGTAGGATGAGATGTGTGTGTTTGTTTAAGCTGTTAATTAGGAAAGAAGTTGTGATGTGGGCTATAGTCATTACGTGTTAGTGTGGCTAGGACAGATGAGAGAGAAAGAGAGAGAGAGAGAGAGAGAGAGAGAGAGAGAGAGAGAGAGAGAGAGAGAGAGAGAGATATACCAAGTCATTTCGTAAAATATCTTGTAATTTTGACTTGAATATACACATACATTACTTTTTTCTTAATTTTTTCTTACTTACTGTATGTCTTTACATGATAAGGATTGCAGACCTTGCTTATGTGAATGGCGAGCCTATCCCTGTCTGGTATGGTGGTATAGCTAGGAGGAGGTGGTAGTAGTGGTGGTGGTGAGCGTGCTAGTGTGGCTGCCTGCACGCTACCCCGCCACACTACCAAGCAATATTGATGGTTGCAGTGGTGTTTGTGGTGATGTACAGTGTTAGTAGTGGTGGTGACGATACTATAATGTTTGTGGTGACCGTATTATATCTAGACTTACACTTAATTCAAACTGTTTGTCTTACATCCTCCTCCTCATCATCATCATCATCATCATCATCATCATCATCATCATCATCATCATCATCATCATCATCATCATATTCCTCCTCCTCCTCCTCCTCTTCCTCCTCCTCTTCCTCCATGTTCCGGAAATGTCAGAATCCACAACTACCACTATCGAGGAGGAAAGGCTCCTTGCCAACCACAATAATGGCGTGGTAGCCGAGACAATGGTGGTGGCGGGGGTGTGATTGTGGTCGACTGTACAGTGTGGTGTGGTGGCGGTGGTGGTGGTGGTGGGTTTTTATTCTTTCTTCTCAACGATGTTTATTTTTGTGATGGGGGTGGAGAGTGGTGGCTGGGAAGGGGTGAGTTACAGGTGTGGAGGAGGAGGAGGAGAAGAAGAAGAAGAAAGAGCAGCAGGTGTTAGAGGAAAAGGAAGAGGAGCAGATTTAGGAGGAGGAGGAGAAGGTGACAAAGAAGCAGATTTGGAGGAGGAGCAAGAGAAAGAAGAAGAGGTGTGGAAGGAAGGGAAGGGATGATGATGATGTAAGAGGAAGAGAAGGAAAAGGAGAGACTGTAGGTGAAAAAACAGGGAGGTAGTACGAGAGGAGGAGAAAAGGAGAAAGAATTGCCTGTCTGGTGGGGTTTGTTTATGTTAGTGAGCAGAGAGAGAGAGAGAGAGAGAGAGAGAGAGAGAGAGAGAGAGAGAGAGAGAGAGAGAGAGAGAGAGGCATCAAGAATAGGTATACTGCTGTACTTAGCTTTATAAACAGACGGAAAGGAAAATGATATTAGTCTCTTCAATTTTCTAATTATATTTGAAATTGGTAGAGTAATGTTTAGTGTATATATTCGGGTGCCCAAAAATAGTTGTCTAATCGTTTTTTTTCAACATATCAATTACTACTATTGATTTCCACAACATGAGAGGGAAAACTGTTCTCAATGTTTACATCTCCACGGAAGAAAAAGGATATTTGATTTAATGTTTATTCAAATCGTATATACTGACCATCTTCACTCCATTATTCCTTGTAAACTTTGATGGATCGTCAGTGAAGTTGTCATTTAAGTGGATATCGTAAAATTGAAGAGAAAAAAGAAAGAAAACATTTGGAATTATTATTAAATCACCTCTTAGTTTGTTTTCGTTTGCATATTCTAATACATTAACTTCTTAGTGTAACTTATTCTTCGTATGATTATTTTTTTTTCATCTAGGAATCTTTATTGTTATTCTATTTAGCATTCTCTCTGTAGCTTATCAATATATTACTGTACTATTTTTTTTAATATGATATGGACACCAATATTGTATAAGTAGTGAGGAGAGGAGGAGGAGGAGGAGGAGGTTATTGAGGTAAGGAGGAGAG
>JAPQNM010000013.1:28650805-28653305 GCA_029783475.1 Metacarcinus magister | reverse complement strand
CAGACAAACAAAGGAGTACAAAGAAAAAACAGACAGCAACAGTCCTACTGGATCTAACGAGGCATCTGTGTGGCTTTAATAGACAGACAGACAGGTTGGTCTATAGACATACAGACATATATTTACTCTATAGTGTCTAAAGAAAGTGAAATTATATATGTTACTATTTTGTTCAACTCAATTCTCTCTCTCTCTCTCTCTCTCTCTCTCTCTCTCTCTCTCTCTCTCTCTCTCTCTCTCTCTCTCTCTCTCTCTCTCTCTCTCTCTCTCTCTCATACTTTCTTATTTCTTGTAATTTCTTTACTCGTTACTTTGTCTCTATGTACTGTTTCTATATTTGTATAATTATCAATGCTATCACATCCTATCAATCCTATCCTCATCCTGTCCTTCCCCTCTCTCGTCCTGCACACTCCCCCTCCTCATCTCACCACCACCACCACCACCATCACCACCACCACCACCCAGGCCCTAGCAGCAGCCCCCATCCATCTCCATGGCCCCATTCCCACGCCACAGGACCCTACAACCACACACACCTCCTCCCTCCCTCTCTCCTTCCCTACCATGCACCACCCACTGTCCGTTCTCTTCGTTACATCTTTTGTCAACTATGTACACAACGGATGAGTCTCTCTCTCTCTCTCTCTCTCTCTCTCTCTCTCTCTCTCTCTCTCTCTCTCTCTCTCTCTCTCTCTCTCTCTCTCTCGATACGTTCTCTCAAACCTTTCCATGGCAGCAAAATTGTGTTATAAATAAAGGAACATCAACACTCCACTACTTCATCGTCTCTCTCTCTCTCTCTCTCTCTCTCTCTCTCTCTCTCTCTCTCTCTCTCTCTCTCTCTCTCTCTCTCTCTCTCTCTCTCTCTCTCTTTTCATCGTCTATTTGTCCTGCCTATCACCACCACCACCACCACCACCACCACCACCACCACCACGCTTCTCACACAGTTGAAAGAGTAAATTAATAATAATAATGTCAGCTTTAAGTGGTGTCTCCAAAATAATTATATCTTTATAACCTAATTTGTATCAAGATTTACATAACTTCTTACTTAATTAATTTTTATTTTTCTTCTTTTTATTTTTACATTCTTCTCTAATTTTATTCTGATTCATGTCATGCTATTTAATAATGATCATCGGTGTTGCAACGCTAATTATAGATCCATAAAGCTACAGTGGATTCTAATTCTGGCTTGGATGGATGGTGTGGTGTGTGGTGTGGTGGTGGTGTAGAGTCTCTGTTTATCCAACCCAGCTGTTTCTCTTCATCTGTGGCGGGGGGGGGAAGGGGTGGGTGGAAATTGGTGGAGACTGGAAGGGAAAGAAAATTGTAATCAGGGAAACTTCAAGGCAAGGAGGATTGTACTTATGAAAACTTTAGGGGAAGGAAATAGACAGATAGTAGATATTTAGTGTTTGTTTAAGGTAAGGAAAATTGTACTTAGAGAAACTTTAAGAGCAAGTAAAAACTGTACTATGGGAAATTTTAAGTTAAGGGATATTGTACGTAGTGAACTTTTAAGGCAAGGAAAACATGTAATAAGGGAAACTTTAAGGCAAAAAAAACCTGTACTTACGGAAACTTTAAGGGAAAACTACTTATGGAAACTTTAAGGAAAAAAAACCCTGTACTCACAGAAACTTTAAGGAAAAAAAAACCTGTACTTACGGAAACTTTAAGGGAAAAAAAAAAAAAAAAACTACTTATGGAAACTTTAAGGAAAAAAAACCCTGTACTTACGGAAACTTTAAGGAAAAAAAACCTGTACTCACGGAAACTTTAAGGCAAGGAAATTTATACTTAATTTACTCAGATGTCATTATCGACGCTGTGTAAGGGGTAAGGGGTGGGATGGGGTCAGAGTATAAGGTAAAGTACTGCTTACAGGTATCTTTTCCAACCCCCCCACCCCCCCCACCCCACCACACCCATTTCCTAGGTAGAGACGTCACCTGTTTCAACACCTACTTAATGTGTTTATATAGTAGCTCGACCACCACCACCACCACCACCACCACCACCACCACCACCACCACCACCACCACCACCACCACCACCACCGCAACATATAGTAGATATATTGATAATTAAGCTAGCAAGGTGATCACTACTTAATTAATGTCCAATATTTATATTAGTTCAGTTGGTAAGAACTATTTCAACATTGACTTATGTATTTAGTTTTGGAAAGTCAAATTACACAGTTTTGCGCGCCATTAACTGATGATTTATGTGTGTATGTGTGTGGGTGGGTGGGTGTGTGCTCTCTCTCTCTCTCTCTCTCTCTCTCTCTCTCTCTCTCTCTCTCTCTCTCTCTCTCTCTCTCTCTCTCTCTCTCTCTCTCTCTCCGTCTCTCTCTCTCTCTATCTATCTATCTATCTCAAAACGTTGTCGTGAGAGGGTTTACTGGCTGCCGTTTCCTGAAAAATATTGTCGTCTCGTGCTGCCCTTCTTGATATATACTATTTATTGTTCGACTACCATGCGTTAT
>JAPQNM010000013.1:28643305-28645805 GCA_029783475.1 Metacarcinus magister | reverse complement strand
TTCCTTGTTGGTGCCAGATGATTATTTAAACGTTTACAATCCTCACGCTGACAAGGACACCAGTGAATTAAAACATTTAGGACAATCAAACATATTTCCTTCCTTCCTTCCTTCCTTCCTTCGTTCCTTCCCTTGTTCCTTCCTTTGATCCTTCCTGCATTCCTTCCTTTCTTCCTTCCTTGGTCTGTTATCTGGTGTTAATTTTTTTCGCATTAACTCCTCTCTTCCTTCTTTCTTTCCTTCTTTTCTTAATTTTTTCCATTCTTCCTTCCTTCCTTTCCTAAGGTGGTGGTAAGGAATGTATGGGGAGGGACAGAATGATAAACTAAGTGAGAGAATAAAAAACAAAATCTAAGCGTTTTCTTTGTTTTACATGCAACTGTGAAAGTATGTGTGTGCGTGTGTGTGTGCAGTTACTTTGAGAGCAGGCATTCTTTGTAAATTTGAAAGCACAGGACATCAATTTCATCTACGCTTTGTGTGTGGCGTGTCTATGTATGTGCGTGTGTGTGGGTGTGAGTGTGTGGAGTGGGTGGGTGTTGGTGTGTGGGTGTGTGGGGGTGAAGGCAACACCAGTTCGAGCCTCGGAATGCCTCAGAACGTCAATGAAGTGTAAAGGTCAGGGTTTGCTGCGTGAACACAAGCGAGGCAAGGCAAGGTAAGGCAAGGCAAGGCACGCCAACCAACCTACGTAACTTTCCTTCGACATACTGAGAGAGAAAAAAATATCGGTAGTACAGCAGACATGAGAGTGAGTAGGTGTGTTCCTATAATATGTGGGGGTATGAGGGCATGGGGTGGGCAGCGGGGGTGTCCAGTGTGTCAGCGGTGCGGCGTGGGGGTGGGAGGGGGGGTTGCGTGGGGCTGTCTGTTGTCGGCCAGGAGAGAAAGCGTGGAGAGAAAAGAGGGAGAGGAGGGAACACCTTGCCTCCCCTACCTAGCAACGCATGACCCTAATATCCATAGACTCATTTTCTCTCATTTTCTTCCTCCGGTGAAGAGAGAAAGCACCTGGTGAACCTCCATCTGTCACTAGCCAATGCCAGCCAGGCTTGAGGTAGAGCTGATGTGCTATTGGTGGCTGCTGCAGACCACTAACCAATGACAACCAGACTCACACGGTGTTGCTAGACTGGACATACCGACGTGTTACCTGTGTTACCTGTACGGCCTGGAAAGGTGCATCTCACTATAGTGTGTACGAGTGCCAGCTTTGATTTAACGAACCAGTGCACTTATACACGTGTGTTGCACCTCTTCACTACCAACTTATGTGATACTACAAGACAGGCCACCCACTCCCCCCACTACCCCACCCCCCACCCCCGCACACCTTGTCACACCCTCGTGGAAGTAGTGACATGTCCAGTACGGAATTATTAGTCACGGCGACATACTTTACTATACCAAGTGATTCTTGAAAATAGTGACGTAACGATTTTACGGCCATGACCATGATGTAGCTGCCGCCAACACGTACCTTCACTCCTCCCCTGCAGGGCTGCTACTGAGGGTGTGTGTGTGTGTGTGTGTGTGTGTGTGTGTGTGTGTGTGTGTGTGTGTGTGTGTGATGCGTTTTGCTGTGTGCACGATGTTGTGTTACAGAGTGAGAGATAGAGAGAAAAAAATCAACTGTTTGGTTTCATGGATATTTGAAGTATAACCTTTTTTTTTTTTATTCTCTCTCTCTCTCTCTCTCTCTCTCTCTCTCTCTCTCTCTCTCTCTCTCTCTCTCTCTCTCTCTCTCTCTCTCTCTCTCTCTCTCTCTCTCTTCTTTCTTGCCATTTACAATACCTTAATTAAAAGTGTGGTAATCCTCCACCTCCTCCACCTACTCATTTTCCCTAACAAATTGCAGGCTAAGAGGAGACTGAATTGCAGTTTTCAAAATCTTCAAAGGATTCACTAACGTAAACCTAGACACTTTTTTTTTTACAATGGACCTTTCTAACATCAACAACAACGCTCTGAAAGCCAAGTACTTTTTTTTTTGAGTCGTGTTGTCAATGTTTGGAATGGACTAGCCTTTGAACGTGTAAACTCAGATACCGTTGAAACTTTATGAAAATGTCTTGCCAATGACTTCACATCAAATCAACGGCTGCCAGTGTTCGTTTCAGTTTAATTAAGCGTTTTTATTTTTTTTCTGCTTCTGTTCTTCAAACTCGCGTCTATAAAGTTTGTTTCGTAGATTACAACATTCTTCTCACTGGCCTCTTAAATTACAGATAGTTTTCCAATATTACATGGTATCTTTTCTTTTCCGGCGGTGGTGGGGAGGAGCCTTCTACTGTCTAACCTTTCTCAGATCAAAATAATTAACGTATAGTTTAAGGAAATCAAACAGCCAAGTAGGGACCTAGAGGAGTGTTGCTGTTTGTATTCCTTTGTAATCCTTTGTAATCCTCCTCCTCTTCCTCCTCATCCTCCCCAGAGGTGCCAATCTTCCTCACTAAGCCTCGTTCCGATCCCTGTCCATATTCTCCCCTCTTACTAAATT
>JAPQNM010000013.1:28623305-28635805 GCA_029783475.1 Metacarcinus magister | reverse complement strand
TGAGCAGCCCGCCGCTAGGGTCACCGCAGTTACAACCCTGCTCGGTGTCGTCTGAGCTCACCGAGATGGCCAACGATGCTGCCATTCCCGACGCCTCCTTCGAACAACGTCTACTGCAGGTGTGTGTGTGTCTGTGTGTGTGTGTGTGTGTGTGTGTGTGTGTGTGTGTGTGTGTGTGTGTGTGTGTTCATCAATGTCCGTATTTATGTATCTAGAACTGCTCTGTTTTAATTAAGTTTCTCCTCCTTGCGTGTACGTACATTTTCTTTTCTTTACGTATATGTATATATTTTTTAGTGTGTTTGACTGTGTGTACTTAAATTCTCCTTCATGTGTATTTGTAAGTATGTGCATGTGTACACCTTACGCTCTATGCTTGTGTGTGTATATCAGCTCACGTACACTATTCACGTGTACATTTATTCTTACGTACAGTACATCCCACTCCTATGGCTGTGTGTGCGTGTGTGAGATGGTGTATACATAATTATTTCATGTCTGTGTGTGTTCTGTATCTATCATCGCGTGTCTGTCCCACTCTTTCGTAAACCTAGTCCTATTCTATAGTCTGTCTGCAGTTTGTCTTTAGTCTGTCTGTAACCTTTTTGTACCATGTCTGTAATTATTATGTAGTCTGTCTTTAGTCTCATGTAGCCTGTCCTGTTGTTTGTCTGTAGTTTGTCCTGTAATTTGTCTGTAGCTTGTCTGTGGCCTGTTGTTTCCCTCTGTTGTTGTAGGTAGAATTCTCAAAACACTCACACACGATGTCTTTTTTTACTTTCATATAAGGATGGAAAAAAAATTAAAACACACATTATATTTTTTCACTTTGTTACACATCCTCTTTCACCCTCTCCTTACCACCACCACCACCACCACCACCACCACCACCACCACCACCACCACCACCACCACCACCACCACCCCCCTCTCTACCTCTCCTTCCCTTTGTTCAGTGAAAATAGAAAAAAAACTCACAATGCTATTTTTGTAGTCTGGAGAAGAAAAAAAACCATTCTCTTTTGCTCCTTACCCCCTGCGTTCCTCCTTCTCCTCCCTTTCTTCTTACTCAGCGAAACAAGAACACAGCACAGCACAACACAACACTATTCATTTTCATAACGTAATGACCTAAAATTTCCCTGTATTTCCCTCGCTTCGCTTCCTCTTCGCTGGGGACGCAGCTCAAACAGCATCAACAGTTGCAGCAGCAGCTCCTTCTCCACCAGTACCAGCAGCAGCAGCAGCAACTGACGGAGCAGCACCGGAAGCAGCTGCAGCAACACATTAAGGTAGGTGGCGAACGTGCGGTACTCTGGCACACCATTGCGAGCCGAGTATGGCCGAAAGAAAGAGAGAGAGAGAGAGAGAGAGAGAGAGAGAGAGAGAGAGAGAGAGAGAGAGAGAGAGAGAGAGAGAGAGAGAGAGTTATAAGGGACACACACACACACACACACACACACACACACACACACCACACACACGAAAAAGGAAGAGAGCCTAGGTTGTCTTCCCTCTGTAGTGCCTCTGTAGTGCGATCGTCATCTCTTCTCTCCCTCACTCCTCGATGCTCTCAATCACTCTAGAGCGATGCAGACGACGACTCATAGACAGACAGCCAACCCAAGCACTCATCCCTCTTCCCGTGTTAGTTAATGGAAGAAAGAGTGGCACCTTGGGAAAGAAATACGGGGGATTTTTGAAGTTGTATGCAGCAAGTGACAGATAGCCTTCTGCTGTAGGTTGAAGGGTCGTGACGAAAGTTACTATATAGTCTTATAGTTAATGTTTTTTTGATATCCCTTAAGAGAAATTACTGTACTGTCACCTGCCTTAGTTTAATTCCGCGGTGTGGTTAAATTAAGGTAGGTTAGGTAAGTTTAGCTTTGTTTAGGTTACGTTACGTTACATTATGTTACGTTAGGTCAGGTTAGGCTAGGATAGGATAGTTTAGTTTAGTTTAAGTTAAGTTGCGTTAGGTTAGGTTTAGTTAGGTCCAGTCAAATTAAGTCAAGTTAAGTTATGTTAGGTTAGATTAAATTAGATTAAGTTAAATTAAGTTAAGTTAGGTTAGGTTAGGTTGTGGTTGTATTTACTACTTCTATTCTTCCGTTATTATTGTTGTACGTAATGTTGGTCATTGACTTCCTCTCTTCCCTTGCTTGCCTCTCTTTAGCTGTGTGTGTTTGTATGTTTGTCATAATAAAGTTGGTGTTTTGTGTGTGTGTTTTGTGTGTGTGTGTGTGTGTGTGTGTGTGTGTGTGTGTGTGTGTGTGTGTGTATGTGTGTGGCCTCAGTATGTATTGTAGTGTAGTTATTGAAGAGGTTGTTAAGTGTCTTGGTCTGTTATTGTGATAAGTGAGGGTCAGTGTGGTATACGTGTGTGTGTGTGTGTGTGTTGGGGGGGAGGGAGGCAGTGAGGGCCGAGGATTATGGGGAGCGGCGGCGTAGTGTGATTCATTGTACGTGTGTGTGTGTATGTATGAGTGAGGACGCAGGGCATGACGCGCACACACACACACTTTGTCTACGAGTCTAGTCTCTCTCTCTCTCTCTCTCTCTCTCTCTCTCTCTCTCTCTCTCTCTCTCTCTCTCTCTCTCTCTCTCTCTCTCTCTCTCTCTCTCTCTCTAGTCATGGGCACGTGTCTGCCCTCCACACCCCCATCACCTGAAGGACACACACATACACGCACACACGCACACACGCACACACAGGAGGTCACGTCATGGCCTCCTTGTTCTGTTATCCCTTTAGGTTCCTTAGCACCCACTCAGCACCCCTACCCCCCTTGACCCACCCACCTCTCTCTAACTCTCTCTCTCTCTCTCTCTCTCTCTCTCTCTCTCTCTCTCTCTCTCTCTCTCTCTCTCTCTCTCTCTCTCTCTCTCTCTCTGTGTTAACAAGCCTCCCCTCACTCCTCCCGTCATCCCTCCCCTCCCCTCACACCCTCCCCCTGCCAAGTAAAGGAGGTGAGGGCTGCGTGACGTCACTGGGCACCTCCTGACGTCATACTGTGGGCTAGGGAGGAGGCTGGGCGCCGGCATGCGGGTGTGGATAGTCACCTTTTTGCTCCCCTTCTCCTCTTGCATGGTGTATTTTTTTTTATTATTTTTTTATTTTTTATTGGGTACTCATGCGTGATTTGAGTATTTTGTTGTTGTTGTTGTTGTTGTTGTTGATCCAGTTGGTGGTTTGTTAATGTTATTATTATTTGTATTACTATTATTATTATTATTATTATTATTATTATTGTTATTATTATTATTATTATTATCATCATCGTTTATGTTATTATCATTATTGTAGTTGTTTATTCTTTGTTGTGGGGTTGAAAACTATTTTGGTGATGATGGTGGTGGTGGTGGTTGGTGGTGAAGGTACATAAGTTTGCGTAGGTCAGGCAGGCAGACAGGCAGACAGGGAGCCTCCAAGCCTGCTGTATGCCAGACTGATGATTGATGATGGTGATGACTGGTGGCGATTGTGTTAGTGGTGTTGGTGGTAACTAGTAGCAATAGTGGAATAGTTGCAGCAGCTTGGTGGTGGTGGTGGTGGTGGTGGTGGTGGTGGTGGTGACAGCGATGGGGCAGTCAGTCAAAATGTGCTATCCCGTTCCACTCTTCCCGTCCCTTCCTCCCGTCCCTCCCTCTCTCCCTCGCTCTAGCTCTCTCTCTCTCTCTCCCCGCCCACAGCTCCAACAAAACCTGCTCTACCACCAGTTTCAGCAGGAGCATCAGCGTCTCCTAGAACAACAAGAAAATGAACTACACTCCCAACTCAAGGTCAGTGGCTCTCGCTGTGGCAGTCCGTTGGTGAGCTGGAGATTCCGCGCACAGACTCCGATTCGGCCCCGATGTTAGTTTCTTGTCATTTCTTATCTGAGCTTGATTTTCTTACCTTACTTCAGTTACTTTTTTTTTCTCTCTCTCTCTCCCAGTTGATTTTTATGTTTATTCTAACTTCTTGTGATTCGTTTTTTCTTCTTACCTTTTTTTTTTTTTTTTCTTTTTAATTTCAACTTCAATTTTTTTTCTTCTTATTTCCTCTTCGTCTTCTCGTCTTTGCTATTATTTACCTTTCATTGTCGTTTCCTTTATGTTTATCTGTATTTCCTGCTTATGTCTCTCTCTCACTCTTTAATTTCCCCTTGATTCCCCTCTTCCGTCATTCCTTGTCCCCCCCCCCTTCTCCCCTCTATCTTTACCCTTCCTTGTACGCTTATCCCACATTATTTGTTTTCTTTTATTTCATTATATGTTACGTCTCCCCTTCCCCTCTCCCCCTCACAACCCTTCCCTCTCCCTCCCTGCCTTCCTCCCTCCCGTTCTTGACACCTCAATGCTAAAATCATTGTTTACATTTCTCTCTCTCTCTCTCTCTCTCTCTCTCTCTCTCTCTCTCTCTCTCTCTCTCTCTCTCTCTCTCTCTCTCTCTCTCTCTCTCTCTCTCTCTCTCTCATGATAAGGATGCAAACATAATGTAACACTCGTATATACAGAATGAGGAAGACTACTACTACTACTACTACTACTACTACTACTACTAATAATAATAATAATAATAATAATAATAATAATAATAATGATATCAATAATAACAATAATAAGGATAATATTAATACTAATAATAATGATAATAATTATGATAATGATAATAATAATATTAATAATCATAATAATAATAATAATAATAATAATAACAATAATAATAGAGAGGTAGAGATGAATTATATAAATGAAGGATTGCCAAAACATTTTCATATTTCAAATTTAGACTTGGAGTGGAAGAAAAACTATTTAAAACATAGTAGTAGTAGCAGTAGTAGTAATAGTAGTAGTAGTAGTAGTAGTAGTAGTAGTAGTAGTAGTAGTAGTAGTAGTCGTAATAGTAGTAGTAGTAGTAGTAGTAGTGTTGTTGGTGGTTTTAGTAGCAATAGTAGTAGTAATATTGGTAAGACGGAGGTGTTAGTAGTAGTGGTAATGGTGTTTGTGGTTGAAGTTGAAGTAGTAGTAGGAGTGGCATTAGGGGTATACGTTTTATTTGTAGTAGTGATTGTAGTATTATGGTAGTAGTAGTAGTAGTTGTTGTTGTAGTAGTAGCAGTAGTAGTAGTAGTAGTAGTAGTAGTAGTAGTAGTAGTAGTAGTAGTAGTAGTAGTAGTAGTAGTACGAATGAATAAAATAGTAGATGTAGCAGTAGCAATAGTAATATCGTTTCTTGGCCGAATTCGGAGTGGTGACGGAATCTCCAGAAGCCTGACGCAGCCACACGCGAAGACCATCACCAAGACAGTAGTAGTGTGTTGCCTCGACGCCACGCACCCACTGCTAACCTAACCCAACCCAGCCCAACAAACCTCTCGTACTACCCACTACCCTCCTCACCCTCCTCCTCCTCTACCCGTGTGTTGTGTTGTGTGTGCACTGGTGTTGTAGTTGACTTACATGACTTGCACTTCTCACTCAATGTTTTTTTCTTTCTTTTGATTAATGTTGTTGTTTTACTGGTTGGTAGTGATGAGTTGTTGTTGTTGTTGTTGATGTTATTTCATGTGTGTGTGTGTGTGTGTGTGTGTGTGTGTGTGTGTGTGTGTGTGTGTGTGTGTTATTCACTATGGTCTGGTGGATCACGCGCTGGACTCGTGATCGTCAGCCATTACCCTCCCCGAAGGAGGTCAGAGCTCATAGAGACGGATCTATGAGTAAGACAAGTAACACATCACACACACCCATCCCCTTGCTCAAGGGGGTCAGTAATCACTCCCTGGCAGTGAAAAATCCCTAGCGATCTGAGCGGGATTCGAACCTACGCTTTGCTGGTTGCCAGGCGAGGGCGTTAACTACTGACCCACGGGAGTGTGTGTGTGTGTGTGTGTGTCTGTGTGTGTGTGTGTGTGTGTGTGTGTGTGTGTGTGTAATTCTCGATTAGAATAATTGTTTTGTATGTCCCTTTTTGTTACTTCAGTGTTTTTGTAGTTATTATTATTATTATTATTATTATTATTATTATTATTTTTTTGTTTTGTTTGCTTAAACTGATACGTTGGTGCAGTGTTTAGCGTGTTCGGTTCACTTTGGAGTGGTGCCCGCTGTCGCGTGATCAGAGGTTTGTTATTGTTTTCGAGGTCCGCCTCAAACTGCGCATGCTCAGCAGTAATGTTTGTAAAAAAAAGGTTTGTTGATAAACTAAACTAGCCTAACCTAACCTAACCTAAAAACAGACCTCCGAATTTTAGATAAAATTATGTTATGTTAGGTTAGGTTAGTTTAGTTTATCAACAAACCTTTGTTTACTAACATTACTGCTGAGCATGCGCAGTTTTGGGGGTGGACCTCAAAAATGTAAACAGACCTCTAATCACGCGACACCGGTCAGGTGCAGATAATTTGGGTTTGTCTCAAATGTTGTAACCTTTGTTTACCTAGCAGAGAATATGTACGGAACGTAAGCTGATTAGTTGCGACCTTGCAATCTGGCAGGAACGAAAGGCCAACAATCCTGCCTTCCTGTGTGTGTGCGCTTGCTTGCTTGATTGTTTAATTGTTATAAGAAACCGAAAATTGTTTACGCAACACCCTGAGAGGTATAAGCAAAAATATGAAAAAAAATATAGTAACTTATTAGTAGTATGAAGAGAGCGTTAGATGCAAAAGGAATGCCTGTGGAGCTAGGAAGAATGATTGTACGTGGTAGAATCGAGAAAACTTAATGCAGATCAGTTACTAATGCATGAACGGGGACGCGGCCTCGACGGGAGGTTCAACTGCACAAGCTGATCGGGTCAGGTGCGGGGAACGGAATGCGTCTTTTACAATGCAGCAGGGGTAAATCAGCTCAGTTTTTGTGCCTTGCCGCTAAAATCTCCGGTAATGCCTCAAGACTGACTCTCACGCAGTGGGGTACGGTAAAGATCAGTCCCTGCTCCCCTCTAGGCAATGATGTGAGGGAATGCATGTGAATGCATTGTCTCGGCTATCCTCTTAAGGTGGATGTTAAGTGGTTTTATTGATAGATTAATACAATTACTACTACTTCTACTATTGCTACCACGATTATTAGTATTTGATTTTCTTTATTATCATTATTACTATTGTTGGATAAGGGAGGTGAAATAAGACGCGGGTGTTCGGAGGTGAGTTTATTCCCAACTAATGTAACCTTTGCTTCTTCAATTCCCCTTAAGAAACAAGGGTGAAAGTAGTCTGGAATAAACTCGCGTCTATCACCCGTGTGTGTCCTTTCACCTCCCCCTTTTGCAACTTGTCAAAATGTTCCAGCATTATTGGACGTATAGGTAATTGTGGCAGTGTTAGTGGTGTGTGTAATGGGGTGATGGTGGTTGCAATTAATTGAGTTTAATGCAATTTGTGGTGATGGTTGTGGTGGTCATATTGATTGTGGTGGTGACGGTGATGGTGATGGTAGAGCTTAGATACTACTACAATTATTATTACTATTGTTTTTATTATTATTATTATTATTATTATTATTATTATTATTATTATTATTATTATTATTATTATTATTATTACTACTACTACTACTACTACTACTACTACTACTACTACTACTACTACTACTACTACTACTACTACCACTACCACTACTACTACTACTACCACTACTACTACTACCACTACCTAGAACTCTTCAGAGACAGATGTTCCTATGTATAGTTACATTGTTTATATGAGAGAGAGAGAGAGAGAGAGAGAGAGAGAGAGAGAGAGAGAGAGAGAGAGAGAGAGAGAGAGAGAGAGAGAGAGAGAGAGAGAGAGAGAGAGAGAGGAAAACTTACTCCAACAAATTCAGCTTCACGTTATAAGATCACACACACACACACACACACACACACACACACACACACACACACACACACACACACACACACACACTAGTAACCTTTTATATACAATTTTCGTTCTTGTTGATGTCCTTACTATTTTTCTTTTTCTTTTTTCATTCTTTTTTTATTTTACATCATCTCGGAAAACACAACGTCATAACACAGTGGTCTTATTAGTGTATGTGTGTATGTTTTCTCTCTCTCCTCTCTTCCTTCAACCCTGTGTTACTGGAACAGCCTCTGACGTCAATTGCCCCATTACTTGTTTCTACCCAGTCACCTGTGTGTGTGTGTGTGTGTGTGTGTGTGTGTGTGTGTGTGTGTGTGTGTGTGTGTGTGTGAGCAAAACTGGCCATTTGTAAGAGAGAGAGAGAGAGAGAGAGAGAGAGAGAGAGAGAGAGAGAGATGCCTGGTGGGGTCATCAAAGAGGACTGAGTCATCCATCCACTGCTCCCTTAGCCCGGATGGAGAGAGAGAGAGAGAGAGAGAGAGAGAGAGAGAGAGAGAGAGAGAGAGAGAGAGAGAGAGAGAGAGAGAGAGTTTCATACATTATGAACGGCTTTAGTGGGACCAAATGTGACCCCTGAACTGTTTTATTGTGACTCCAAACACCCCCGTAGACTCTCTCTCTCTCTCTCTCTCTCTCTCTCTCTCTCTCTCTCTCTCTCTCTCTCTCTCTCTCTCTCTCTCCCCCCACCCCCTTTCACCCACCACCACAACCACCACCATCGTGTTCTGGCCTCGTCGCCGTGTTTTTCGCCCCTCACCCCTTCGAGACGTGGCTTCTTTCACGCTAGCCATGTCCTCGGGGAGCCTCAGCCGCGTGTCTCTCAGTCTATTCTGGGGCGATGTGTCTCGTGGGATGGAGGCCCGCGTGACCGTATCCTGCTGGTGTTGGTTCTGCTATCATACTCATACACATACACATACACATACACATACACATACACATACACATACTCATACACATACACATACACATACACATACACATACGTAAACTTACTAATACGTACTACATAATAGATGAAGGCACGCACACCACACACCCACACACATCTCTCTCTCTCTCTCTCTCTCTCTCTCTCTCTCTCTCTCTCTCTCTCTCTCTCTCTCTCTCTCTCTCTCTCTCTCTCTCTCTCTCTCTTCGTCGTCATCGTCTCTTAAACTCCCATTTCTTCCATGATTTCCCTCTTTCTCTCCTCACTTTTTCCACCACCCTTATGTCCCTCCTCTTCCCCTCTCTCCCTTCACTTTTCTGTGTTCAAGCCTTACACACGACTTTCCCTCAAATCATTTCCTCGCTTCTCCCTTGCACCCTGCCTTCCTATCCCTTCTTACCCCTTCCCTCTTTCCACCCCTCTCCTGTCATTTCAAATCTCCATGTGCCTTTACCTTTTCCCTTGATTTTTCCTTTCCATCCTGTATCTCTTCACAGTTTTAGTTTTATTCATCTCTCTATCTATCTTTTCCCTATTTTTTCCTCCGTCCCTACATCAATCCATCCCTCTTTCCTACCACACACCCGTTCCTCCATCCGCTCCTCCCGTCCCTCTTCTGCTCCTTCCCCTCTAATCCCCGATCCTTTCTCCCACAGCAGTACCTGGAGCAGCAAACCAAGCAAGAGGAAGAGCGAGTTGAAAAGCAAAAGAAGGAGAACGAGAGGCTAGAGGCGATCAAGATGAAAGACAAGAGTGAGCAGTCTGCGGTGGCGTCGTCAGAGGTCAAACAGCGCCTCCAGGTTTGTGAAAGAGAGAGAGAGAGAGAGAGAGAGAGAGAGAGAGAGAGAGAGAGAGAGAGAGAGAGAGAGAGAGAGAGAGAGAGAGAGAGAGAGAGAGAGAGAGAGATAATAGATGGGTTTAGGTGAAAGGTATAGAGGAAAGGAATCGAGAGAAAGAGAGAGAGTGAGGGAAATTTATTAGGTCAAACAGGTGTGACAGGGAGAAAAGAGAAGAGAGGGAGGGAAAGACGGGAAAAAGCATCAGGTGAGAGTAAAAAAAAAAAAATAGGACTAGGTAGATAGGGAAGGGAAGGGAAGGATGGATGGGAGGAAACCTGTAATAAAGGTGAGTGAAGGAAAAAGTAGGAAGAGAGAGGAAGGAGGAGAATGACAAGTATGATGTAGATCGGTGACGGTGGTGCAGATGAGAGAGGGGAAGGGAGGGGAGGGAGGAGCATCATGGAGGAAGCAGTGTTACGAAAGGTCACGGTCAACACGAGGGAACATGACCTGAAATAGTTGAGCTGGATGGAATAGGGTGAGCGGGGCGGAGCTAGGCGGGATGGGGCGGAGTTAGGCGGAAGATGCCTGCTGATTGGCTGGCTGGCTGGCTGGCTTGACCTTTAACCTTGTGTTTCAGGAGGTTATCTTGAAGAAGCGGCGGGAAGCGGCGGCGGCTGGCGGCGGCGGAGGGGCGGCGGGGGGCACCTCCAACCTCCGGACCTGGTGGGTGTTTGGCGCTGTGTGTGTGTGTGTGTGTGTGTGTGTGTGTGTGTGTGTGTATGTGTATGTGTGTGTGGTTATGGTGGTGATGTAGTAAGTGCAGTGTAGTTAGTAGTGGTTGGTGGAAGTGGTAGGCATTGTGTGGTGGTGGTGGTGGTAGTATAGTGGTTGTAGTGGTGGTGGTGGAGGTGATATCGGCAGGAGGTGGTGGTCGTCATGGCAACCTCCCGGACGCCCACAACAACCTTCTTAGTGCCTGTCCGTATATAGCTCACGAGATAGAGAGCGAGAGCGAAAGAAAGAGAGAGAGAGAGAGAGAGAGAGAGAGAGAGAGAGAGAGAGAGAGAGAGAGAGAGAGAGAGAGAGAGAGAGAGAGAGAGAGAGATTTCATAACGTAAGAGCATACCCCTTTATGTTACAGAAATACTCAGATAGCTCTTGTTCTCCCCTCCAACAGGCCGCCCGGCAACGACTTCCCCCTCCGCAAGACAGGTGAGATCGGCAGGGCGTCAAACTGGACTAGGTCGTAGAGATTCTGTCGATAATCCAAGTAACTTTACCGTGTGGAGTTCCTCGCTTCTTGACTCTTCTACCCCGCGTGAACTGCTGAGTGCTGCTGCTGCTGCTGCTAAATTGATGCTGATTTTGCGTGGAGGCTGGGGGAAAGCGTCTGTATGTGAGAGAGAGAGAGAGAGAGAGAGAGAGAGAGAGAGAGAGAGAGAGAGAGAGAGAGAGAGAGAGAGAGAGAGAGAGAGAGAGAGAGAGAGAGAGAGAGAGAGAGAGAGAGAGAGAGAGAGAGAGATCAAACCTTAGTTTTCGACGTAGATGTCATTTTGACGTTCCTCTGACGTCTACTGGAGTGCAGTGTCATCGCCATGTCAAAACTTGTCCGTCGTTTACGAGGCTTATTCAAGTTGATAATTGTTACAGTGCGTTGCATCATAATCGCTGACGTAGACAAATTCTCTCTCTTTATTTTTTTTTCTTCTTCTTCTTCTCTCTCTCTCTCTCTCTCTCTCTCTCTCTCTCTCTCTCTCTCTCTCTCTCTCTCTCTCTCTGTCTCTCTGTCTGTCGTTAAGTGGTTCGCCTGCTTGGCCCGTCGTCGCATGAGCCTCGGATGGTGATCTAATTCAGTGCCCCTCAGGCCACGTCCATGAGGTGGAGTAGGCGCGGGTGGGTTTTGCCTTGCGACGCACTCACCCTCACGCCTTTCTGGTGGCAGTGCTGTGTTTCTGCTGCACGGGTGAGTGTTGCAGCATCGCAGCTTCGTGCAATGTCATCGGCAGGCGGCATGACATTTGATGGATCTATTAAGGAAAGTGACGTTATTTCTGCCGGCAATTGGTTTTCCATCTTAATGGAAGACAGTTGTCGCCTGAGAAGCATTGCCTCGCTAGACACGTCCAACCAGGATTCTCATATGGCGGTGCTTTGCGGAATGGTGTGTTACCAGCCTTGTGGCACTGCCTTATCGCCTGTCGGTTTTCATTAACCTGGAGAAAAAAATATTCCGTTCGTTACTTGATAGAGAGAGAAAAAAAAAAAGTTACTTTATTTTTGTTTTTACTGAAACGGTAAACTTCAAACAAATGGTAACAGGTCAGAATTAGTTGTCATTGATTCGTACAGTATCACCTCCGGGACCAAGTGGAAGGCGTCGTGGCCAGTCAAAACACGCTTACCTCCCAATGCTTGGTCTCCACTCTCCAGTCCCACAGGAGACAATGCTGCGCCAGCTGACAGTCCTTGGCGCGGCGCCTTCAAGTCTGGCTGTCGAGGGCCTGACTGTGCATCAAACTGTGTAGCCTCTTCAACCACACTTGCGTCTAGTATTGCATTCTCTCAAAGTAAGCTTACAAATGTATGCCTAAATACAAAACTTAATACGGAGCTCAGGAATACTCATAGATCTGCACTGTAGTACACGACGCCACGACTCAGCAAATCAGGCCACCAAACTAACGCCTCGCCCAGCAGCAGCAGCAGCAACAACAGCAACAGCAACAGCACACCATTCATCATTATCATCATCATCATTATCATTATCATTTCTAGTCTTGCCATCATCACCGCCGTCACCCAATGATATGTGGCATTCGGTGACGTTCCTCTGCGGTGTATTTTTAAAAAGTCTATTCATGCAATGATCGTCATTGAGTAGGAGGGGAAAAAAAGCCGCTGCTTATCACCTCCCCTTCTCCCTTCCGTCCC
>JAPQNM010000013.1:28613305-28618305 GCA_029783475.1 Metacarcinus magister | reverse complement strand
ACTTTTGTCTTCAACCGCTCTCTTCTTACCAGCTCCAGCTACTCCTTTCTGTTCCACTCCTTCCACCCACTCACCCACCCTTTATCCCCGCCCCGCCCCCGTGTTTCAGGAGTAGTAAGAAAATCCCCAAGATGCACATTTAGAAATTTGGCACACTGGTCCGTCACGTGGGAAAATTATTTTTGAGCGTCTTTTTTTTTTCTATACATATTCTTTATTTTTGTTTGGTGGTTTCAAGATTTTGAAGAATTTAGTTCCTCCTCCTTCTCCTTCTTCTCCTTCTCCTTCTCCTTCTCCTTCTCCTTCTCCTTCTCCTTCTCCTTCCTTCTCCTCCTTCTCTTTCTCCTCCTTATTTATTATTACTGTTATTACTGTTATTACTATTATTACTATAATTACTTATTTTAATAACTGTCATCATCGTCTTTGGTAACAGGGAGTGTTGCTACCTTGAACACAGATAGATAGAGAGAGAGAGAGAGAGAGAGAGAGAGAGAGAGAGAGAGAGAGAGAGAGAGAGAGAGAGAGAGAGAGAGAGAGAGAGAGAGAGAGCATCATTGCATTTAACCCGCATAGGAGAAGGAGGATGTTGCTTCATTCTAGATCGGATGAATCGTCTTCATCCTCCATATAATCACCATCATTTATTGTTGTTGTTGTTGTTGTTCTTCTTCTTCCTTCCTACTCCTTATTTTTTCTACTTGTCATTGCACATAATTCCTCATATTTCATCCTCCCCCTTCGCATTTCCTCTCCTTATTCTTTCCTCTTTGATTCTTGTTTCACCTCGTCGGCCACTATAGCGAATACAGGAACAGACGGGAACTGAGAATAAACCGGACGTGAATAGAAATGCATAAGCTAGCAAGACGCAAACACGAGGGGGCGTGCCAAAAGTGGTGGGGGATGGGGTAGGGAATGGCTGTGGTGGTGGTGATGGCGGGGTGGGTGGGATGGGTGGGGGAGGGGGGCGGAGTTTGGGTTTGTGGGAGAGGAAGGGGGAGGAAGAGTGGGGGGCGGGACGGGATCTAGTGAATGGTGTGGTGTCTTGGAGTTGTGCCAGACCCGACTGATCTACACTTATCCTGGCAGTCGCCTTCTCTTTTATTTATTCATTCCAAAACCCCCCCACCCCCCTCTCTCTCTCTCTCTGTCTTGTCATCGTGCATTTTATTGATGTGTACTATCATTTTTTTCTTTCTGCACTATCGTAATGGAATGTTAGGATGGTGGATGAGTGTGAATGAAGATGAAGCCAGGAAAATTATCTGATCCCGCGCTGTTGACATTCGCGCGGCAAGAGGAGAGAAGCAGAAAGCGAATGTTTATAGCTTCTTTTTTTCTTGTAGTTTATAGGTGTTTACGTTCTTCGCAGATCAGGTTACTGCTGCTGCACCCTCTCCGTATCGATTTCTGCAGCGGAGCAGTAAGTGTAGTCCAGCGGGGAGGCCACAGTGGGCTCCGTTGTTCATCAGCTCTCATTTAGCGTCGGAGTGACAGCTGGCGCCCCGAAATAGTCCGCTAATGAATGTTGCGAGATACATCACAGGGCGGCTCAAGGTCACACGGGCACCGGGGCTTGTGTGTGTGTGTGTGTGTGTGTGTGTGTGTGTGTGTGTGTGTGTGTGTGTGTGTGTTCGCCAGACAGCGGCCGTGTGAAGATACGACGACAGGTTACAGCTAAATACAGCGCGTGTCTGAAGGTCGTTGCTCAGAACAATTTTTTTCATGTATCCTCCCCCATCTCCCCCCACGAAGGTTCAGTTTTTGTGGAGGAGAAAAGGTGGTTGCTCGCCGGCCCGTCTCGAGGGTATGCTTGGCGACCTGTCTGACATTCCTCGAGGACATTATTATTATTAGCTGTAATGTTAATTGACTTCACATGTTAATTAGTGTCGCGCGTGGTTAGGTAATGCAGACAGAGCTGAGTAAAAAGGTGGGAAGGGACCCAGAACCTTGTCCTGGAAGACACCTTGGACTAGAAGGAAATACCAAATCATGCAGGAAACGTGTGTGGAAGACCTAAAATGGAAAATATCTGACTTTTTAAAATTAATTAATTATTATTTTTTTTAATACCAGACAAGTGATGATAAGGAAATAAAACTAGAAAGAATTTAATATATGAACTCTGAACTGAAAGAAGCACAAAACAATCAGACACCCAAATACTCATCCAAATATAGACAAAGTTATTAAGGAAACCAAGGCGAGTCATTACGTGGTGGTAAGTGTTGTGTTAGTGAGTCTGAAGGACGTGATGGGGACCCTTGTGTAGCCATTATAGGTAGGCGGTGGGCATTGAGGTTAGAATGAAACAAAGAATGAATACAATGTTAGACTAGAAGCGTGATGTTTGTGGTATGGTAGTGAATGATGATTAGCGCTGGCGGATTAAGATGGTGGTGGTGGTGGTGGTGGTGATGGTGCAACATGGCTCAGTAGCGCTGTGGCGAAAACTAAAAATAGAAGTATTATAGAATATGGGATGTGAAATGACAAATAATTGTAATTGCCAGTGATCATTAACGTGCTAGAATATAAGGTACATAATATAGGCCACGTGGGAAGTGATAGGCGTAGCGTGTGAGATGTGTGTGTGGTGGTGAGGGCAGACCAGTACAGTGTCTATTGCAAGAATATGATGACATCACCGTAGTATATTGAATTTTTTTTATGTAATGAAGATATGAAATTGATGGTAGGCAATTCAATGCATGGTGATATGGTAGTAATATGGTGACTGGCAGTGATATAACAGTTGATGATGGTGAGGCGAGAATGTAATGATGAATGTGTTGATGAGTATAGTATAATGAGAGCAGCATTGTGTATGGTGATAGTGATAGTGATAAGTGATGGTGATAGTGATAGTGACAAGTGATGGTGATGCTGATGCTGATGGTATTGATCTTGTTGTTGCAGGAAGGGCTGAAGCTTCCCATCGTGTCTGAAACGGACATGAGGGGACTCCCACCTCATGGTAGTATGCCGCTCACGGGACACCTGCTCTCCTCCACACTGCCCTATTACCCTACACTACCAGGTATGTATGTATGTGTGTGGATGTGTGTATACTAGCACCCATTCGTATGTCTGTTTTTCTCTGTCTGTCAGGTGTTCTCTCTCTCTCTCTCTCTCTCTCTCTCTCTCTCTCTCTCTCTCTCTCTCTCTCTCTCTCTCTCTCACGGATAATTTTCCAGTTTATAGTTCCAGTTTATAGTCTCCCTTCAATCCATTTCCTGTGTTCTTCCATTCTTCAAGTATGCATATAATCTTTGCAAGTTCATAACAATATTTCATCATCATTGGAGCTGTAGATTTGGCAGAATGGTGTGTTGAGTGTATATTTATTTGCCTCTGAATTACCAGGCACACCTGAGGCCATAAATCATTGAGCAGACTCGGCCAGTGCACAGCATAAGCTACAGTTCTTCCTCGACAGAGTAAACTAATAAACAACATCAACACTGTAGTAATTTACACAAAACTTCTCCTGACAGTATAAATTATCACGCAGATTAGGAGTGAATAAATTGCTGAACTATTTTTACACAACATAGATTGTGAAAGTTTCATGATAGAGTATAAACCACTGAATATTCCCTCCCAAAACAAAACTATAAACTCATGAACCTTGTAGCATCCAGTACAGCGTTCCTCATATGAGTTTGTGTGTTGCAGTGATTGATGGTGAGGGTTACAGCATGGGAGGAGCACCACGGGGCCAGCAGGTCACTGCCATGGAAACTAGTAGTGGTGGAGGCATCATGCGAGGGGGCATCTATCACCCCAGTATTGCTCCAGCCATTACAGACCCCCAGGTAAGTGATGGTAGTGCTGTCTCATTACATACTTTAAGAATCAAGAATTGTTTAATAGCACTTTGTGAACAGCCTTCCTTCCCCCCCAACCAGTAGTCGGATGTTTGATACCTTACTAGAATATGTGTTTGAAATATGTGTGACACCACCTGTTATTTACAGGCAGGTTGAGATAAAAGCCTTGTGCAGACCGGAATGTTTTACAATTTCTGAAAAATATAGGACCAAGGAAAGAAAATTTAATGTAGTAAGGAATGGATTCATGAATTTAACTTTAAAAAAAAAACATAAGTACATGAGTATAGTAAAGTTGTGTTCCTAGGGTGTGTGGGGGGTAGGATGAAGAAAGCATGGACTATTGGTGTGTGTTAGTGGCTTCTACGATGCAGAAAGAAAGGAGGTGCAACCTTCACTCATGTTATCATGCAATAATTGATTAGTTTTATTCATCTTTGCTTGCTGTTATGCTATAAATCTATGAAAAGTATCTTATTCATACTAGATACAATTACCTTACTGCTTCAACAGAGTATGTTGTGAAATAATATTCCTCTTGTTTGATTCTTCCCTATTGATATGCTTTATTATCAGTGAAGTTTTCCTGCTCATGTATTGTAGTTTTATGTTGCTTCTGTTTTGTGTTACCTTGCTGAGGCTGACTCACTGAGAGTTAGGACAGCCATTTTGACAATCTGGGTATGTTGCAGGTGAGGTCCAGCCGTACACGCCCGTTGAGCCGCACCCACTCCTCTCCACTGCCCCTTGGCCACCCTGTGTTGCAGGCTCAGCCTCCTTCCTTCCTTCCCCATGCACCCTCTACAGCTCCCCACCAGCACACCCTCGACCACCACCTCCTGAAGCAGGTGAGTCAATGATTATAGGAAAGGTGATGAAGCCTGCTTCTTATGGGTCATGTTTCTAACACATCCTTATAATTGTTATCATGAAGTTGTAAGCTGTTCAACTGGTGAGGAATGAGATAATTGTGGTCATCATCTCTATCACATTGGATGCTGTGTGAACCAAAAGTGTATCTGTGTGTGTTTGTGTGTGTGGATTTTTTTTTCTATTTATAACCAAGGACCCAGGTGGTAGTAGTGGTGGTGGTGGCAGCAATGAATGAAACCTTCTGCCAGAATATAAGTGACTCAGAGCCTTGGTATGCTGCACCTAGGG
>JAPQNM010000013.1:28542427-28613205 GCA_029783475.1 Metacarcinus magister | reverse complement strand
GTTGTAAGATCCAAATGACTGTATGAGCAGCATGCTTTGCTTTGGAATCCAAGTGGCTGCATGACTAGCAATCTGCACCTACAGATTCAACAGGTTATAATGATGGGAGGCCAACTGAGTCACCTCCCAGTCTCATGTCTCATCTCCTTGACACGTGTTGGAGCAGGATCGCTCATGATTCCCCTTAAAAATGTTGTTGTGCTCCTGAGATTTAACACAAATCTCAATCCTTTCACTGATGTTAATCTGAAAAGCAAGTCTTAAATCTTACTTGTTCAGCTTCTCAAGTTTAGTATCTTATTGGGAAAATTGTCCAAATTGCCAAGGAACTTAAATAAGGTGGAAGAGGCCCAAGGATGCATTGGGCATTCTGTGTTTGGGAGTTGTGAGTATGATAATATTTTTAGAGGCACAAGGAGAGGTGAGGTGCCAAGGTCTTAATCCACTACACAGACAAGTTTAGTGCCTCCATCCTTGTTGTCACCCACACTTACATTGCATTGTATAAAGTGCTGGGTCACAGTGAGAATCTATTCTAAATTTAAAATGAATTGCAGAAATGATGACTAGTAGAATTCAGCAGAATACTGTATAGCATTCAAAATATAGTCTTAAAACCTACATATAAACTAAGACTTCAAGAATACAAGATGAGGCAGCATTTAAGCTTATCAAAATAACGTAACATGACTTCTTCACTAATGTGGGGATGATTGGATTGTAAATATGATAGTGTAGTATGTTAACCTGCATGTAATATAAAAGAAAAGAAGTCTGATTTGATTACATGTAGAATGACAAATGTCCAAACAAATGACAACTGAATTTGACATAAAACTTTAGTTGATATGTAAACAAACCTTTGGAGTTTGACATTACCAAGGTTAAGCAAGAATTAAATGACCTAATAAGCTATCTTCACCTTTCATCCGGTGTACTTGAAGTGTAATGAATAATACTCTTCTGTAAATTATCTAGTCAGATATTAAATAAATAATTTCCATACAATGCATCTCCTTTCAGGAGAGCCAACAATTCACATTTATTGTTACAGGGATTGAAGAGGCTAACATTCTTTACTTAATATCCTTGATAGTTAAATGTCAAAACAACTGACTTGTAAAATGTGAACATTACACTTCACGTGAGGAAAAAGCAAGAAATCCATAGTTAGTAAAGCTAGCTAGATTATTGAAATTATTAAATTTTATTAAATTAAATATGTTGTCAGTTTTCAATCCACTGATCCAAGCTGTGCCTCATTATCTTGTATTGTGTATATATATATATATATATATATATATATATATATATATATATATATATATATATATATATATATATTACATAACTTTCTTTTTATAACATTGTAAAGTGTTAAAACAAACTGACCTGTACTCTTCACATGACCAATGATGATACTTGTGACTCTGACATGCACCACTTTTTCTTCTAGTCCTACATCCATCCATAACTCATATTTACACATTCATTATGTGCCACACATTGCAATTACTCATCCTTACAGTCTCACTCATCTAGGTATGTACTGTTACCCCTCACACCCGATCATCTGTGACTTTCCTTTCTGTCCTCCTTCATTTTTCCCTTCCCCTTACTTCCCATCATCCATCAGCATACCATCCCTCAGCCTCCCCCATACACCGCTGCTTCCACATCTCACTCAGTACCTCCTCTTCCTCCCAACAGCACATTCGACAGACGGTCTTGACACGCGCCAACAGCAAAAACCAAGTAGAGAACGTGGCAGAGGAGACAGAGGCGGCTGTGGCCCAGGCCATCGCCACTGATAAAACTCCAGAGGTAAGACCCAAAGATGTGTGTGTTTTTGTGTATATGTGTGTGTATTTACCTTTTGTAGTATACAGGGCCTGAGCTACACTCATGTGGTCCTGTCTCTGTATCTATATTTGTCCAGTTCTCCTTTAGTTGTACATTCATTGCCATTATCACCTCTTCTTTCAGTTCATTCCAAGTATCTATACTTCTCTGGGGAAAGCTGTATTTTTTTTGTCGTTCAAGCAAATTCCTTTATGCAGTTTTTTTTTTTTTGTCCCCTCAAATATCCTATCTAATCTCTCCTTTTCTTCTCAATATTAGATCTTTTATATCTCTTTCCTCTAGGTTATTCATCAATTTATATATTTATATTTAGTCTTGTCAGTTGCATTTTTTAAATTTAGAATTTTTAAAATTTTTTAATTTTTTAATTTTTTAATTTTTTAATTTAAAAATTTTTAAATTTTATTATTATTATTATTATTATTATTATTATATATATATATATATATATATATATATATATATATATATATATATACATATATACATATATATATATATATATATATATATATATATATATATATATATATATATATATATATATATATATATGTAACCTTTCCTCACAGTTTAAGTCTTCCAAATCTAGTATTATTTTAGTTGCAATTCTCTGTATTCTTTCCAATTTCAACACATACTTTTCTTGTGAGGGGACCATATTACTTTTGCATATTCCAGTTTTAGTCTAATCATCGTAGTTGTATTTTTTCTAATCATATCTTCATCTAGAATATGGAAATTCATCCATATATTTCTTAGCATCTTGAATGTATCACCAAATACTTTATCTATATGTTTCTTTAGTGATAAGTTGTCCTGTATTACGATTCCCAAATATTTATCTTCTTTTCCTATTAATATAATATTTTGTCCTATGTGTGTAGGTGTGTGTTAAAAAAAAAAGTGACAAGTAGAATCCTTATGTAAGTGGGTGGATGGGTGGGTTTTTGGCAATGTTGTGTGGTCATATGATGTTTTGTTTATTCCTTAACTTTTCCCCACCTTTACCTCTTGATCTGTTAGTCATCCTTCTGTGACGAGAACGCAAAGAATATTATAACATACTATACAAGCATGACGGAGACAGTAAACAGTGTGGCAGTGAATCTACATAGAACCTAACTGTTTATTTGTTAAGTGAGTGCTAGGAAACAATAATGACTAATCAGAACGTGATGTGTATTTTAATATATGAATGAATGAGTGAGTGATGAGACACATGAGAACGACTTTAGGACTCATGCTGTATACTAACTAATTGGGTGTCTTGTCCCTCCCCCTTCCCCCTCCCCTATGCTGCCTCATCTTACTTGGCTTGGTGCAGGGGAGGGAGGAGGAGGCTCTGCATGAAGAGGAGCCCGAGGTGAGTCCTCTCTATGAGGCACCTGTCAACCTCCCCTAAATACCCCCACCCACCTCTCCCTTCCCTTCCCTTCCCTTCCCATACACCCCAGCCCAGCACACCTGTCTTTGTGTGTGTGTGTGTGTGTGTGTGTGTGTGTGTGTGTGTGTGTGTGTGTGTGTGTGTGTGTGTGTGTGTGTGAGAGAGTGTAAGGGAATGAGTGGATGTATTCTTCACCTCAATATTTTTCCCTGCTTGTGTGTCTGTTTTTGTCTTGTTTTTCTTCTCATCTCTATTAGTTTGTATGTTTTCTCTCGTTATTTCTTTTATTTTTCTCAACTTTGCTCTCTCTCTCTCTCTCTCTCTCTCTCTCTCTCTCTCTCTCTCTCTCTCTCTCTCTCTCTCTCTCTCTCTCTCTCTCTCTCTCTCTCTCTCTCTTCTCTCTCTCTCTCTCTCTCTCTCTCTCTCTCTCTCTCTCTCTCTCTCTCTCTCTCTCTCTCTCTCTCTCTCTCTCTTCTCTCTTCTCTGTGTATGAGTGATAGGAGTACTTGGCTTCCTCTCCTTCCTCTCCCTCCCTGACACACTCTTCATCATTGTTACGGGTGGACTGGGCAGGACGAGGTATCTGGTGTTTTTACCACATCAGTTAGAATTGTAGAAAATGGACTAGTAGTGTCGATATTGCTTTTTTTATTTTATTTCCTTCTTTTCTCATTGCATAAAACACCATTGAAATTTTGAAGAAAGCAGCTGCCTAGGACTGCATATGTTTATTTATATATATTGGTTTTTTTTTATATATATACAGGCTTTGATGTCTTTCTTTTATATTGATAGCTAGTATCTACATCTTCCTATGTTCATTTCATTCTTTTTATTATTATTTTTTTCCCAAGGCTAATGTGTTAAGGATTCTTGACTTACCTATGTCAGTCTTGTCATAATGTAAGTCTTGTCATAATGTAACCAATAGTGTCATGTTCATATGTATACTTCATGATGTCACTTAAAGATTTTGCAGCTTGAGCATAATTCATTTGAGGAGTAAATCAATTTTTGTTAACGTAGTGTTCTTAAGAGGATACAGCAGCTTTGTTTGAAGTATAAGAATGGTTTTGAATGTCATTATATCCATTTTTTATTCATACATCCTGTCATCACTAGAGCCTGTTTTAAGTCCTTGCTCCCTTGTGGTAAATTTTCCATGTGCCTATTTGAGCAGCCCTGACTAATGTTGACAGTTATTCATGCAAGACAAAAGGATATATATGATGAATTTTTAGTTTACACAGCCATGAAGTACAAGTTGATGTTAATGAACCATAACACAAATCCTTGCTGTCATGTAGACTTTCTGTAGTTATATATTTTTTTCCCTGCTGTTTTTTGGTGTAATCAGTTATTTTTTCTGGTTTTCTGTTGTATACTTTTCCTACTTAGAAAATAGTTTATAGATGATGTTGATATACCTGCAGTATCTTGTGAAACTGAGATGAGATAAACCTTCCTCCAGCAGGCCCCCAGACTTCACCTTCCTCTTCCTTCACGGCAGGTAATAGACCTCACCGAGCGCAAGATAGAGGAGAGTCATTTGGCCAGAAACCATCGGGAACATTTACTCTTCCAGCACATTCAAGACCTAACAGTCAAGCCACCACCTCTCCACTCTACTACAGGTGTGTACTCATCTCTGCCACCTTCCTCTCTCTACCACCACTTAGTACCATCTTTCTCCTTTCCACCTCCCAAATCATCATTACCACCACAACCACCACCACATCAGTAATAGTAGCAGTAATCTCCCCTACCTTTGGTTCATTAGCGTCTTAGACTAACGCCTGAAAACATCCACCCACCACTCACTAAGTTAGGTGAACCTGCTCAGTACTAATGTCTCTTCTGGTTTGCTTTTTTTGGGTTGTAATGTTTTTTCCTTGCCTCCTCAGGTTCCGCCTTCACCCCAGCTCCACGCTCTGGTAACCACATGGCGCGGCCACTGTCCCGTGCCCTCAGTTCCCCCTTGGTCACCCTCTCCCCTCAGGGTTCCCCACAAGAACAACTCAACATCAGTAAACAGGTAATTTTCTTTTCTTTCTATGAAGTTTGCAAGTGTTTGCATATACTTAGTGTCCTTTTTAGGAGTATGTATTCCACAAAGTCGCAATGTATTCAAGACCTCATGTTGATCGGTTATTCTGTTTAAAGAATAAGGCTGTATTTGCCATGATCCTGTGCTACAAATTAAGTGATTACCCCCTTTGAATGGGGATGTAAGCCATGTATTTAAATAGATAGATGGTTAAAAAGCTTCACTCCTTCAGGTGTAGCAAGGCATCTGATGAAACATTTATTTAGTTAGAGTTGCAAGAGTTACCATTGATTAGCTAAATGTACTCATGAATAGAACTCAAAAGAAATCCAATGTACGTAATAGGAGACATTTAATTGAGTTTTCTTGTATTATCTTTATAAACCATTGTTCCAGGTTGGACTTCACCTGAATATTACTTACATGTATACCTTTGTGCTTCAGGGTGCAACCACTGGGTTAGCTTATGACCACATGATGCTCAAGCACCAGTGTGTGTGTGGTGATAACTCACACCATCCTGAGCATGGGGGTCGCCTCCATTCCATCATGGCCCGCCTGCAGGAAACTGGCCTCATCCACCGCTGCTATTATCTGCGTGCTCGCAAGGCCACGCTGGAGGAGATACAATCCTGCCACAGTGAAGCCCACACACTTCTATTTGGTGAGTATAGTCTACAGCTGTCTCTTTGTGTTCTTTAAAATGTTAGACTGAAGATGAATGGAATGGGTTGGACAGTGGTAGCATGCCTGTTAGCAGATGACACTGTTGTTTGCAGAAAGTGAAGAGGAACTTCAGAGAGTGAACTCATGCAAATGGAGTGAAGTGTGGTGTAATGGACTGGGTGAAAAGAAATACTTTGAGGTGGTTTGGTCATCTTCAGAGAAAGAAGAGTGAAGAGTTTGTGAAGAAAGTATATGTGAGTGAAACTGAGGGTCCCAGGAGGAGAGGAAGGCCACTTGTAAGATGGAAGGATAGGGTAAAGGAGTACTTGCATGAAAGAGGTGCTGATAGAAGCGAAGGGATTGAACAAGTAAGGAGGGAGTGTATGGGTAGGAAGAGGTGGAGGCTCTTCTGCTATGGCTATTCTCTTAGGAAGAGGGAACGAGGCATCAGAGACACTTGAAAATAGTTATAAAATTAATTGATTTCCCTTACAAAAAGCATTAGACATCCTGAAAACCACATGATAACCTTTCCCTGTAACCTTGCAGGAACCAACCCCCTGAACCGGAGTCGACTAGACATGAGTATGTTTGCTGACCTACCCATCAAAAGCTTCGTTCGGTTGCACTGTGGAGGCATTGGAGTAGACCTGGACACCACCTGGAATGAGATGCACACGTCCTCTGCTGCTCGTATGGCTGCTGGATGCGTGGTGGACTTGGCATGCAAAGGTGTGGACACAAGGCACTAGTGTTGTTCTTTTGATCGCTTGGGGTCTCCTTAAAAACTTTTGTAATCCTCTAGCTGCCTCAAATGATGGGTGTTTTCTCATCTCCTTGAATCTTGAGGTAACTTCCAGAGTTTGGGAGGGCCTTTGGGTGACTGTTGGAAGAGAGGTATTCTTGGGGTCCTGGTGTGTTCTGTGGATCAATTGTGGGAAAATTCTACTGAGATAGTAATGGCATGTGTTCCATCCCTTACCTTTCGCCATCTCCACTAACAGTTGCGACGGGTGAGCTGCGCAATGGGTTTGCACTGGTCCGTCCGCCAGGGCACCATGCAGAGCACCAGCAGGCCATGGGATTCTGTTTCTTCAACTCCATTGCTATTGCTGCCCGCCAACTCCATCAGAAGCTCAATCTGGAGAAAATCCTCATTGTGGACTGGGTGAGTGAGAAGATAAAATGAATAAATAAAGTAGAATGATAGAAGACATAAAGACACTATAGTGTATTCACTTAAGCTGGATCCTCAGGAGTGCTGTGGTTCCTGCCTGGGTTTGTTAGGATGCTGCTGATAGGCTAGATTCCTCTAGTTGTCATGTTGCTAGGCTGTCATTCACACATGCTCTGGTGATATATGTTTTTATGTTATTGGCTTTAGCTCACCTTTTATACATGATATGCCATTTTGGTTGACACCATTAGACTCAACAGTGATTGTATAATCAAGTTTGTCAAAACTTGATAAAATAAAATATTATGAGGAATATAAGTGAAAGAATATGTAGTTCCAAAATGTTTTTATAACTTTTTACATATCATTGTCACGTATAACAGTTATTAAATAAATGCCTAAATCAATAATTGGACCCTATAAAGGAAGGTCTCAGGAATACATTGGTGAAACCAGATTAAAAATAAAATGCAATATAAGTGAAACAGAAAAATGTCACATCTACTTTACACCCACCACAGGATGTACATCATGGGAATGGCACGCAGTCCATGTTTGATGATGATCCTCATGTCCTCTATATATCCATGCACCGCTACGATGATGGGAGCTTCTTCCCTGGCACTGGAGCTCCCACAGAGGTAAGTTGAAGGCACTGTGAATATATGGAAGGATAGGAATCTATGTGTCACTCTTTCCCTTTCCCTGGATTTATCTGCTCTCTTAACAACTGTTTTTTCAATTTAGCTGCTTTAGCTGCTTTACCATCTGCCCTGTTTTCCTGACTGACCCTCATTCCCGGCAGGTGGGCAAAGGTGATGGGTACGGCTTCAATGTCAACATTGCCTTCTCTGGCGGCCTGAAGCCTCCCATGGGTGATGCAGAGTACATGGCTGCCTTCAGGAGTGTTGTCATGCCCATTGCTAGGGTAAGGCACGGCTTGTCAGTGTTATTATGAGGCATCACTATAGTATGTATTGTCATTTCCAGGATAAAAAAAAAGAAGGGATTGAAATTTAAAACTTTAGGAAAGATGATTTGTGATCTAAGACAATTAACAAGGAAATATTGTTTTTATTGTCTTTATTGTTTTTATCAACTTTGCTATCTTATTTGGATTTTTCCCTAACGAATGGGTGACATAATATGTATTTTACTGTGCCGCATTATGCTGGATAATAGGCACTGACTCATGGAATGAAAACCATCCACCAAGGAGAAAGTGCAGTGAATCACTTTATTAATCATACAACCTGGAACCTTAACCTTCACACTTGAGAACCTTTCATAACTTGGATTACTTCATGTTCATGAAAGATGGTCATTCAAGCATTATGTAGTTGGTTATTCATTGATCATTTTCCATGTACTTGTTTTATTCAAAGTAGATGAAAATAAGTATAATTTTTGGCATTGCAGTAAAGAATCAAATATGATCGTTAATGAACAGATATAACCTCTTAAAAGATCAAAGGAAGATCATAAGTATTTTGAAAAATTGATTAATATTTCAGATAAGAAGCATTTACTTTTAGTATATGTCATAAGCAACTTCTTTGAATCTTCCCCATAAAATGATATATTTAGGAATCACTCACTCGTCTATTGTGTTTTCCATTTTCTTCTCCCTCGGCAGGACTTTAACCCTGATGTAGTACTGGTGAGTGCTGGCTTTGATGCAGCAGATGGTCACCCTTCACCCCTGGGAGGCTACAAGGTGTCAGCCAGCTGCTTTGCTTACATGACCAAGCAGCTCATGACTCTGGCCAGGGGCAAGGTGAGTAACTTTGCCAGATTTAGGTGTCTTTTCCTTTTCATAAAGGTTTTGGTGAGTAATGTATTATACCCTTGTGTTGGATTTTGATGGAAAGTGTGTTAGTGCTAAAATTTTGTGGTCAGTACCATAACATTTTTGTATATACTGAGTAACGTAGTATAGAGAAAGCATAGATATATTGGGCAGTTTTCTTATTTGCTTGATTATTGATTTGAAATACATCTGACCATGTATACACACAACCACACGAGTGTATCTCAGGTCTTGTATACTACAACTTAGTAGAGTTAGACATCTAAGGTCATATGGTGCTATGTTAATCTAAAAGGTAGACGGTATAGTAGAGGTGATGGTAAAGCAAATTATGGGGAGGGAAAGAGCAATTAGTTATAGTCAAAGGATTAGATCAAATGAAGGATGTGTATTTGTTGTAGGAAGGAAATAATGCGGTGATTCTGTAAGAATATCATTAAGGCGGGGAGGTTGAGATAGATGAGTTACGTGAGGGAAAGCTGTAGCTCGTGCAGCAGTGTAGTGAGGACAGAAAAGCAGAATCTGGGGCACAGAGGGGGTATTACAAATCATACAAAGGGTTGGTGTAGAATGTGTCATAAGATAAGAGTGAGTGAGGTTAGTGTGGCCAATACGTAATTGTGTAAGTGCAGTCTCCCATCGTCTATTCTTGTGACATGAGTCTGACCAAGGAGAGATGGATGGTTTAACTGCACAAAGTTTATTATTTGAGAGATCAGACCAGTAGGATTGCCAACGGCTAAATAGAAAGGAGCGAAAAGAATGGAACTAATCATAGGTTGGGCCTTTTGTGAAATGATGACATCCTAATATAGTAGCAGAATGGGCCAGTGAGTCGACACGTTCATTGCCGGTAATACCAGCATGGCTCGGAACCCAACAAAAACAGACAGACTTTTTACAGGCATAGAGGTGAAATAGCCACTCTTGGATTTCACAAACTAAAGGGTGAATAGTTAGAGGGAGAGAGAATTTTGCGAGTGTGAAAATTACAAAGGATGAAGATAGGTAGGAAAGAAGCTTTCTCAAGGCAAAGAGAATAGCGTATAGCTCAGTTGTAAGGACACTGGCTACACTTGGTTATTGGAACTACAAAACCAGAGCCATATTGGGATTTAGAGCCATCAGTATAAACAGGGTGCAATTATTATGAGTAGTAAAGTGTTCAAGAAAAAGGGTTCGTAAGATGTAAGTTGGTGTATCAGACTTGGAAGACTTAGAAAAGCCAGAAGAGCAAATTAAGGGGGTGGGTATAAGCCATGGTGGAAAAGAATGGGTATGGAATGGGAGGACATTTAAATCAAGAATAGGGAAGGGAGTGCATAAGAACAGGAAGTGGCTGTGGTAGTTGTGGATGGGAGGAGAAACTACTTTGAAGAGCTTGTGGAATAGTGATCTTAGAGGTGGAAAACTGGTGTAGTCTGACATAACTTTGAAGGGAAAAGAGAGTGCGGCGTCAGAAAAGTGATGGTAAGCCTGATTCTGAGTACAGGCTTTCCATTGGGGAAGATCGAAAAGCGCCAAACGCGAGGCGTAAGCCTGAGTGATGGATTGGGTCAAGTGAGGTTAAGAGAGCGTGTCCTTGTCAAAGCCAGGAAAGTTGGGGATTAATTTTTTGAGGTGCATTCCCCAGTGCACCTGTTAGTTTAAAATTTTCATAATTGGCCATGGTGACCCGAGTGTAAGTGAGGGATATAACTGGTCTGCTCCCCATAACCCCCATGGAGAGTAAGGGCAATGAAAAAGGGAGGGTATACTGTGCCCATGGCACCCTCAGGCCGTTCATGACTGAACTTGTTGTTAGCCTTTCATCCTCTCAGCACAGCTCTCACACTTTAGGAAAAAAGGGGATAGTGAGAAGTTAAGAAGAAAAGATAGATGAAACAAGGGGAAGCAAAGCTAGAAAGAGAAAAAAGGCCAAGCAAAAATTGGTTGGACTGAAGTCCAAAGCTTCGCAGCATCATTCCTTAATCTCTGGCCCCTAAGCCCCTCCACAACAGCAATGAGCTTGGAAACGGAGGGGACAACTTAGTAAAAAACACACACATGCCATATGATCTTTGATGTCTGGCACTTACTTTATTCGCATGCACACACACACACACACACACACACACACACACACACACACACACACACACACACACACACACACACACACACACACACACACACACACACACACACACACACACACACCACACACACACACACACACACACACACACACACACACACACACACACACACACACACACACACACACACACACACACACACACACACACACACACACACACACACACACACACACACACACACACACACACACACACACCACACACACACACACACACACACACACACACACACACACACACACACACACACACACACACACACACACACACACACCACACACACACACACACACACACACACACACACACACACACACACACACACACACCACACACACACACACACACACACACACACACACACACCACACACACACACACACACACACACACACACACACACACACACACACACACACACACACACACACACACACACCACACACACACACACACACACACACACACACCACACACACACACACACACACACACACACACACACACACACACACACACACACACACACACACACACACACACACACACACACACACACACACACACACACACACACACACACACACACACACACCACACACACACACACACACACACACACACACACACACACACACACACACCACACACACACACACACACACACACACACACACACACACAACACACACACACACACACACACACACACACACACACACACACACACACACACACACACACACACACACACCACACACACACACACACACACACACACACACACACACACACACACACACACACACACACACACACACACACACACACACACACACACACACCACACACACACACACACACACACACACACACACACACACACACACACACACACACACACCACACACACACACACACACACACACACACACACACACACACACACACACACACACACACACACACACACACACACACACACACACACACACACACACACACACACACACACACACACACACACACACACACACACACACACACACACACACACACACACACACACACACACACACACACACACACACACACACACACACACACACACACACACACACACACACACACACACACACACACACACACACCACACACACACACACACACACACACACACACACACACACACACACACACACACACACACACACACACACACACACACACACACACACACACACACACACACACACACACACACACACACACACACATGGAATTATTTTCTGTATGATTATTTTATCATAGTCTGTCATTGTGCTGCAGTAGCACCATTTATTTATTATTGTACGTGCACATTTATAATCCTTATTTGTCAAAGGCAAACTAGTTTTGGTTCTGTGTCAGCTTTAAGACTGAAGTGAATTGCATCAATATTGCGATGCCTACATGAGGTGTTGTGTTGATACATGTTATTATGCAGGTGGTGATGGCACTAGAAGGAGGCTACAACCTTACCAGCATCAGTGATGCTGCTGAGGCATGTGTGAGAGCATTGACTGGGGAGGATCCGCCGCCCATCTCTGAGCATGAGTTGACGCGCCCACCATGCCAGAGCGCACTTGAAACCCTCCAGAATGTTATTGCAGTACAGGTAAGACTTCCATATCATATTATAGAAACATTTTGGTGAATGAAGTCTTGATTCCTGGTAAGGGGAATGAAAGCATGTATGAAAGATGTGGCATGGTAACTCATGCAAATGGAGTGAAGTGTGGTGGTGTAGTAGAATGGGTGAAAAAAAATACTTTAAGGTGGTTTGGTCATCTTGAGAAAAAAAAGAGTGAAGAGTTTGTGAAGAAAGTGTATGTGAGTGAAAGTTGGAGTTCTAAGAAGGGAAGGTCATTTGTAAGATGGAAGGATAGGGTGAAGGAGTACATGCATGAATTTGTTGTTGATAGAGGGTTGAACAAGCAAGGGGGGAGTGTGCGGATAGGGAGAGGTGGAGGCTCTTCTACTGTGACTATCCCCTTGGGATGGAGAGATAGATATTAGTTGAGCATACTTTTTTTTGGTCTTTGTGTTTGACTGGCATTTTTGTCCACAGAGTGGACCTTGGCCAGTGGTGCGGCGGCAGAGTGGGCTACTAGGGTTGTCCCAGGCGGAGGCACAAGGCCGGGAAGATGAGCAGGAGACTGTGTCAGCCATGGCCTCCCTCAGGGTGGACCCTCATAATCACCAGTCCAGGTAAGGAGAAACACACATATATACTGACAATAATTTGAAACTCAGGTTCAATTGCATTTCCACTTGTTGATTTTATTAGTATTTTTCTTATTCTTTTTTGTTTTATTTTACTAGATTCTTTATTATGAATTATTATTATTATGCCAAGGCAGATTCTAATTCTGATCACTAATGCGTAGGGCACCAGCTCTGATGCATATCATGCATATAAATATGGAATTAAAACAACATTTGATTCTTTAAAAGAAGATTAAAAAAAAAAAAGTCAGGGAAACTAGGGAACAATGGAAGTGGGAATTTTGTATAATGTATAAAACATGATTTGCTGAATGCAAAGTTATGCATTTTATAACGATAGTCTTTGCAATACTAACATGAGTTCATTTAAATCATAATTTAGTTTGTTTATTCTCAAAACTGCTAAACTAAATTAAGATTTTTCTGTCTGACTCATGTTCATGATAGAAGTAGGAATTGAGGAAAGCAAAAATTATCGTACACATTCTAGAACATCTATAACTGCTATGCATTTTTTTTTTCTCTCTCTCTCTCTCTCCCTGAGAAAAGATCAATGCTTCCATTGTTCTAAGCTCATTGTCTGAGGAAAGAGTTGAGCATGTGTGTCCTTCCAGGAGTCCAGAGCCACCTCCCCAAACCACAGTCCCTGGGACCTCCAATGACGAGGAGGAACCCATGGAAGAAGACTCAGAGGTGAAGTAACGGGTGGGCAGGACCCTCCGTGAGACTCCTTGGACTGGCCGGGCTGCCCTGCCCCGCTCACCAAGCCTGTGACAGGTCAACTGCGCTTGCATTTTGGAGCACCACCATGACCACCTTTTTTCTGGTGTGTCTGGTGGGCAAGTGACCAGTGATATTTAGTGTTAATGTTGCGGCGGCATGAGGGACGTGCGTCGTGTCGGTCCAGTGGTTGGGCGTGTTCGACGAACCAAAGATTAGCTAGATTTTTATGATGTGCGTACACGGTGTCTTAAATTTCTTAAGGTTGTAGTGTTCCATAGGTAGATGGACCAGTCTGCCGGTCATATTTATTGCTGAACCACATTTATTTTCATTACATATTATGGGAGAGTAAGTTTATATTATATGTACTGCTGCTAGGCAGTTCCCCGCCTGCGTGTGTGGCCTGGACCGCCCCACCAGACTCCTGACACCTTAATCAATACCTGTGCCAACCACTTAACAGATGTTTTCTGTTGACAAACTAAACTTTGAAGATGTTGTTAGTATTCATAGTGTTTAGTAGATAAATGTATAATATACATATATATATATATTATATATTCAATTTTATGTATTTCAAATTTTATTTGTTCACCTCACATGATGGTGTAAATTCATGTCACTTAAGTGCACAAAAAACATATTACAAGCCTTACTTGTTACCAGGAAGGTGAGATGCTAGGAACCAGGGAGTGGTGCTCCTCCCCTCTGCTGTGAACACTGGACCCTGTGGGCCAGGTGGGGACAGAGGTGATATTTGTGCTGTGAGGGACAACTATAGTGTTGGCAGCAGTGGAGGGAGCAGGGAGGGTGGGAGAGCCTGGGTGTGCCCCGCCCCACCCCGCCCCGCCCCACCCAAGCTCGTGCCGGCACCTGCGTGGAGGGCCGGGGACCCCCTGTCTTGCTAAACTTGTGTACACAGTTTAATACTTTTACACCCGGCTCATGAGCGCTAGTCAGAATCACATCCCTCCTCCTCCTCTCCTGTGTGGCCAAGGCTGCCACTCTGTGTTCTGGTGTGGAGTTCAAGGCTCTGTGGGGTTTCAGGAAGGCTTGAGAGTCCCGCCCGTACCCTGTATCTTGTCCCTGTATGGCCACCGTGTCACATAATAAACAGATGTTCAACATAACCTGTCATTCCTTACCTTGTCTGACCAGTCTTACCACCAAACATCAGCTGCACTTCCACTTGACTTTAATTCTGTGGCCACTCATGTATTTTAGTGGCTACAGTGAAGGTACTTTTTTTCTTTTTGTTTTCTTTCATAGTCATCATGTACTTGCATAACTCTAGAATTGTGACTGAATCTAAGGCCACTTTATTATCTGTGAAAGCCACGCATGAGTATTTTGTATTTTACCAGTTTCTCCAGCAATTCATTAAGGGTATGGAAATAACTGAGCATATACCAACAATTAATTGCAAATATTGGAAAAATTATTGCATTAACCGATAGATCTTGTCAAAGTGTACAGAGGTATATAAGCATTAATTTTATAGGACTAATAATTTGGAAGTAAAATGTCTTTAAATATTTTTTTTTCAAAATCTTTGTTTTGCAAATATTGGAAAAAGTATTGCATTAACCGATAGATCTTGTCAAAGTGTACAGAGGTATATAAGCATTAATTTTATAGGACTAATAATTTGGCAGTAAAATGACTAAATATTTTTTTTTATTTTATTATTTTTTTTTTTTCTTCAAATATTGGAAAAATTATTGCATTAACCGACAGATCTTGTCAAAGTGTACAGAGATTGTCGGTCATGTGTAAGGATCATATATATGATCCTTGGTCATGTGCAGAGTGTGTTTGTTGGGTGGTACTAGGTGCATAGCAGGAGGTGTGGTGGTGATGGTATACACTACTTGCATGTTATGTGTTTCCAGTGTCCTGTCAGCATAACGATGGAGAGCTGTTGTCGCCGAGTAGTGAAGGATATAGTGGAGGAGAGGCTCCTCACTGGCAGTGACAGCACCGTTTGTGGGCGTTACGGCACACCTGCGCTGCACACAAGTACGTACCCCAGTTTGAGACGTATCAGGTTGGTAAGGACGTCTTGAGGGAGAAGTGGAAACAGAGACTGGATAGGCCTCTGTCCGGCAGCAGTGTATGATATATATAGGGTTACCACCTCCATCTAAAAATAATACGGAACGCAGTAGGTAAAGTTGGAGCAGTGATGGCGAGTGGAGAGAGCCCATCTATCAGTGGGGCTTGAAGATAAGTTCTTTCATAAGTACTCTATTAGAAAGAATTTAAGGTTATCTGGACTAAATGCCAGGATATATTTCAGAACACATTTATCAGTTGAGTTGTCAGTAATATATTATTGAAGTTACATGTCTCTGTATAATTTCTAAATAACGTGACACAAAAACTATTTCCCTTAAAAAAATAAAAAAAATAAAAAAAAAGAAACTCATTTGGAGAAAACAGTACCTGGAATACGGATATATCATGGATATTAACCATTTCTTATATATTTTTCCATGTATACTTAGTGTTGCTTCTTGCTGCAGCAAGAAGCTTCTTATCTTTCCCAATGTTTGTGAGAAATTCATCACAGCTCTGTTTAAAATTTAAAGCAACAATCAGTTTGACATTTGATGAGTTGAACGGAGCACTTGTTCCTAGTGTCACTCCACTTATTCAGCATGATTGAGAATATTCTTTCCACGTATCCAGTTGAGGATGGTACACTCAATATATAAAAGACGACAGACAGCATGTTGGGGAGGTCACGGGTCTGGAAGCTGAGTCTTTAAACTTCCAGTCCTCTTCTTTGCTCAGTGTTCCCACAGTTACATTAATGGTTGTCAATTCATCATCAACTCATCCATGTTTATGTTGAGTCTGCTCATCATATTCACCTTCTCTACTACTTCCTGTACATCAGAAAAAAACAATCTCCGTTTTTAGTGAGAAAGGATAGAGAGAGGACAGCCAATTGTCGTCTGAAAAATTAAACCATTTCTCTACATATACGATGGCAGTGCTGAGGAACACCTGAAAAACTGCTTTTGCAATGTTTGAAGGAGAGACGATACGATGCATACTGTTCACATATCACACGACGACCCCTGACGCACTCATATTTTTGTGAACTGGTTATATAATTGACTCAATATTTGGTCACGATGATTTTGAATTAATGATTTCATTTACTTGACCATTCACACAGCCAAATACGGAACAAATAGCGTTCCGTATTGGTTCAAAACGGAACGCAACATTTCACTCAATACGGAATGATTCCGTATTTTAAGGGACACGTGGTCACCCTAAGTGTATACCAGAACGTGACCCTTGTTAGTGCCCATTAGATGATTGCAAAAATCAAAATTTGACTATATCTGCTTGAAGAGTATTGCTATAAATTGCACAAAAATATTGATTGACTCGGTGACAAGGAAAAGAATGATTTTGGTAAGTTAGCCGAACATGTTTAGGTAAATGTACATTTACCTTTGGTGCCGTGGCAAGCCACTTTGATGGTGAGAATCTGAATACAATAATATAAAGGAAGTCTAAAAGTGGTATCATATTAGGCTAAATCCTCCCAGCATGCCAGTAATTTTTGCTAGTTGTAGGTTTTACTGAGGATTTGAAGTGAAATGAGCTTCATGTTGTCTTATAGTTTCAAATGAAAGCACAACCTTTTTTTAAATAGTTATGTTTAAATTTTTAACTGAACTCATCAAATATCTATGCTTTTTTATTGTATATCAAAATTATTATATTATAGACTATTTGACAAGCCATTCTTCTGCCACAACTTTTAAACAGACATCCCAATCTTCCAGTTATATATCTCCCCGACCATGTATAACAATGGTTTGTAGCCAAAGGAAAATTATTTGTTGCTGTGAGGCCTAACACTGACTGATTGAAATAGCAAAGGCATCAAACAAAACTTAAACACAATAGGCCTGTGTGAGCTCTGCTTTGGTTTGTGATTAAAACTATCGGTATGCAAGTAGGATTTAGCTCGATGTATCACAGGTTTTATTATTTCAAATTTCCTATTTAAAATTATGTATTGGTACTCGTGAACACTTAGCAACTTTGGAACTTAGAGAGCTCTAGCTGTGTGTCCTTAAGAGTTATCTAGCAATAATTGGTAAACACTTCTTGCAAATTACTATTAAGTGCTTTGTCTCCTAATGAACCTATGGATCTCTGTTCACAAGTGTGGCATGCAATATATCAAAGCTTCGACAAATACTAAAATGTGGAGAAAGTTCTTATCCATTGTTTACTTGAAGATATATAGTGTTTAGGCGATATTAACATTTAACAAAACGTATTTTCACATTCTTTAAGTGGTGATAAATTTCAGTGTGATATAATTCAAAGGTGAATGAAAACAATGCTAAATGATTAGTTTTATTTGAGCATCATTTCGGCTTGAAAAACTTCATTTTAACACACACACACACACACACACACACACACACACACACACTTGATAGGACAAAAATATCACAAATTACAAATATCACGCATGGTCTACATAGAATATTGTATAAAGAAATATGTGCGTGTGTGTGTGTTCGTGCCCGCGCTTTTTGTGCATAAACAGCTGAGCACAGCATAGCAAAAGGTGTGAGTGTCAGGTTATTGTGGTCTGAATATCACTATCCTGCAGCTCCATCAGGAATTGCAGCATGGCCTGCATGGCGCCGCTGGGCCTGAGGTCTTCTGGTAGGCCTTCAACACCTACAGAGAAGGATGCCCTTCTAACCACAGCCACTAGATGGGCGAACCACTGCTCATTGGTCCATGCCTTCCTCCCTTCCCCCAACAGCTCCTCCATGAAGTGCAGTTGGAGGGTATTAATGTGAGGAACAGTTACACCCACAGGCAAGATGTGCCATGTCATTCCATAGTCACGAGTCACCTTCTTGGGGAGCCACCAGCAGGTCTCCAGCAGCTTGGTGAAGTAGAGACAAGCTTGTAACACCCGCCACTCGTGTTCCTCTCCCTTCGTCACCACCCATTCCACAAAGTGATTAAGTAGGAACATCCACTCACCATCTGGACCAGCCGCCAGGTGCTCATGGGAGATAAAATTATTTCCTAGTTGCAGTTGCCCCTCTCCGGACGGGTGCTCCGAATTTAACCACCGTGGCACTGTGACCTTGATAACAGGCGTCAGCATCACTCTTACCAACACTACCCTGATATGACACTTCAGTGCAGCATGTATACATACTCCCCCTTGTGTGTGGGCGAGGAAGGGAGGTACTAGGGTCAGGGTGGTGAAGGTTGTGGCACTGAGGGCTTCCTGGGCCACTCTTCTGAAGGTATTCATAAAGTTTTCACCAGTGAAGAGACTTTGGTCTTTGGTGGAGGTGACCCTTGCCACACAAGCCTTGGGTGAGTCATTACCATTCATCAGAGTGATGGACCCTCCCTCAAGCGCACTATACTCTTCCAGTTCAAGATAAAACTCAAAGTAATCTGGAAGCAGCAGCTCCATCCTCTCCCTCACTAATGGGTAAGACACAACATTCCCACAAAATCTTTTGTCTTTTTCTTCTATCTGTCGACACAACTCCTTGACATCGCACAATATTGACTCGTCAAGCGGTCTGGAGACAAAGGCTTTAATTCTACTCTCCTCATCTTCCAGCATGATCCACAAGGAAGCAGGAGAGGTGATGCCCAGCTTGCCACACCTGCCCGCCAGGATAAGTTGAGCCTTAGCAGACTCCCCACTGGTTCCCATGATGGCTATGGCTTCTTGTTGAGTCAGTAGATTTAGGTGGCGGCTCTTCATGTTATCATTGAAGTGCTGAAGGAGTTGTGCAGGGCTCAGTCCCCACCCACACTCTGGCTCTGCCCTGCTGCATCCCACCAGGTACTCGATACATTCTGCGTGACCCCTAATGGCTGCTAGGTGGGAGGGAGCCAACCCACCTCGGGTTAGACGTTTCTGATCGGCTCCTCGACTCAACAGATATTCCACCATGGCTATCTTACCGTGAGCAGCTGCCACATGCAACATGGTGCTCGCAGAGGCTGTGTGTACCCGCATGTTAAAGTCTAAGTCAAGGAGCCTCTTCCTCATGCATTGCAAGAGGGTCACGAGGTTCAGTTCCGCTAACAGGTACATGACAGTTTCCAGCTGTTTGAGAGTGTGGGCACTGTGGTCGCCCCGAACACGATGCAGCAAGTCCTCGGTCGCTGTAGCCCCAATTCCTTTTTTCCGGAGTTTTTTATCTATTTTTTTCAGTTCACTTTCCACAAGATCGGCTACCAGCTGTTCTGGAATGGTGTTGGAAGCTATTCCGGCGCTGAAAGGGTTCATCTTGAGGTCTCGGCACAGAGAATAAGCTGTGTGGAAATGACCGCGGTCTAGGGCGCGGACCAATGGATGAGGAAGATGAGGAAGAGGGTGGAGAGGTACTCCTGCCACGCCCAGCAGCTGGCATGTTAGGGTGAGCCCCAGGGAAGCCGCCAAAGTTAAGGCATCTGTGGAGTTGCTGAAAGTGGAGGATCGACGATCTCGCCAAGTATTCAGCTGCTCCCCAAGACGATGGCCGGACACTTCGGCGATGGTCTTGAGCTGAAGGAGTCCCTCCACTGTGGTGGCGTGCTGCTTATCCGAAGCAGAAAGCACCTCAAGCTCCTCCTGTAGCCTGTCACAAAACTCCTGCAACTCATGAAAACACTTCAGTAAATAAGGGGTATCAGGCGGCCTCTATTACATTATATTCTATTCTAGCAAAACAACAGAGGCAGCACAGATGATCTTCACCAAACCTACCAAACACTACTCAACAACAATACATCAAACTGCCTCCTCCGTGTCAGTACCGTGAATTTTATCAGTTTCCATGATACAAATACTAGTGGAAGAGGTAATATGTTCATAGTAAGAACAAGTTGCACTGAGGTGAAAGTAAAGCTCATGTAGTCATTAGCTCAGTAACCCACTCTGTGTGACAGCACGTGGCCAGCTGATATTACAGATAGATAAACATTTTTGAAGAAACTTTTTGATAAACTCACCTTTCTAATGAGTGCAGGGAATAGGGCGGGGAGGCCTATGGTGTGATGTGCGGCCTCGAAGGGAGTGTTGCCCAGAAGGCCGTGAGCACACAATGGAGCCCCGGCGGCTAAAAGAAGGAAGACTGTGTTTCGATGGCCGCCTCTCACGGCCTCTAAGAGAGGATCTCGACGGCCCCCAAGAGGCAGCACCCTTGCCCCACCCAACAGCAGTTTCCGCAATGCAGCCTCATCCCCCCGCGCCGACGCCTGCATTACCTCAGGGAACTTCTCCAGTGATGGAGAAGAGTCCACGATCCCCAGATCATCTGCAGCCTATGAGATAACGCATGTCACCATCACTCCCTCTCCTTGGTATGAGGTAACACACACACACACACACGGTCAAAGCCACAATATTACTGATGGTGAAGTGATATTGTTAACAAAAAGGTTTGACGCACCTTAGAGAGGAGAGCCGCCAAGCGGGGATTTTGTGCAGCAGTGGCCAGCTGGTGAGGCTGACAGTGGCGGTGGTCGAGACGGCGAGGATCACAGCCCACCTCCATCAGCAAACTAGCCAAACACAGCCACGCCTCGCACACACTCAGCGTCTTCACATCCCAGCATGTCATATTCTTCCTGTTTCTCGCATGCTCCACCAGGATGTGTAGCGCCGTGCACCCTGCAGCATCACCACCAACCATTACATTGCCGCCCACATACTGCTAATATTAGTCAGTCAACAGCATCAGTGAAGGAAACACACACACACACACACAGACACACACACACACACACACACAAACCTTTGAAGTCCACAGCGTTCACAAGTACGCCGTGACTCTCCACAAGGCTGCGCACGTCTTGGGCCAGCCATAGTGGAGCGCCGTCACCCAGCTGGACAAAGGCGGCATAATGTAAGAGAGAGCGGCCCTGGTGGTCGTGCACGGTGCCAGGGAGACTGTAGGCCCTTAGCAACACGTCCACGCCGCCTGTGTGTCGATACTGGCCTCCTCGCGCAGCCTCAAACACGGCTTCCACCTTTTTTGCGTGAGCCTGCAGAAGAGAATGGGAGTTGGAACGCCGCTGTGACTCCAATATATGCAACAGTGCCGCATCAAGGGTAATAAAAAGGGAGTTGGGACTAAACGCACATTAATAAGACATTCTAATTCTAACCCATGAACAGATGTATCCCAATGTATAACGTTTAGTGATTATTTTAAGATAAGTCTATGTTGTCAGTAATATTTTCTGCTCAATGTAATAAGATTCAAATATTGCTTTCTTTGTATTGGGATAACGAATGGATGGAAAATTTAGCCTACTATTTGCTTTATAACTTCAAATATTTATGTTTACTTAATTTGCATCCCTCTGAATCTGGTAGTCATCCTTATCTACAAATCAATTCCTCTATCTCTTATTGATAGATGAATGGAAGTCCTTGAGCAGAAAATATATAAGCAATCCTCAAAGTACAGATACACTAGGAAGGGCAGACTGGCATACGGCCCTGTAACATTCCCACACACATAACATCCCCAAAACTTCACTCTAACATCAGCAACACTATCCCCCTTTACAACACTACAACCAGCACACTATTCTCCCAGAAACACCAGCACATTCCCACCACAACACCAACATTTCCCTCCCGCACACAACATCGCCACCAAAAACCCCACATCACCTGCATGACACTGAGAACCATGTCGTTGTGGGGCACCACTGGCCGCTTGTCCATAGCAGCCTCCAGCACGCGCAGGACGGGGGTGCGGCCGCGGTGATGCGCCTCTTGGAAGGGTGTGGTGTCCTGCCCCGCCAGATTAGAGTTGGGGTTAGGACTTAGCGTGGCCATCACTTGTTCCACTTCTAACTCGTCCCCTGAAGCCACTGCGTTCCACAGTCTGAAGGTTGCCTGTGGGAGAGGAGGAGGAAGTCAGGTGGGCGGAGAAATGTACGAGCATGAAATGTAAGTTCTGTAAAATTTTGTACTGTGGTGCCCTGCATATAGTGAAGAAAGAAGAGACCTGCGTTACAACAACAATACATAGAGGATAAAGAATAATTTCTTTGAGACATTTTATTAAAAAAGAAAGAAAACAAAACAAAAAATATTTTGCAAACCATGTGAAAGATACTATCAGAGGCTATGCTTACCGACTGACACCAGACCAGAACAGGAAGCTCTCACTATCTTTCGTGATACATACTAAACCTTTGGTAATACGATAACTTGTAGTTTAATGATCACACACGTTGGCATGACTATCAGCAATGTTACTCACGGTTGCATTGGGGTCCTCTGTGTTGATGATGGACACGGAGCGAAGCATTGTGGGGCGGCGCTCAGGGAACAACGGACGCTCCAGCTCCAGCAGGTCTTCCATGGAAGACTCAGGGATCAAGTGCAGGCCTTCCAAGTATTTCTGTGCAGAAAGGAATAGAGGAGTCCTTGATGTTGTTGTTATTGTTTTTTGTCGTTTTGATGATGGTGGTGGTGATAGTGGAGAAGTGGCTATTACATAGAGAACATTTTCAAACAAAACAATACTACAGTGAGCACAGCCTGATTCAATTACACCCGTGAAAGTATTTATGTAAAAAGCATTTTGAATCATAATACTATTGCTACACTATTGCGCACTGATGTTTTTTTTTATTGTATATGGGGAAGAAAAAAAAAAAATATTTGTACATGTTACTGTTTTGTGCACGAGGTCATTCTATGTTGTGGAGTGGGAAGAAAAGAAGAAGAAGAGAAAAGAAGAAGAAGAAGAACTAGAAACTCTATCCCCACCACTTTTCAGACTTACTACAAACACAAAGGAAGGAATATAAAAGTACAGACTCTAGAAGCACTGTACTCCAGAAACACGCACAATGGATATTAGAGTCGTAGTAATAAGTGGCTCTCGTTTTAGTTCTACTGGTAAATTATATTTGTAACAAGTTATAAAAGAAAAACAATCGATTACTTGGATATAGTAATAAGGTCTGATGAAATACTTTCTTTATATTTACTACGTTGGTTGGTATGAAGATGTAATAAATCTTTTAGAGGGAAATGTTTGTTCCAACACTCTTTGTCAGTGAAAGCACGCCTTGGTGTGTCTTGAGCCGGGAGTAAAGTCTTCTTGTCAAACTGTGCAAACAAACACATTAAGTCTGTTCATGTCAAGTTGTGAAATACAAACACACCTAGAGAAGCACTCAGTAGAGCGCAAGTACACTACCTTCGCCGCCACCACTTATATTCATGATTTCTTTCTGACGCTTACCTTTGACATTGAGCTTTTATAATTTAATAGAGTGAAGCTTTAGAGTAGGGGGTCATATTCAGGAAGTCTCATGAGGTTGCGATGCATGGTGTTGTCAGGAAAATGATAACATACAGACAAACAAACACGCGTGAAACAACTCTGGTGCAGCTTCATTGGTAGAAGTAATAATAAACTCACTTAACCCACCATTCACTTGTAAGAGCTTAGAATGGCTTTAAGTGTTGGAGGTGATACGTGAAACCTTGCAACGTGTGTATGTGTATGTGTATGTGTATGTGTATGTGTGTGTGTGTGTGCGTGCCCTATGTGTCCTAGTGGCCGCAATTCCCCCTCGGCCCCCCTCACCTCCAGTTTAGGGCGGTGATAATGAGACACGAAGCACATCACAATGACGAAGACAAGTAGGGTAGCGAGCAGCACCGTCAGGATCACCCACCACCCGCTCCACCCATCCACGGTGCCGTTGCTCCAATTGATACCTGATTTGCCGCCTGGACGATGCATGGGGAGGGAAGAAGAGATAAAACTAAAAGAATTAAAAAAAAAATTATTCAGTTCTAAGTCTGACAATTACATATATTTTCTTTTAACGTTCACTATAAATCAATTGTAAATATGGTGATTAACGAAAATTAGAGTTGAATAGAAAAATACGAAGCCAATAAATCAGGTTTGCGGTTTGGGGTGGGACAGGAAATTCTGGTTTGTAGTGAAGACTGAATTTGGAGCGTGTGAATGTTATAAGGTCCTAGTAATTCTATTCCTCCTCCTCTTAGTATTCCCTCGTCCTCTCTCTCTCTCTCTCTCTCTCTCTCTCTCTCTCTCTCTCTCTCTCTCTCTCTCTCTCTCTCTCTCTCTCTCTCTCTCTCTACGTAATAGTATTCAACGTATATATAAATAATCATGCATTATTCTAACTTGTCTTTGTCGTTCACAATTAAGTCTTGTCATTGCTCTGCTGTATCATTGAATTTAAGCCGTTTATCTTATCATTGTCACTAGGTATTATTGTTACTGTGATCTTATTAAATCATATTGTATAATTTCCTTTTTTTTTACTATTAACATTAATACCTCGAACTGCTCTCTCTCTCTCTCTCTCTCTCTCTCTCTCTCTCTCTCTCTCTCTCTCTCTCTCTCTCTCTCTCTCTCTCTCTCTCTCTCTCTCCAGTAGTGTTGCCTCGATCATCATTATTATTTACAAGTGTGTGTGTGTGTGTGTGTGTGTGTGTGTGTGTGTGATCTGCAAGTAGCATGAGCAGCGTCTCCGTGCGATGCGTAGTGTGTACAGGTAATAATTGTAATAGTAGTAGTAGTAGTAATAGTAGTAGTAGTAGTAGTAGTAGTAGTAGTAGTAGTAGTAGTAGTAGTAGTAGTAGTAGTAGTAGTAGTAGTAGTAGTAGTAGTTGTTGTTGTAGTCGTAGTTTTCCATCCGTTGTAGAACATTTGGTGGGTGAATTTTCTTTGCCCTTGTAATTTTCTTGTATATGTTTACCTATTTGTCCGTTTGCCTGCCTGCCTGCCTGTCTATGTATGTATTGGTTTGCATAATGGTGTTAGTGAAACGCAGTGGTTGGCATCGACTTTTATAATGGTTGACGTTCTATGCTGGCAAAAAACTAACACTTCATTCTCCTTTCTCCCATCATCCTCGTTCTCCTTTCTTGATCTCCCATTCTCTATTCGTTCTTCCTTCCCTTTCCTCTCTCCCTGTCTCCACCCTCCCATAGCTCAGACGCTCATTAAATCAACTAGTCTGGGAAAAATGTTACTGAGGGTGCAAACAGACTGCCTTTCCTTCTCCTCTCTTTGCTACACATACTACATTCACGTTTCTTGTTGCCATCAGTTTCGCGTTAATTTAACTCCACTTTACTTGTTTATTTATAGGAAGTAAGGATGAGGCAACACCAACGCCCACTTCTTTCTGGTTTATTGCATTTGTGTAGTGCAGTCAGTCAGCCCGGTTGGTTAGGCATACATATATAGACAATCCCGAGACATGTACACAGGGCAGAATGCGTCCGTCTCCTTACTGAATGTCTAATGAAGGAGGCGATTGAAAGGGTGGAGGATGGATGGTTACGATTCCTCTCCTCGATATTTCCTTCCCACGAAACGAAAAACCCAAACAATAGTGTGAGTGTACTCGCGTATACTGATTTTTCTGATGTGTTTCTTCGCTTTGTCAATCATTTGCGAAAGAATGCAGAGTTAAAACTCCAATTCCCGCTTTTGTTTATTGTTTCATCGTCACCATAAACCTAATAATGACTCGTCATCTCTACCACCGAATACGTACGACTTGTAATCTTCTTCCTTTCTTTTGTTTGGACTGTATGGTGTGCTATTGTTTTCCCACAGTGGTTTGAATAATGTTTATAAAAATAAAGTAATAATAAATAGAAACTTGAGAACATTGAGTAGATGAATAGCTAACACCATGAACAGTATTTTCACTTTCCCGATAACACACACACACACACACACACACACACACATTCAGTTTTCATGGCAGACGTGGGAGACATGTGAGACAGGATAACCTTGCATAATGCACCGCCATCCTAACTACACCACACACCACACATTACTTAACTCACTCACTCTTTTCTCACACTCACTTTCCCTCTCCATCATGTCTCAATAAAACACGATATCAATAATCATAAGTACCACCACCACCACCACCAGAATACTCGGACGAAGCAGCGACATCAAGAGTAGCTACATGTCTTCATGCAAAAACATACCTGTGGGAGTGTTTGTCGTCGTGGGTGTGGGCGTGGTGGTGCTGGGTAGTAGTGGTGGTGGTGGTGGTGGTGCACTGTCTGAGGGAGGAAAAGTTCTGCTGGAGGAGAGAGGGGGCGGTAGCGGTGCAAGGTTGGTGTGTGGTGTCTTTGGTGGTGGTGGTGGTGGTGCGTTGGGCATTGAGGTGGTGGTGTCCTGACGAAGGTAGGAAAACTTCTTCCCCTCAACACGCACCTGCATCACCCATGGGGCCGAGGGAGACGTAGAGGCTCCCTAGAAGACGCCCTTCCTCCTCTCCCTCCTCTTCTTTTTCATACTGTAAAGGGAAAACCATTTAGTCATTTATTTAAAGACGCCCAGATCATTTTTTTCTGCAGTGAAAACGTGTATCAGTGTTTAATCAATTGTCTCACTTATTTACGTATTTATTGAGAGAGAGAGAGAGAGAGAGAGAGAGAGAGAGAGAGAGAGAGAGAGAGAGAGAGAGAGAGAGAGAGAGAGAGAGAGAGAGAGAGAGAGAATTAGTAGTTCAATAACGCCGTAAAATGTGTTCTCGTCAGGTGATTGCCTTCTAATGCAAACACTAAGTATATGTTTACAGTCCACTCGTTGTCAAAGTGACGTGTTAGCTTGTGGCGCCTGACAACAGTAGTGTGGTGAATTGAAAAAGTTAATATTTAGCTCTCATTATATAAGGAAAATATTGTTTTTTGTATACTGTGTGTGTGTGTGTGTGTGTGTACTTACATGAATCAATACATACATTTGAACGAGCGTATAAACATTATCAATTATTCGCGTTTACTATGTATAATTTTTTTTCATCACATATATATATATATATATATATATATATATATATATATATATATATATATATATATATATTGTAGTCCTTTCTCATTTAAATCTTACAACTCGTACTTATTTTTTCACTTCAAAAGGTACGCATTATAGCCATATCATTAAACATCCTGGGTGAGTTCATTCCTCCCCTTGGTTTTGTTAGGCATAAGTTGGTGTGTGACCGAGACATTCTACTGTAAAGGCGTGACACCCTCCCACTACCCAAACACCTGAGAAGCGATGCATAGTTAGGCCCGTGCTGGTGAAGAATGTCGTATAGGAACTAGGACACCAAGGAGGATGATCACCAGGGCTGCGGAGAAGACACGCGCGTAGGACTCCTCTACGTGACTGTATGAGACTTAACTTTTATATCTAAGAGTGCCATGAAACATGACACGGGTTCTGTATGCGAGAGAGAGAGAGAGAGAGAGAGAGAGAGAGAGAGAGAGAGAGAGAGAGAGAGAGAGAGAGAGAGAGAGAGAGAGAGAGTGTGTGTGGTGTGTGTGTGTGTGTGTGTGTGTGTGTACATGGGCCGCGTAAATGAGGGTAATGGGGCTGTGTCAAATACATGCTTCACAGGAACACATACTAAGGAATGACGATGTATAAGACTACCTGAAGGTTGAAAATAAACTTCGATTCACAGAAAAACCACAATATAGGATCCCAGTTTTTTCTCCTTCATTTCTTTAAGTTATTGGCGATCACGAAACACACATCTTCTGGGAAAGCCTTGTGATAAAAACTATTGACGAAGAACTCTGAAACAAGAGAACAACACTGACTCCAAGGCCTGTATGTATGTGTGTGTGGGTGTGTATGTATGTGTTATAGTATGTATGTATGTATGTACATTCATTGATCAACGAACCTATAGACCTAAGTATTGGATAATGAAGAAGATGAAGGAAAATATGAAGGGATAAGAATCACCATCACCAACAGCACTCACCCTTAATTCGCATAATACACCCTCATCCACCACACCCACGCCCTCACACACCAGTCGCAGTAGATAGGAGATAAAGGGCGGTAATGGCTGCAGGCTGGCGGAGGCGGCGGCGGGTGTGGTGGTGGAGACTTCTCGCAACGTGTTCTCCTTCCCAGCTATGGTACTTGGGGCGTCAGAGGTAGAAGAGGTGGCGTGGATGCGGGCGTGGTGGGGGTCCCAAGCAAGGGTGAGGATTTTGTCGTCCCCAGAGAACCCAAGGGAGAATAGGACAGAGTAGTGGGAGTACAGTAGGAAGGGGTGGCCGCCCCCCTGTCTTGCCCGAGCCAGTGGCACTCCTACCCACTCCCCCTCAACTTTCCACACCACCTGTCCTGCAATGAACAGACATATATTAGGCATATGTGTGTGTGTGTGTGTGTGTGTGTGTGTGTGTGTGTGTGTGTGTGTGTGTGTGTGTGTGTAGAGTTTTATGGATCATATCTAGGAAAATAAGTCGAAGAGAAGTGACAGTGTAACACCTTTTTGCTTGGCATCAACTTTAAAGGTTCCATTTCTATCTCAAGATGATAGAAAAGACATATTAATAGGATTAAAACAAATAAAGGACTTAGGGTTCCTTTCGTATACAGTAATGCTTTTTCCATCTGTTATATAAGAAAGGCACAGGTTTTCGTATAAACATATAAACATAATGCATTTTAAAACTTGTTGAGTTAATAATACATTATTTTTGTGTATTAAGTGGTTTTACATATGTATTTATAATTGATTTTATTATATTTTCTAGTATCTTATCTTCTTTGAGTAGTTAAAGTTTTTTTTTTTTAACGTATGTAGCGCCATCTGTCCTGAGACGGTGCGGCGCCATGAATGAAGTAGTAAACAACCAAGCATCTTCATCACCTGAGTGGCAGTCGACGGTGAGGTTGCTGCCTGCCAGGTGGAGGCTGTGCAGGTGGCGTGGCAAGGGGCGGCTCAGCAGGTGTCTTGCGTCTTTCCCTGAGGTGCTCAAAGTCACGTTATCAGCGATGGTGAGTTGCAGCTCCATCCACTCTTCATCCAACTCATCATCATCATTTATTTCCTCCCTGATCCCTTGAGCGTGGAGCGTGATTAGGTGTGGGCGTGGGGTGTCAGGGAGGGTCATTTGTAATATTGGTGCTTCGGGTTTATCAGGGTCTGTCCACACTCTTACCGTCACTACCTTCGGAGGCAACGCCCATGTTACCTTCGCCTGCGTCGTTGCCAGACACTCTGTGGGCGGCGCGGGCACTAGAAAGAACTCGTGGATTTGTCAGGAGGTTCTTGCGTGGGCCATTTTCAGGTTAATTTGGGAGCCCCTGCATGGGTATTTTTAGGGTGGTGTGCCTTCATTCAGGGTCGTGATTCTAATTATAGGTGGTAGGGCAATGTGTGTGTCTGTGTAGGGGGTGGGGGGAGGCGTGCCTACGTGAAAGAGATCAAACTTAACACAGATACGTGAAGTACTACATGTTGTTGTTACGTGGAGTTACTTATATGAATCTGTAAACGCTAACACAAAAGCAAAGTATGTTTCTTCTGTTTCTTTAAGATACAATAATAGTCTATTCCAACGTACTACCTCGCTCCCCTTTCTCTCTCTCTCTCTCTCTCTCTCTCTCTCTCTCTCTCTCTCTCTCTCTCTCTCTCTCTCTCTCTCACACACACACACACACACACACATACGAAGATAAAAAAAGTCAACATTATTATCGCTATCATCACCACCACCTCTATAATCCCTTCCTAGATAACCCAAGATGACATCACTCACGAACCACTATCGGTATGTGTCATGATAACAGATAGGACTGCTGGTGTAAATACTGTACTATCATCTCTTTCCTTTCATGCCTAAGTTAATTTACTGTAATGCCGCCGTACCTACTACCCTACGCACGCTGTTATATTGTTTACGATTGTGTTACTTTACGGGAACGAGAACGTAAAAAGAAAATTAAGTTAGTAGTGCTTTTTTATTTGTTGGTCCTCTTTGTTGATTGATATGAATTTCTTTCTTTATACCTATTTATTCATTTTAGCACCAGCCTTAGACGTGTGTTGAGTGAGTTGCGTTAGTGTTGCTGTACATATGTACATAGCCTACTCGTATCTTATCTAATATCATGTAACATGCCAACCACCTATTATCCTTGTTTACTGATCAAATGTTTGATATATGGCACTAAAGGTATGTGTTTGTGTGTGTGTGTGTGTGTGTGTGTGTGTGTGTGTGTGTGTGTGTGTGTGTGTGTGTGTGTGTTGTAACTCATCTGCATAAAGGGAAATTAATATATAAAAGTATCCACAGTAATAAAAAAAATAAAAAAAAAGAGTAAGCAGTTTTAAACCTACTTTGGATTTCCCAACGAATTGCTCAACATGAAACTATTTCCTGCACGATTATCTAACTTATGAGCCTTCGTTCTGACGTCAACATTTAACAACCATACGTAAGATGTGGTCAAAAGAAAGTAAAATCATGAGTAAGAAGAATATAAGTAAAATAGAATGTGTGTTCCTTTCCTCCAGTCTCCCATAAAATAATGACGTTCAACATGGCATTGTGGTTGTATTTTTATTTCAAGAGTTAAAGAAAAACAAATAGAATAACCAGTAAATAATTATCTTCTTCAATGTAAACAAATAAATAAATAAAGAACACGTTAAAAGTTGTTCATACCTCCCGGCGTAACAGCCGCGGCATCAACCCATGGCAGTAGTAGTAGTAGTAGTAGTACTGGTAATAGTAGTAGCAGCAGCAGGGAACTGAAGGTGGCCATGGTGTAGATCCCCATAAAGGAGAAAGGCCACCTTGCACTCACCTCTCCTGGCAGGCAAGGCGTTGGAAGCGTTGGAGAAGCACATTTGGTTGACACTAGCACATGTGGAGCGGTGTCCGTGCTGCACGTATGCACGGCCAGCACTTACTGAGGGGTACTGCACGCTTTCGAGGGGATATCCGCTAGCTGTACACCGTTTCGTGCTTATTGATTTTCTCCTTTGTCTGGTTCAGATTTATCATTTGCACACCACACTGTACTGCATCGATGTTGTACTGTATTGACACATACTGCCACTACTCTAGTACGTTAATGTTACAGCAGTGCACGTGTACCTTTGTTGTTCTTGTATGGTGATGCGTTACCGGTAGTCGTTAGGTGCCTAGTAACAACATAATGACAGTATGGTACACATTGCTAGGTGTTGTAACAATAACTACACACATATGTAATACACCCAGCGCAAGCAGACACTATGTTGCACTTGTATATTCTGAATTGTGGTAGTGGATGTTAATAGCTTGCAGATTAACGCAAAAAAATTCACGTCACATTTTTTTTCTTCCGAGTGTTTATGTTCAAAGTAGTTGTATTACAGTGCATTGTCTTGGTTCAATATACCAGTATAATGTATATCAATTGCAACATAGCGTAATGGTGATTTAAGCATCATATCCATCATTATGTATAACTATAGGAATCTGTATCACGTGTAACAGTTTTATTTTCTAAGATGCTATTTAATTAGTTCTCGTAACATCAATACTTAGGTAAGGTGGGTTGCTACAACACGTTTTTTTTTATTTCTCTCTCTCTCTCTCTCTCTCCATCGGTGGTCACAACGCGTCTCAGCAGTGATCCTCAAAGGAAGGAACGATTCACTTTCACCTCACACTAGCGATTCTATATATTACATTCGCTACCCACACAAATTGTCCTTCATGTGTTTCTTATGTGTTATCGTCAAACAGTCTCCCTTCTTCTGTTCATTGCACGGCTCTTGTTAAAGTATTGCATGTATGTATTCACGTCGATTCATTCAATGATTTTCATATTTTCACAGACTGACCTTAAAAAAAATCATGATTCATAAATTTCAATAAATAAATAATGATTATAACAGTAAACTTTGAAGTGCACGCAGTTGACATTTTTTTCCTAGAATGTGATTGTAGTAATTCACTCAAATCATAAGATAACTTTTCACAACATTCACAAGTTTCACAGTACTGTAATGCACCAGTGTCTAAGAAGTACATTTCACTGATTCCTTGATTCTAATTTAAACAGCAGCATAGTACAACATACATTATATAGTACACAGTTATCTCACTTCCACCACACAGACACACTCACACCTCCACCACAGAAACACAGACACACTCACACCACCACCACAGCAGCAGCAGCACTGCAGCAGTTCTCTCAACCTTCTTAGCATGTGACGTTTCTCCACCGTCTTATATATAACTGCCAAGGTTACTATCACCAGCCGTGGGAGTCACTGCGAGTACACTAACTTCACTGAGGAAGGGTGGCTAGCGGCTGACGGCCTTATCACTGATATTGCTAACTGTCGATCAATTATATTACGAGATAATGATGATACGCAGGGAAGATTGCCTGCCTAATCCTCCATTCTGACTCATACATGTCATTGGGTTAACTGCACGATGACACACACACACACACACACACACACTATGACGATATAAACCTGTTGTGAAATGTTTGAAATGTGAGGAATCATTTGATATGCAACTCTGTGCAAAGCTGCCTATACAAGGCGTCTAAGATAAGTTAGTAGAAGTTTTAAGGAGTTTCTATCCAAGCAACAGTTAACTTTTAGATCATCTATTTTTGTAGCACCTAAATTATGGTAAATCATAACAAATTGTGAATTAGAAATATCAAATTCAAGTGAATAACGTGAAAACATGGCGTGAAAATAAATATCTCAATTAAAATATTGAAAAAAGCTAAATAGTAACATAAACACACACACACACACACACGTACAAAAAGATCATTAAGAGCCGTTGGAAAGTCCTTCACACTTGAAAATAAACAACCACAACATTGTATAGTTAAGGCAACACCACACACGTGAGTGTCACCCGCCTCCGCCTAGGCCACACAAAACTCACAACTCACCTACACCGCCTGCGTCTGTCCCCTGACCCTTACTGCCCCTGGTGCCAAACAGTCCCTGAGACTATTGAACATTTCCTGCTGCACTGTCCACGCTTCCGCTCGCATCGTGCAGTATTACACAGTCAACTCCAAGCCCTGAACGTCACCACATTCACCCTGCTCGCGGCAACAAACATTCACCCCTCTCGGCGACCAGCCGTCATCCGCCTCACCTGTGCCTTCCTCAAAAAGACAGGACAATTTTCTCGCCTGTGATACCCTCACAGGACTCCACCAGGGCACATAGGATCTCAAAGATCCTCGTTGCCCTAAACAACAACAACACGTGACACTACGGCTGTATTTCTATAAATTGCTGTCATGTGCTTCAGTGTAATTCATCTCAAAATATTCCCCAGCCATTGAGTTCCGCAGCATCCTTGAGGGTGCAGGATGTGTGAGGCGTGGCAGGAACGATGGGGTGATCTGGTGTCCAAGCTGCTTAGGGTCCAAGTAACCCCGGCAGCTGGGAGTGAGGAGGAGGCAGCACTCACCTCCACCATGGCAGGGTTAAGCCAATGCTGCTCCAGACCAAGGCTGCTTCAGGACCACCAGGTAAGTAAGGGTATATAACAATGATATTAGTTGTGGTAATTGATTACTTTGGTATTTATTATTATTATTTATTTCTATTGTTTTGGTATTTCTTTACTACTGCTCCACCTCTTTCTTTTTTCTCTCTTTCCCTATGACTATACATAGTGTACTCAACACATCTGTGAAGGTTTCAGGCGGTGCTCACCATTATTTACCTCGCAAACCTTGTTTGAAGTTAGGTTAGGTTATGTTAGGTTGGTTATGTTATGTTATGTTAGGTTGGTTAGGTTATGTTAAGTTATGGTTAGGTTATGGTTAGGTTAAGTTAGGTTAGATTCGGTTATATAAGATTTATAAATTTTATTACCCAAAAGTCAGGGTTCGCAACTTAGATATTTTTCTGGATTTGGGTAATAAAATGTAAAAATCTTATATAACCGAACCGAACTTAACCTAACCTAACAACCTTAACCTAACCATAACTTAAACCTAACCATAACTTAAACCTAACTAACCTAATATAACTTCAAAGACGTTTTGCGAGGTAAATAATGGTGAACATCGCCTGAAACCTTCACAGATGTGTTGAGTACACTATGTATAGTTATAGGGAAAGAGATTAAAAAGGAAGAGGTGGAGCAGTAGTTGTAAAGAAATACCTTTTTTTTTTTACCACAATGATACTAGTTTTTGTTAGTTGAGTATTTAGGTAATGATTATTTTTTTACACCACAATGATATTAGTTTGTATTAGTTGATTACTTAGATACTTCAATATTTATTATTTTTTAACATTTTACTAATTAGTGTAGCATAGGTGTCCCTTGGAGTGACTTGTGTGAGGGTCTTGTGGAGGGTGGGAGGGGGGGGGGCAGCTTGGGTATCCTGGTGTTGGTGGCTCATCTGGTAGTGTGCTCAGCCATTGGTCTAGTTTTTTTTCTTGAATGACTCTAAGGAAATCTTAGTGAGGTCATGTATCTTGAGGCAGACAGTCAAAGTGATATTGTACCATAGTGCTAATATATCTCGTGAGAAAGAAGGGATGGGGTTACACTGTACAAGGATGAGATGCATGGACAGTTATAAGTGAGACTTCTACCAAGGCCACACCCTCAAGGGAATTTCTGATAACATTCATCTGTGCTTATAATGAGGAGAATTCTAAGTTGTCAGTGGTTGAGCCAAATGTATTTGTTAGTCATATATTTATTGTTTTTTTATCTTTTGTATATTTTGTTTTTGGTGCTCAGTGTATGTAATTGTTGGTCTGTTTGTGTGGTGGATTTGCTTCCCATGATATGAGTAAGTGTTCTTTTTCTCAGTGTTGTTCAGATCTTGTTACTCCATCTATAATTTTTTTATATAGTATTGTCATATTTACAATACTAGGTTCGATTGTTTAAGGTTAGAATATTCTTGATTAATTTCTGTATACTTCATCCCCTTGCATCACCTTGCGTCACCTTGCACATCGCTTGATTATGTCCGTCTGCCAGCTGTGCCAATTGATGTCCATCGTTTGCTAAACTTGAAAAACTAATATTTTAATTCACCCTATGAAAATAAATATATGTATTCATCTAAGACATGTTTTTGCAGTCCAAGCTGCTATCTGGTAAATTTCTGAAAGGATTATAAAGATACAAGAATGGAAAGTGTTTTTCTTTTGGTACACAAATTTCCAAAGGTTTGAAAGATGATTAATTGAAACATTGTCCAAGCATGGTGTTTTGACATGTCCCCACATAGTCCAATGCTTTAGGTTGCAAGTTTGTAGCAAAATGAAGCTCATGTTAATAGGCACCTCTTGATACCACTGAAAAGTCATGATGTTGTGGATTGAATGAAAAAGACAATATCAGGTGAGCAGCATCACATAATTTCAACCAATGTCTATTCAATGCAAGTCTGTGTTCTAAGTTATGAATTAGATAATTAATCTTAAGTAGTAGCTATACATATTATTCTTAGTATAATGGTCAGAACATTTCATTATAAACTAAGGGGAGAGTCTAGCCTGTAGTTCTTATCAATGCTGTGTAACTTATTTGTAATTGCCATTTCCCTTGCAGCAAATTCAGTGTGTGATGGAGAAATGTGTGAGTCGCATCATCGAGCCACATGGTGCTTTGGTCCGACCCTCAGCTGTCTTGCTAGCCTATTTGCTGCGTTGCCCCCTCACCCCTCACTTGCCAGGCACCACCATGGCCCGGCTCATAGCCTGGCTAGGAGAGGCTCTTGGGCATCAAAGACGTAAGGGAGGCCAACCAGATACTGTCTACCAGCTGTTGCGTGCCTTGGCAGCCACTCTAAGGAACACTTCCAATCCTGCTCAGGAGGTAAGGTGTACACTGCTGAACTTGGCTCCTAATGTGTGTGTGTATTTACCTAGTTGTACTTAATTAGTTGTAGTATACAGGGCCTAAGCTACACTTGTGTGGTCCTGTCTCCCTGTGTGTGTGGGTGTTGAGACAGTTAAGATATATGTGAGGTGTTGTTTCAAGTATATTTCTTTTCCTTACCATACCATCTTTTACCATTTCCTCAGATTGGTTTTGATAACTGATACCTTCTTTGATGCCTTACTTCTAGAGAATAGATAGAACAAATCATTTTATATTATTTATTTGCTGTAATCCTCCTTGTCTTTGATTCTCCATTAACTAATTTTGCCCTTATCTAACTTTTTGGCAGAAAATATTGAGATGGCAAAACCGAATTTAGAATTTCTTAGTGAGAGAGAAAATAGAAAAGCACTGAGCACTGCATGGCATGATGGTGAGACCTTTGTTCGACACACCACCAGCTAGATTCACGTGTCAGTGTTTGTTATGCACTATTACTGCCCACACCATGGTCATTGTGGCTGTGTCTACCAAGGCCTCATGGTGATATGCTAGATGACAAGTATTACCAAAATTTTTGCAGTGCTGTACAGTAGCCTGCATGATCCCATTGATTAAGATATTGCCACTGGCCAAAACTTCTAGTGTGCCTATCTTCTCCATATTTATTTTTTAGTTTGCAAAAATGTGTTTTCCTGTAAGTAATGTATGTCATTTCTCCTGTGTGTATATTATAGGTGTACCTGTGTTTGGCTGGTAGTCGTGGGTGCCTGACTCAAACCTTGGAGTGCAGCTCTGCATGGCTCAACAAGGCCTTAGCCATGCAGTGCCTCCATCTACTGACCTACGTGGGGCCAGAGGTGGTGACAGATGCAAGGCAGCATGGAGAGGATATCTTCCCTGCTGAGGTGGTGTCTAGCATACAGAGGATTGTGATAGCAGTGGTACAGCAGGACCCACCCAGCCCCACCCAGTGCTCTCACCGCCTCTACCTTCACTTAGTGGCATCAGCTCTCAGTGTGCTTTACAACCTGGTGGTGTGTGCCCCCGGACAGGTGCTCGGAAACATCATTGTCACTGCCTGTCGTCCCTTTGGTTATTATGGGCTGCCAGGGTACTCACATGGGGACCTGGTGGACCACTGCCCGACCCCACCCATGGACTTCACCCTCTCCCCTTTGCAAGATAGTGACTCCTCCAGCAGGGTGAGTGGCTTTCCCTTTCCTTCTCACATAGTTTTTTTTATATACTACCTCAAAATGTTATCAGATTCCTATCATGGTTGATGGTGTGTCGAACATCTGATGAAAAGTTACCAAGCCTCCTGTCCTTCTGATAAGCTTCCTGTTTCCTGTCCCTCTCACAAACCAGTTATCTGTCCTGACAAGACTCCTGTGTTACATGTCCTGACAAGACTCCTTCTGACAAGCCTGTTACCTGTCCCTCCTTTAGGAAGGACAGTGTGGCTGTGGCTTTTACTCCAAGGAGCAGGAATCAAAGTTGATTACACTAGATTGGACCAAGAAATGCCCCAAACTTTTCTTCTCTTTGTTCTTTTGATGTCATCAATGGTTGTGTAAGTGGATCTCTGCTTGCTTAAGAAAATTATTCCATCCCATTCTTTATTAATTATTCTTCAATTAGAAATAAATTTGGTTTGATCTACACTTGAAGGCCAATGGAAGACCATCTATCTATCTAGCAGGCTGTTATCCCCTTAAAGTGGGAAACCAAAATATGCATACACACACCCATGCACACATACATATACATTCCTCTCACTAAGCCCCCCAGACAAGAGAAATGCACCCCGCCCAAACACATTGTGTCATTGGAAGACCATACAGGTAGTTATTGTTGTTGAGTTACTTATACATGCACTCTAATCATCATGATTTCTTCCATAACTCCAATGCATCCATTACTTGATCACACAGAACTACACCAACCGTAATCGCCGGAAGCGATTGAGGAGAAAGCGAGCTCAACCATCTCGTTCCACCTCGGATTGCAACAGGGCAGTGGTTGGGGCTCCTCTGGGTGGCATGGCTGCTGGAGGGGTAGGGCTTGGGCTTCGTGGGGCACCTCCTGCTACTGCCTTGGCCAACATCTCCCTCAAGCCTGAGTGGACAAAGGACCGAGGCCAAACAGTGGTGCGGGAAAACAAGACAGTCTCGCCGCTTCCCTCAAGTGAGTGTTGCAGTTTGCTGAAACGTTTGTTCTACATGTAAAGATGTAAAGATATTTAGTTTTATTAAGATCATTCTATGTATGTCATTATTTTTTTTTGCCTGTTTGTGAAGTTCCAATTTGCAACAAGCAGAATTTAATGTCTTTGGATTGCCTTTAAATAATTGTTATATGTATATGATTTAGTGCTTCAGAAGTGTTGTGATAAAAATTTGTGCATTAGTGAAAAAAGGTTTCAATTATGTGTATCAACAAAGGAGAGCAGGTTTTTTTTCTGTCTTTAAATAAATATCATTCGTTGTTGTGATCTACATAGCTGTTACACTTCTTGCTGTAGTTAATTTTTTTGTGCATTGTAACATATATACACCAAGAACAACACAAGACTTCAAATTACAGTATGTGGTACTGAGGCTGTCATTTTGCAGCTAGATTACAGAAGAGTAATGGAACCGATTATGTATTTTGAATTGCTGTAAATTAAGGATTTAATATTTAATTTTCCTATGTACTCGGATCATTTTTCTTCTTTTTCTTCTTATATTTGAGCATTATATTGTTTGTATTTGTGTGTGCATGCAAGCAGGCTCTGAGGGGGATGAAGTCCAGGAGATCAGCAGCTCAGCAGAGCCTCAGGTTAGCGGCTCTGAGACTGATTTCTCAGACTTTGAGGGCGGTGGAGAGAAGGAGACAGCATTGATGGCTAGGGTGCGACAATGCTCTCTCCAGGCCATCAACGCAGTTATTGATGTGAGTTGAGGGCTGTTGATTCTTGTGATGTTTGAAGTGTCAATTGTGAAATAGTCATCTGGTTTGGCATTTGTGAATCCTTTGAAGATTTTATAGGCTGTAGTTAGGTCTCCTCTGAGCCTGCATTGTGTTAGGGAAAACAGGCTAAGATATTTAAGGTTTTCCTCTTACAATTTGTTATATAGTCTTGCTATCGTTTTGGTTACTCTATATTGCATTCTTTCAATTTTTTTCAATATCATTTTTGTAGTAGAATGACCAAAACTTACATGGTATTCTAAATGGAGATGCACATGTGAGTTAAAACAGTGTAAGCATTACATTTGCACTCTCATAAAAAGCGATCATCACATTGAAAACTCTTTTTGAATACATATTTCTAATATCATACAAATTACCCCTACCACCATCATAGCCATCACCACCATTACCGCTATCATCACAATCACAACTTCCATCACCTTTTCCCATCACCACCACCACTTTACAGTTTCACTCATTTCAGCCACTGTAACTTTTCCTTCAACAGAAAGTGGGGAAGCAACACAAGTTCAGCTTCTGGCCTCCTCTCATGTGCCAGAACCCATCCCTCATGACTTGTGTGCTGAGGGACCCTTCACTGTCAGTGCGCATGGCAGCACTGCAGGTCATCAACACCTTCTTGCTTGACTCCTCCAAGGTGCTCACCCTTGCTGTGGAAAGGTGAGCTTCTCATAGCACGCACACACACACACACTCACTTCAATCATTCCTTAAAAGTTTATTGATTTCCAAATATGAATATTGATTTCTGTGAGTGAATAAAGTAAACTCCTTAATCATTAAATAATATCAAAATTACATAAATATACAAAACATAAATAAAGACTAAAGGGAGTGATATACAGGTGTGCTTAATATTTATAAAATTTACCAGTTACTGAGAAAGTTTGCTATTGAAATGTTAGGTTTTGCATTTAATTTGTATATTTGAGGTGTGTACTGTATGATTGTTTGTGTTGCTTAAAACTTCCTGTAACACAGAGAAGCTAGAATCTGTCCTGTGGTTGGGTGTTGTTGTGTGTGTGTGTGGATGTATTGCACATACTGATCCGTCTGATTTCATGCATTACAGCTTTTGCATTTAACTTGTTTGTGGCTTTCTTGTGTTAAGTGTTTTATTTGGTGTTTTGTTGTATGTTTCATAGGTTTGGGTATTTTCAATGGGGTTAGTTGTTTGTTTCATGGGTTTGGGTGAACATAATGCAGTATTCACAAATCTCACTCATTCAAAATTTTTGGCTCTATTATTACTGATAATTAAAAGTTTACTGTATTGCTGCTATATATTTTTGGGAAAACACAGAAGGAAGCTCAGTTACTTAATTGAGGTTATTTTACTTGTGATGGTGGGAACAGTGAAGGAAAGAGTTCATACACCACACTGGGGCACCAGCTTGGGGTCAGTCTGCGGGAGCTGCATCGCTGCCTGGCACTCACCCTTCTATCAGAGAAGTTTCCAAGTGCCCTTGTCCGCACCCTCAAGACTATCGAGCTCCTGGTGGAGAATGTTAACTACTCCAAGCTGCAGCCAGGCCTCCTCACCAAGCTGGTGACTCATGTCAAGTACTTCATGCGCTACAAGGGTAAGTGTCTTGCTCAGTGTTTGCATATTATTTGTGTAAGTGAACTTTACAGTGCAATATACTTATATACTAATTTCTTTTACTTTGTTTATGCCCAGATACAGTATTTATTAATGTTTGGATGCAAAATTTCTGGGTAATGAGAACGTAACACCCATTTCCGTATGTTATTCATTTCGCTGTAAAACATTTCATTATACAATCACTTTTGGAGGAACCTAACTATTTGTATAATGAAGACTCTTATACTATCACCTAATTATCCATACATGTTGTACCATCCAGTTGGCTGGTATTTTCAATGATCTGACATGAAGTTGGTCTCCTGCAAACTAAAATAACAGATATTTACACTACTTTTCTTTGATATTTCAATTATGTGTGTGTTAAGTAGTATAGTTTACTATCCATTGTCCTGTGATGCAGTCAGCTTAAGATAACAGTATCAAGACTCTTTGATAAGCAGGATTTACTCAAGTAATTTTATCATTTATTACACAAAGGGAAAAAGATACTGTTTTTACAAAAAAAATACTGTTTTTACAAAAGTTTCTTGTTAGAATGAAGGTTTGTGTTACCAGGATGCCTCCTTTACAAGCTGCATCTTTGAACCAGTGTTTACTTTCCCCAGAGGCTGTGGTACGGGCTAATGCATTCTCAGTGATGGTGAGTGTACTGATGATCAAGCCACAGGTGGAGGAACTGCGGGACCTGCTGCTACGCTACCAGACTCCTGCCCTCACTGCACCCCCTGCTGTGCTGCCGCCACCCTCCATGGAGGAGGAGGTACCTGGTGACGAGGATGAGGAAGAAGAGGAAAGTGATACGAAACTGAAGGAGGAAATGGAAAACCTAAATTTGGTATGGTCTTGGTTAAAATTTGTGTTTAATTTTTGAGCTTAGAGAGCAACAGTATTTTATTTATTAACTTTTTTCATAACATCTTTTTTATTTATTTATTTTTGTGTGTGTTTGTGTGTGTGTGTGTGTGTGTGTGCGCACACATGCATGTGTGTATCCGTATGTGTGTGTGTGTGTGTGTGTGTGTGTGCACATGTGTGGCACTGGTTCTACCCTTTTACTGTAGACTGGATTTGGGTTTGTATATTTATGTTTTTTCCTGCATTTCATCCAGAATTTATGCCTATCTATGATGGAAATTATTTAATATGGACTGTACCTCCTCAAGTCTGTAAATAAAATAGATTTTACTGGATGGACATGCTATAGAACTGCTGTGATCACTCAATATAAAACCATTAATTCCCCATCTCATAATTATGCTATTCACTATTTTGTATTTGATAATTCTTTTTTTCAAAGTAGTTTGCAAGAATACTACCACAATATTCCATGCAGCTTGTAAAAAGCGACCAAAAGAGACAGAGTGAGGAGTCTGGGAAGCCCCTCCTCTGTATTATCTCACAAAAAGACAGAGCATAGAAAAAAAAGAGAGAGTAAAGTCTCCCTGAACCCAAAATACCTTGTCTTGGCTACCCTTTTTTAATTGGGACATAATTTATACTGTATAAGTAGATAGATACATAGTTTCTACCCTAATACATTTGGAGCTAGATAGGAGGCACTTAAGGGAGTAGTCATGTATTACAAAACTCACCAACACAGCCTCAGCCACAGCACAATATCTTGATATTCCAGATGAGTGAAGGGGAAGAGGATAAAAACACTAGAGGGGAGAAAACTATGGTGTCGTGGCTGGTGGGTCGCTGTGTGGACTCTCTTCTTGCCTTGGACCATGAGGCTGTACGGGGCATCTATATTCAGGTAAGGCAGAGTACAGGGGGGTGGCACAGGTAAGGTAGGTCAAGGTGAAGCAGAGGTGATGGGGGAAAACACAGCCACAACAAGATGGATTGATAAATTATCTTGTGGATGACCAGACGTTTTCTAAAGCATAGTCCCAACATTTGAGTGTGTGCAGAATAGGCAGGTTAAAACGGATGGATTGCTTGAGGCTTATCTATCATGCCTACCTCTTTGAAGGAAGTATTCAGGATGTTGGAGATACGCAGATGCTCTTACCCTTATCCATTGCCCAACAGGTACAGCTGCAGTCATTGAAGGTGCTGAGTGCCTTAGTGAGTGAGCACCTTCCCCTCATCCTGCCCAGCTTGCCCCTCATTCAGCGTGTCATCACTGTGTGTAGCGAGGCTGTTCAGGAGCCTGTGTTGCCATCACCACTGCCACCATCATCATGCCACCTCACCCACCTTCCTTCCAACCACAGGGACCACCACCTAAGAAGGATTGGGGATGTTGTGGAGGGAGTGGATGCAAGTCTAACCTCCCCAGACCCTGGTGAATAATATGACATTATATAACTTAAATAATTAGATTGAAGATTGTGTTTTAATAGATGCTTAAGAATTATTATAATGGAGATAGACTGAGTAGCTTCAGAAAGATAGGAAATCAAAGTTATGGGTTGTTATTTTCTCAGCACTAGGGTCCGGCTTTATAGTGGACCCGGGGCATGATAATTGTGGATTTTTAGTGGCTCAGAATAACTTGCAGCACCATTATTTGGGAACAAACATATGAATTTCATTAATTCTCTTCAATATGTTATAAAGAAAGGGATAAGTTGAAAATATGAATTAGGGATCATGAAATAGATAAATAGCATTTGTGTAAGTAGAAACTAGATTCCATGGTGTACTTACAGGTGTTGTGGTGGAGCACACTTACACCTTGCTGGGGTGTCTGCTGGGGGCAGTCAAGACAGACTTGGAGAGGAAGACTGAGTCCAGCCTCAGCCTCACTCAGGCACAACAACTTTGGCTCTGGGCACTACAGGTTTGTATTTCCTGCATGTTTGTCAATTATGGATCATCCTCAGTATTGTTTAGCACATCTCAGTTGTTGTTCTTCAGTCTTGCACAACACCAGTAACACACTACTTTGTGCCCCTCACAGTGTCCCCTGCAGGTTCTTCTCACCCAGGCTGCCTCAGGACACAAAGGCAACACAATCAAGTCCTCACCCTCACAAGGTAGGGGTAAAAAATAGGGGAACATCACCAACTACCCATCATTATGATCATCATCATCATCATCATCATCATCATCATCATCATCATCATCATCATCATCATCATCATCATCATCATCATCATCAACAACAACAACAACACACCATCTGCAGGGCCCAAAACTACATACTGTGTTTAAAGTGATACAATTGCTAGTTGTTTTGTTTCAGTCCCATAAGTGATATTGTGTGCTTGTTTAAAACATATAAGAATTTTAGTTTCTCTCCCAAGCAGGAAAAGCTGAAAGGCGTGAGCAAGGTAGCTGGAGAGACCGGGAGGTGGTGAACAACTCTGACACCACTGAGGGCTCACTGAAGCAGGTGGTGGCAGTGGCAACAGTGCTTTCTCATTTCAGCCCTGAGGTGTGTATGTGTCTGTGTGTTTGTGTGTTTGTGTGTCTTTACCACTTTAAAGGGATGGATATGCTTGGTGCAGGGATATCAACTTGTCAACGTTAGGCTGAAAGACACTTTTTTTTTCGGGCCACAAAATTTGAAAATCCATATTATAGTAATCAGAAAATTGAGTCCAGATCCGTGATCAGCATGTCCTTGAACCTCTTGGTACTAATTTTCATGAGTTGTGTCGAAATTTTGACATAACCTAAACTTAACCCAAACAAACGTTTCCCAGCCCTGTTTTTTTTATCCCTCTATATACCTTTTTCCATCTACAGATTTACTTTCATCCTGAACCGTTTTCTAAACACATCAATATATGGAGATGGGACAGTCTTAACACAAACAAAATCATAAGTTTTCTGTTATTAATCTAGGCTTCCTCTTTCTTCTTGTATCTCACTTCTAAAGATATCTCAGTAATTTTGTTGGAGCAGATCATCATCCACCTTTCTTCTTGTGTGTGTGTATATAAACACTAATGTATGTGCATGCAGGTCATTAGCACTACTGCACACTTGTGTGGACCCAACCCTACATTGGTTCATCTTGACAGGTGTTTGAGAGCCTTGGTGAAGTGTGGGCAGGCCGTGTCACCTCTACTGTCCACTGGTTGGTGACTCACCCAGAAGCAGAGCTCCGGTTGGCTGGGGTCCGGGCCATGTCCATCATGGTGGGCTTCCCTGGGGTGGTGGCTAACCCAGGCAGCTTGGCCCTCTTGCATGCCACTGTAGAGGCTGCTTGTGACCTCTTGGCTCAGCGGGATGCCAATGTCAACAGGGACCGCCTCTTGGCTTCCTGGGCACTGGCCAACGTGTCATCTGTCTTTGAGCTGTACAAGTGAGTTTTTTATGTATTTAATTTGTGCCTGTGTGTACAGTGTAGGGCTGTGTTGTAGCATGCAGGGCTTAAGGTTAATCTAATTTTGATGGGAGCAAGAGGACGACCTCAGTGAAATGGGACGACAGAGTGCTAGAGTATGTTAGGGAAAGGGGAGAAAGGAGAATGAGAGGATTAGAGCATGCAAGGAGGGAATTTAATGACAGAAGTAAATGAAGACTGAGCCTTGGTCATCCTCTAGAGGGAGCTGTTAGGAAGTCGTTGGATATTGATAGACAGACAATCCCATTATTTGTTATTTATTATTTCTGTGTGTGTGTGTGTGTGTACATAACATATATTTGAGTATCATTCTCCATTGTAGGGACAGCTGGAAGGGGAGTGAACACCCTGGTTCCAAAGAGGTACTATCCCAAGAAATGCTTGGGCGTGTGTTAGAAGTAGGGCTTAAGGCTTGCCAAGACAAGGACAAAATCCGGCCTCATGGTGTGCGCTGCATTGGGAATGTTGCCAGCTTCCTGCAGCCCCACCAGGCGGCTCATCCAACACTTGCCTCGCTGGTGACCCGGACAGTGGACACCCTCGTCACCTGTGCCAGCACTGGTAGTAATATGAAGACCCGCTGGAATGCTTGTCATGCACTTGGCAACATAATTTCCAGTGGCCGCCTTCCCATAGCTACTGCTTCATGGAAGGTGTGTATTCATCCTCCATTTACATTCTTGGTTACTATCTTTTTCATCTATTCTATGTACTATTTCCCAATTACACAAACTATTGCAACTGTGTCTCGTATGCTCATCCACTACTACCATTGCCCCATGAAATCTCACCCCTCCATGCCTTCCCCAGGGCCAGGTGTTCACCACTTTGGGCTGTCTGGTGGAGAGCTTCAAGAATTATAAAGTACGAATCCAGGCCTGTAGTGCACTGTGTGGCGTGACAGGACGGGAGGAGTATGGAACTGATTACCTTGGGGTGTGGCGGGCCCTCTTGCGTGGCCTTGACAATGCACAGAACATTGTTGACTACCAAGAGATAAGGCACAGGGATGAACTGATCAATCAGGTAGGTGTCCGATAAGGCGCTCTGAGTTCCTTCGGTGAGGGTAATGGCTGATGATCACAAGTCCAGCGCGTGATCCTCAAGACCACACACATATCTATCTTTATCATCATCATCATTTCAACACTAAAGAGGATAGTAACAAAAGTCTTTGATCTCTGTCTTTCCCCAGATCTGCCAGGGTATTTGTCAGTTGTGTGTTCACCTCACCTTGGCTGATGCAGGAGCCCTTTGTGAGCTCCTACAGGTGCACCAGGATGTGGCAGGCCCCCTCATGCAAAAGGCCTACCAGTCCCAGCCTCCAGAAAGGTCTGGTCATGTGCTTCAGGCTCAGCACCGTGTGGAGGAACTGATGGGTTGTGATGCCCTGACAGAAACTCAGCAGCAGGCACTCCTTATGTTGGAGAATCTTACTTCTCCCTCCACCAATAGTTGATAGGTGTATTCTGGTGACCTTCAAAAACCATGAGTGTCTTGGTGACCCTCAGAGCTCAAGATTGTGTCCTGGTGATCCTCAGAGTAGAAGTGTGTGTTCTGGTGAGCCTCACACATTCAATAGTTTGTCCTGGTGACCCTTGTCCAAGTGTGTCGCCAAAGTCCAAAGGTGTGCCATGAGTATAATTTAAGATGTGTGCTGAGCTGCTGCCAAGTGTCCTCATGAGAAGGTTAGTATGGATTGGGAAAGTGATGATGATAATGATTGTGATGGTAGTGGTGTGTGAAAAATAGAGAGAGGGAGAGAGAGAATGATGAAGTCAGTCATTGAGCATCTGCTTTGAAACTCAGTAAAACATGTAATTTAATATAATTTTGTTGAACATATGAATGATATGTTTTATATTGTTGAATTTAATTTGTTGAACTTTTATTGCAAATATTTTAAAGGGCTAGGAACTCTTCTTCCAAGGTATTTGTATGTATTCCAACTAAAAGAAGGAAGGCCTTTTTTATTTTTTTGTTTTATTTCCTTATTATTTTAGTGTATGTGAAGAAGACGTCTTTGATAGGAGTGCTGGCTCATTTGACAGGCTACATTACCTTACATACGACCAGAAGTATGGTTTTATCTATTTTTTATGCAATTTTACATTCTTAATATGGTACTTTATGATGCAGAGAGAGTAAAGTCTCCCTTAATCTTAAATGTCTTGTCTTGGCTTCTTCCTTTTAATAGGAATCTAAGCCAGGTACGTACATAGATATAGTATACATGATACAGAATCACATTTTTCATCATCACTATATCATACCACTCCATTTGCACAAGTTTTCATGCCACATCTTTTACACAAACTTGCATTGAACTCGCCTTCATATCTTGTCATGCTCCATGCTCCCCTCATTACATTATACACACTATATTTTCATATTTCGTCCATCTGTCCTCCTTTTATCCTCCACATCATCATCACTACCACACTCTCCACCCATCCCCATCCAGCTTTCTCACACGATAGGATTGGTGATTCCAGAATAAATGACAAATAGAATGAATATCATGTACAGGAAAAGTTCACCTTGCAGAACAAGCCACATCATCTCACATTTCATATTTTGGACATCATCCATCCATTACTTATAAAAAATTAAAAATACATCGGATCGTTACTCGAGCATTTTTTTCACAGGCGTATTTGTAATTTGTTAAAATTTCAAAAAAAAAAAAAATTCAATGAGATGAAGAATATTCAGTTTCATGAGCAAGTCACGTATTTGTAATTGTTTAGTTGTTGATCTCAGAGATGAAAATATTACTTTATAATCATATAAATAAGTAATAGTAACTGTAATCATATATGTGAGATGATAGGGTTTTGAGGTCAGTCCCAAATGTTCCCACTCACTGGAGCCTTGCCATTATATCTATCCTTGTAACTATTCATATATCTATTTGCATATATCTATATAGGTAAATATCTATCTATCTACCTATATATCACGGGACAGCTCTCACCCTGACTTTACCTACGGCCCTAACTTGTACCATTGTGGTGGGTTAGCCCATGGGCGCCCACACTGCTTATATGCGATTATGGGGGCGGGGCTGGAGGGTCGTTTGAGGTTAACAGGTCAAGAGAGTAAGGGCAGGGACAGGTGTGTATAGTACAGCGGACTTAGGGTGAGGTTTAGGTGTGAATGGTTGGGATAAAGCTGTGTAGGTCATTAGACGGAGCTGCCCAGCTTGGGGTGAGGGCGAGGCACAGGACGCCACTATAGAGTTAGTATAGGAAGAGGTCAGGATAAGGATTGGGAGGAGGTATAGTAAGTATGAGGGAGTGGAAAATTGTAAACGCAGGACAAGGACCAAATGGGTTAATGATTATAGGCAAGGTGTGACCATTAGAAAGGATTAGATGACAAGGCTTAGTGACCTTAACCATACCAATGAAATGACCACACCTGTGACCAGCCCCTTCTCACTGGTGGAGGAGGAGGTGATGGTAATATTGAGGAATTGGTGATGACGGAGAAGTGGTGGTGGTGATGAGTTTCACATAGTGCAAAGTTGAAATCGAATAATTTTCTTATACTTCAGTTGTGTAATTTTAAGGTATACCCTTATACACATAACATATCATAATTGTTAATTGTCTATACCACTGAAAAATTCATTTCTTGTTTAGTGTGCTGGTAGGACGTGTGCAGACTGCGAGTGTGGGGCGGCTGTGGGTTCTGTGCTGAAAAATTATGCGAGTGCAGGGCAGGTGTGGGCACAGATACTGGGAGTGTGGTGCGTGTGCAGGGCAGGTGTGGGCACAGATACTGGGAGTGTGGTGCGTGTGCAGGGCAGGTGTGGGCACAGATACTGGGAGTGTGGTGCGTGTGCAGGGCAGGTGTGGGCACAGATACTGGGAGTGTGGTGCGTGTTACAGTTTAAAAAAATATGGGTGCGGTACAAAGTTGGGCATCTTACATTTGATTTGGAGTATCCAGCTCATGAGGTTCAGTTATAGCCGTTCGTTACAAAGAGTGAATGTGTAATGAATTTTGTGGCGTCAGGAGCGAGTACGCAGTGGTCAGCAGAACGCGTGCATGCTGGCTTCCTATAAGCGTTTTGAGTGATCACGTACTTTGTTATGTATAGTATTATGTGGATGGTGGTCAGTCACGATGCGTGGTGCAACCTAATTTTTTCTATACTACTGTTGGCGTTATTGGTTTGCCTTTCAGCTTTCCTTACGGTTACGTCTGGCTTGCATTGTCAGGCTACCTTTAAACTTCCTGGTGTGGCTTGTGATTACCTGTAAGCGTGTGGTGGTATTGTCATGCTACGTAAGTAAAGCGTTGCACCACTTCATCCGTCCACCACATGTTGTTGCCACATACGGACAGACGCGGGCATTGCACATCCTTATGGCTCGCCACCTGTTACTCCGCGAAATACTCCTTTATCTCTTTGAATTATGTATGTATTCTTTTTTATTATATTATTTGATGAACTAGTGTTTGTGTAGTAAACTACATCGTTCTAATACGCGGGATGTGGCATGAAGTTGATATTCTACATTGACGTGTTTGGGAAGGGCTCCAGGAGAGTTTAAATCCTTGTGAGTTAAACGTCCCTGCGACCAAGCCAGTGATCCCACCTGACTGTAGTTATTTCTTCGGCCAATAGGTGGCGTAAGATTTACCTTACTCCCAAAACAGGTAACCCGCAATGCAGGAACACTGAGAGAGAAGTTACTGATGCAGAAAGTCTAATACAAATAGGTCCATAATACATTATAAAACGAAAACTGACTTTCGTGGTAAGTACGAAATGAAAACAAAAAAAATGGACCTGAGAAACGGTGTGTGTATGTTACTGTGGGCGGAGTTACCTGGATGACGTCATGTCACGTGACAATATCATACCTGGACGCTAATATCATCGGCGTTTATATTTATTGTAGGCTGTGTTCCACTATGCATCTGGGTAAAAATAAGACTCAAATGCATTATTCCATCTTCATAAAATATGGCATGTAGTCTTATTATAGAAGGTGGGTACAGTCATGGATTTCCTGTCGATTCTTTTGAATGTCAACGTTTGCGAGGCGCGAGGCCAGCGGCAGCAGGTAAGCAGCCAGTCAGTACTGCTTGAGCTACGACGATGGGAGGGTGTTGACGCTGGCCGCTCCTTGTGCACTCTGGGTGTGCTCCTTGTGACAGTGGTGGTGACAGCATGGTGGCGACGCGCGTAGTGGTGTTGTGGTGGACATTGGTGGTGGTGGTGGCGCGGCCCATCTTGGCATGCAGCCTCGGCGGGAGCATCGTCAACAGAGTGGAGTGTGACCTCGCGGGCTCCCCCTACACAGTGACCCAGGACGTGGAGGTACTGAAGGGCGCTACCCTCGTCCTCAGGCCCGGGGTTACGCTGCAGTTCGATCCTGGAGTTGGAATCACCGTGAGAGGAACTTTGGATGCTCAGGTAAGGTTCCAGGCAGGGGCCCCGCCTGCTACTACCTGGAATGTGGGGATTTAAACCTACCGCGGCAGGACGGGTGGGCGCACCTGCAGCTCCGACTCCCCTCGCCCCGCCCTGACCTACCCAGTTTCAACTTTGACCATCTCTTTGCTTCATATCCTTCATGAGTCCGTGTCAGAATGGCGGCGGGGGCGTCGGAATGACAGGGCAGTTGGTAAAGTACTTTCGGGTGCACGTTGAAAGTTCTTGAAGATGGCTAAGGTGGCGGCGTCGCGGGTTACGTCTTTCTGGCGAGGTGTTTACATGACTGCTGCCGCCCCGCCCACCTCTCATGCTGTTTTCAGGCGTTCCGTTTAAATACGACCTTCTGTAATTACTACTGCAGTTACTCTGTTATGCCCTGCCTCACCCCGCACGGCGACCCACACTCCGCGGACAGCAGGCCCCGCATCACGGAAACACACTGTAAAGGCGTGGGTGGTGGTGTGTGGCGACCAGCACCATCTCACCTGTCGTAACCCACACGGATGTACCGAGGCGAACCAACACATTATTACCCCAAAACAAAGGCAATGTGTGTGTGTGTGTGTGTGTGTGTGTGTGTGTGATGTTTGGAAGATGTACCCTTATTATGTACTCACTGGTTGAGGGTGTCACTGTCAGACACCCATTTCTCTATCTATCAATCTCTTTATCTATCTATCTATCTTACCTCTGAAGAAAGACTGGATTTGTTTTCACCAGTGAACAATATAATGTTTGTGGGTTATAAATGTATATATTGTTTGAATGTTGAGCAAGACTGAGACTGAAATTGAATAAGTCACGAAGCAAGTAAAAAATTTGCCAGCATATTGTAATTGCATTTCGTTTTATTTTATGAGATTATTGAGTCACTACTAAGATAGATAAGTAACTAGTAATAAAATAAACGTCTTAATTCTGATAATTTTTGCTATGGTGTCAGATTTTTTTATGAAAAGGCAAATTTTTATTCTCATGCAAACGTGTACACGACTGAAATTGACAATGTGTGAATCAGGCCCACTATGCGTGTTGCGCTTGCATCTTAGTATGGAAGTCTTTTATTTCTTTTCCCTTCCGAGCTATCCCATCTGACACTGACGAATTTTATGATATTCGCAGAAAATCATCTACTTAATTGAGAATGGTCATGCGCTGAAATATTTAGGTTGTAGTCATGAAAGTTGTATACTTTATCTTTGCTGTGCATGCACTTCACGGATTCCAATAAGTTCCATTTAGGATTTACTTGTTTTGTTATCAGTTTCAAGTGTTTATCTTTATGAACTAGAGTTTGCTTGTTTGTTCTTGCTCAAGACACACCTATTCACACAGTGCTAACTATCAGTCTGGGTGGCATTATGTTCATGGTGATTGGGAGGAAATGTGATGGAACCACTGTTCGTGTTTTTGTACCCATCCCACCACTCTTGCATCCAGCACACAACACACCTGGGTGGCGGCGTCTCATTGCTGCACACGATGTGATGTGTGTGTTGGACTCCCTGGGAGGGTGAGGTTTGGGAAGACGAGACTCGTTTTGTTTCCTACAATGGCACAACAAGGTGGCTCATTGTCTTGCCTCGCCTCACCTCGCTGGTCTGGATGTGCCTCGCCCCGTCATTGTGGCTCCTCCTTGACTTTGGTGTTTTGAAAATATTGAACGTTTTCTCTCATTACATATTACATAAGTAGAAAGTAAGCTAACAGTTTTTGATGCTGAGGCAATAACCCCTTGAAAATTATTAGTTAGTTTTAATTTCGTTATAGTTAAACTTGGGGATATGATATGACCCTAATCCGTAATAATGAATGTGTAGATTTAATAAATTTTTTTAAGTGGTATTATAACTGACGTGAACCTAAGATTATGCTTTTTTCCCATGACATTATTGAATTTACTAAAACTTCACGTCTTAAAATCAATGGTAATGAATCAACGGACAAGAAACAATTTCACATCGCTACTTAAGCATCACGTTCACGGCGCTACATTTATTGATACAATTCACACAACACACTTCCATCACTCGTCTTAGCGTGTCATGGATCACGAGAAATAGCGGTGTTTATGTGCAATGTGTCAACGTCACATATTAGCAGTACTTTATTTTTTCATATCCCCTTTGCGACGCACTCAGAAAGGAACAATAGAATAGCGAGAAGCGTTTGAAAGTTTGACACTACCACAGACAGTTTAGTGTGTTGTTTGTTTAGATGGAAAGGAATATAATTGGATTCTGGGGACGTTAGTAGAGGTGTTCTTGTGGGTGTTAGAGAGAGAGAGAGAGAGAGAGAGAGAGAGAGAGAGAGAGGAGGGGTGGGTCCGTGTGGGTGGTGAAAGTGTTAAGTCAAAACTCAGTGTTTGGGGTCACGTCTAGTAACAGTGAACTGGTGTTTCCTCGCATAAATTCGTGCTCCTTAACCTCATGTTCTCTCTCTCTCTCTCTCTCTCTCTCTCTCTCTCTCTCTCTCTCTCTCTCTCTCTCTCTCTCTCTCTCTCTCTCTCTCTCTCTCTCTCTCTCTCTTGTCAACGCCTCCGGATTTCAGTCTTACTATTCACACGATCTTCAGGTGTATCAGCGAAGCGTAAAACTGTATACAAGGACACACACACACATATATACACACATGAATAAGTGGTGTACACATATGCATACCACATACATACAATACATACATACTCACACGGGCGTCGTAAAAAAAAAAAAATCTAGGTATGGCTTGTATGTAAAGGTATATTACGTCAGTGTATTGATTCCCTGGCGTTCCTTTCTTGCCCAACACATCACCACCTGTTGTTAAGAGAGAGAGAGAGAGAGAGAGAGAGAGAGAGAGAGAGAGAGAGAGAGAGAGAGAGAGAGAGAGAGAACCGAGAGTGGCGAGTTGTATAGAAGAGCCGGATGGAATTAGGTTAGAAAAGGATAGGACAGGAAAGGAAGGAGAGGAGGGAGGGGAGAGGAGGGTAAGGGAAGGAGTGTGGCAAGAAAGGTAGCATAGTTAGAGGAAGGATGGGATGGGGGGGAGGGCGGGAGTGTGGTTGAGCACGTGCGCGAGAGCAAGGTCATCTTTGTTACATTGATCTTGGTTCGTTCCTTCCCGCCTTCATGACAATCTCCTGTGGGATTGTTGCTGCCGTTGTTGTTTTGATGCAAGAACACACAAGACCAAGAGTATTATGTCTACGAACGATCCACTGTGGCCCTCAACCTCTTCTTTTAAATGCTGTGTACTGCTTAATTAAGGCTGCGTCTACTTAAACATCTTTTGGTGGTATTGATTATTTCGTTTCGTTAGGTAACTTTTCTATATATAAACCCGATGTTATTGTAGACACTCACATGTTTTTTTTTATTTCGGTAAGATTTTGTTGTTTGATAGAGAGGGAAGGTGATTTGAACCCAGCTACATGTTTGTTATACGTTCACGGATAAGAAACAAAAGAATAAGAGTAATATTATGTCTTTATACATCATCCTTGACTCACAAGGGTGGCGTGAACATTATTTCCCTGCTGAACGGTACCTGTGGTTTCATATATACACATTCACACAACCTTCCTCTCCCCTCCCACCCTTCCGTCCACACCCTCCCCTTCTTCGTGAGTCAGTGCAGCTCTCCATTCACTCCACATACTTATCCAAGAGAAAGGCACCACTAGGAAGAAGAATGACCACCTTTTACCCCTCATAGGTGGCACTGGTAGCCTATTATAGTGAGTAGGTACGCTGAAAATTATTTATCCTGAGAGTCGAAGTGCGTGTGTGTGGTGGTGGTGGTGAATGTGGACTGTGAGTTGTATATTTTTCTCTGTGTTTGTACTCTGACGTTTCTTTGTTCTAGCGTGAGGTGCCTCGAAGTGGAGCTCATTAAATCTTTTTGTTCACGACCGCAGGACTTTTCCACTCTCCTACCCATTACACAATTGTCTTGGCCCCTTTCGTCTTGAAGTTTGATATAGCTTCACGAGGCTTTCTTTTTTTCATATTTTTTTTTTCTTTTAAACGTTTCCAGGGTTCACAAAAAATATAATAAAGAGCTTAAAATCAAATAAAACGTAGTATCACAAATCAACAATAATATTATATCTAAAGAGTGTTGGAAGACGTAACTTGTAGGAATACAGGAAATACAAGAGAAGACAAACTGCTCCAGAGTTGACCAGTGAAGGAGATGAAAGAATGGTAATACTGATAACTCTTGCACCAGTAAGATGGACAGAATGAGGGACTTGAGACTACTGAAGGAAAGATGGCATTTATAAGTTGAAAACACTATGGTAAGAGGAGCAGCACTGAACACTTAGTACCTTAATCTTAGCTAATAAGGTGATAGGCGAAAAATTGAAGATTGAGTATAAGAGTATAAGGAGTATAAGAATTGGTGAGCAAAACACTAACAAGGGGGCGTACCTTATACAGGGGTGACAAGGCAGATGTATAAAGACATGCAAACATTTACTGAGAGGGGAAAAAAAATATTGACAGAGCAGATTCCTAACACTTGACTTGATTGGAACTCATTTTGAAAGAGGCGAAGAACGAAATTTTCAGTTCAGACTTGATAAAGGACACACATTAAAAAGGGGAGATCAGTTGACTCATAAAAAAAGGGATAGGTAATTATCAGGAAAGTGAAGTCGATAGATGTTGTTTTTCGTTCATATAGAAAACACGACTGATGATTACTTGCATTCTCTCACGCCGTATGTATGTATGTATGTAAGATCTCGAAACACGTACAGTGATAAGCTATAGGATGACTTTGTCCCTGACTGACAGTGTTGAGTGTTTGTGACGACACTTTCCCCTCTTGTTGATCTGTATTCCGACTCAGTAGTGGAGTGAGTGAGACATGCACATACATACACACATCTTTTATTGAATGCTACGTTGCAAGTTGCGTCACTTGTTGCTCTGCAGACTTTTTTTTTTATTACGCTTGTCAGACCGAACGTAAGATGGTGACTACAAAGCAGCACGAGATATAAACATTAAAGAGAAAACAGAGCGGAAATGAGTTGCAATACATAGCTACTACTTTACCTTTCACTAGGCGGCTTTCCACACGACTAAACTAAACTGTCTTGTATTTAACTTTCCCTACGCCGGGTACAGGAGAACACCAGCACTGCTTTTATACAACACAACTGAACTGAAGGGAGAGTCAAGTTCTGCTCTCCCCTTCTAACCTACAGTTGAGAGCAGCAATAGTAGCAGTAGGAAACCTCAGCCTCCGTCATTTTCTTCCTTTTTCTTGTGTGTCAGGTTCGGAGCGAGATATGTTACCTTGGAGTGTCTCAGCTATGTTGGGATGGAAAAGTGTACAATACGTGTGTGGGGCTGAAGTCTTATTCAACAGTGAATTGTGTAATGATGTAGGATAGCATACAATAATGGGCATTAATTATTATTGTTATGACGCAGGACATCAATGAAAGAGTCTAGTAAGCATCCCACACAGTATACCAATTAGTTTCATCATGTTTTGTTATTGGAAATTTGAAGTATGGGCGTCACATGATGGAAGGGCAAAGTTTGTGAAGCCAGTCAGAGGTGGGGCGTGGTGGAGGCCGCAACACACTTTAAAGCTATCCGAGAGTGTGAAAAAAAAGGAGAAGAGGACGAAGTAACGGAAAAGATTGTGACTCACGGTGGAAGTGTTTCTCATCGTTGGTATCATTGTGATGTGTAGCAACCATACGTTGTGTGTGTGTGTGTGTGTGTGTGTGTGTGTGTGTGTGTGTTGACGACAATGATGCGGTTAAAAGTGGTTCAGCTAGAAAGGAACATCCTCCGTTTCGTAACATCATAAGGAATACAAATGAATTAACAAACCAAGACACAGAGGAGAAACTTATGAAACAGAAAGCACGAAGGAACACACTTTACAATTTTTTTTTAACATTAGGAATACAAATCCAAATAGAGGATGAAAATAAATAGAAGTTAAAGTAACGCTCCTTGCTACTACATCTACAACTTGTCTCGTTAAATACAAATAAACAGATCAAAACAAAGCAAAACCCAAACTCAGTCATTCGAGTGTGTAATACATATAAGGAGAGAGAGAGAGAAACTTGAAACTAATTAACTATAGTATATTATAATGTTCGTATAATAAGATGTGGTATTGTGCATTAAAGCTCCGAGACTTGTAAACACACACACACACACACACACACACACACACACACACACACACACTCGTCTGTTATGACCGTTGTCGGTGTCCTGGGAGGGTGCAGGTACTTAGCATTCCCAGCTTCATCTCCCACCAGCGGAATATTCATGTCTTGGTGAAGGTCGGTTAGACTCCTGTTGTTGGTGAGACGTCTAAGGTGTGTGTGTGTGTGTGTGTGTATTTGAAAAAGCTCACATACTGTCCCTTCATCCTAGACATGTGAGCAGCGTACCATATAGTCAGCCAGCTAGTCATTCATCCAGTCATCCTCTCATCCAGCCTCTTATAGCGGAAACTGATGATTGGTTTTCGATGTTTATTGATCGCTCACTATAGTACGACACGACACAAAAGATTCCTCTCCGATACCTTACTATAGTATCTATTTGTCACGTGTTTCCTTTATAGGCTACATCATCCTCTTATTGCATTGACTGTCAGTTTGTAAAGAAGTTATTAAAGTCTTCTTCATATGCCCTGAAATAACGAAGAAGAATGGGAAAACGTAGAGTAATCCTCCATCTTCTTTACCTTCTCAAATAAAAAAACGTAAGAGGAAGGAGATTTCAGTGAGATGGTTGGAGGAGAAAAGGGTCGCAGTCGTGATCTTATAAAGGGAAGTGGTCTGGTCACTCAATAAGGAGGGAAAGAAAGGTGACGTGATTACAGGAGTGAGTCACGCACGCAGGGAGAGTTAAAAGGGAAGAAAGAGGGATGATGGCAAAAAGGTGACACCAATTATAATGTCATGGGAAAGTGTTAGCTGGTAAGGAGGGAAGGGAGGTTAGTCCGTGTGTAACCTTATTAGAAAAACTTCATAATTTCAAGTTTGTGTATGTTCTTCCCCCACCTCCCCCTCCCTTCCCTCCTCGACACCCTTCCTAACAAACTCCGTGGTGCGTTACTCATTTGTTTTCTGACTTATGCGTGAAAGTGGTGCCACCGCTACCGACTAACAATAGATTAAAGTATGATGTATATAGTTTGCTTTTTCTTCAAGTCATTTATTTTTTTTTAAATACTGCAAGATGAAGTGATGAGGGAAGTTGAATGAAAGGAGTAAGTAGATGCAAGTAATAAAACTGAGCGAAAGAGGAGCAGGAAATGAATTATATCCAGTTATTTGTCTTTAAAATTGTGTTGCCTTTTATACTGATGCATTGCTAATACTCACTGTTCATTTTAGGAAGGAATCTTTGCCTTTTTATACTTGCTTTCCCGTATCTTCCACATTTTTTTTGTTTTTTGAGCGCATAGATGCCTTGTTACTTTTTTACCGCAGCTTGTGTTAAGAAAATAAAAACAAAAACGAAAAATAATACATCCTAAATAGTTTCCTGAAATTTGTGGTTTTTTTTTTTCCCCGATTATGAAATACGTAAACAATGAAGCTATAAATGCGCACAGCAAACAATATACAAGTAAGTAAAGCAGTGTTAATGAAGAAAATAACAATATCAGACCCTTTTTCTTTATCAATTATGTATATATTTTTGTTACCGTATCATGTTAATTTGTATGTATCTATTGTGGAAACGTGATGATAATTCCACGTGAAGAAGACAATTGAAGGAGGAAACATATGTCTTACTTTGTCATGCTTTTTGCGCTTGTCTCTTCATTTGTTTATTTGTAAGGAACACAATGATGAGAGAGAGAGAGAGAGAGAGAGAGAGAGAGAGAGAGAGAGAGAGAGAGAGAGAGAGAGAGAGAGAGAGAGAGAGAGAGAGAGAGAGAGAGAGAGAGAGACGAGGGGTAAGGTATTTCCTATTATTTATGATCCGGAAAGGTCACGCACGGGGAATCGAATCCTCCTCGTTACCTGTGGATCTTCTTTTTTCCGAGACTTGGGATCAATAAAACCAGAGAGAGAGAGAGAGAGAGAGAGAGAGAGAGAGAGGTTATATTTCTCTCAAAGGTTACAAGTGTATTAAACCTAAACAGACTACCATGATTGTCAGTCTCAACGTTGCTTAGCTTAGGGCACGAGTGAAAAATAAATGTACGTGTGTGTGTGTGTGTGTGTGTGTGTGTGTGTGTGTATGTGATTGCTTATGATATTAACTGTCGTATTGTCATGTTTTGGGTTTTGAAAATAATATATGAGTAAGATATATTGACACATTAGTTTTTTTCTTTCTAAGTTTGAGTGGCGCCAGACGAATTTTCTCTAATTACTCTAATGGTATTGTATGTATTTCCTCTTTCTACATTGATATTTTCCCTTTCCTTCCTCCCTTCACTTCCTGTCTTGTCTCGATTCAGCCCGGCTACTCCTTACACATTCTTCTCTACACTCCACACTCCTTTCTTACCCTTCTCCACCCATGTCTCGACTATGTCTACTCCTTACACATTCATGTCTTTCCCACAACCCCCTCCTTCCCACCCTTCACGCTCTGGTACTCACCCTCACTCACCCTCACCCTCTCTCTTTACTCTCCTTTGTCCACCCTCCACCTTCCCTTACTGCTCTCCTTCTTACCCTCTCCTTCAAACCCTTTACGCTGTTTTGCTCCCATCTTTCCTTCTCTCCCTCCAACTTTTTTCTCACCTTGTTTCTCGTTTTAGTTTTCTCCTTCACTCTTGTCTCTCTTACTCTATTTTCTTACGTTGGATTTGTTGACTTATTGTTTTCGTTTTTGTGTTTTCCTTTCATCCCCTTCTTACCTCTTCACATATATACTCTCCACGCCTTTCTTCACCTTTCTTGCCCCCTTACTTTCTTAATGTTTCTTACGTTCCTCCCTCCCATTCTCTCTCTCTCCTTTTCTTCTCCCTTTTCCCTCTCCTATTGTTCCCCTGTCGTACTCTTCCCCTTTCTGTTACGTATACATCAGTGGCTTCTTCAAACGTGTTTTCCACAGACATACGTGTAAAAATATAATAAAAAGTTGGGGTTTTTTTTTGTGGTGGGTGGGCAGGGTGGAGAGAGAGAGAGAGAGAGAGAGAGAGAGAGAGAGAGAGAGAGAGAGAGAGAGAGAGAGAGAGAGAGAGAGAGAGAGAGAGAGAGAGAGCAGCGGAAGTAGTCATTTAGTATCCTTGACCCCTTCTATCTTGGGTCACTGAGTTACTTGCCCCTCCATCCGTTCCTTGGTGTTAGAAGAAAGCGCGCTCTCTCTCTCTCTCTCTCTCTCTCTCTCTCTCTCTCTCTCTCTCTCTCTCTCTCTCTCTCTCTCTCTCTCTCTCTCTCTCTCACCTCCAGTTCCGCTCAATTGCCTCTTCTTGCTGTTAATTACACAAGATCATGTCTTATTAAGTATGAATCACGATTGTTTCTTAATAGTTCAACATTCTCTTGGCACTAAAATGTCCTTGTGTCTCGTAAGTGATGCTGCTTCTTTTCTTGTCCTTATCATTTTGCCTCATTCTTCTTTTCATCCAAGATCCGCCGCTGTTAGAAGGTAATACCAAGGTTTGTTATCGATTTCCTTCCTGATTTTGTTTGAAGGTCAGAAAGAGAGAGAGAGAGAGAGAGAGAGAGAGAGAGAGAGAGAGAGAGAGAGAGAGAGAGAGAGAGAGAGAGAGAGAGAGAGAGAGAGAGAGAGAGAGAGAGAGAGAGCAGTGGTTGAAAATACAGAGATATGGATGAAGGAGTATTTGTTGCTGTAGTAGTAGTAGTAGGCTGTTTATCGTCTTTTGTTTATTGTCTTAGACGCTTAGACTTAGACGCTTGTTAGATGCTGGTACCGTAAAAATAACGTGTGTGTGTGTGTGTGTGTGTGTGTGTGTGTTTTCTTGTGTTACCATAGGATGTTACAAGAAGAAAACAATTGCCTCTCATTTGTTTGAACTTTATAATTTTCTGTAATTTTCCCGAGACTTCCTGTGCCACGTGAGACCTCGATTGTTGTTGTTGTTGTTGTTTTTATTGTTGTTATTATTTATTATTTTCTAATTTATTTGTTCCTTTTAAAGTTAATATATGTCATGTTATTCTCGTACACACACACACACACACACACACACACACACACACACACACACACACACACACACACACACACACACACACACACACACACACACACACACACACACACACACACACACACACACACACACACATAGGAAAAAGCAAAACAATAAAGAACAAAGAAGAAAACAAAACTCGTAATAAAGAATAATAAAACGATGGTGGTGATAGTGATGAAATGACGTTACTTACTGATCCTATTTGAGTCAAGGTTCGAATCCTATGACGGGAAAACGACACCCAGCCAGTATAACTCCCTCCTGCAGTGCCCTTCGCGGCGTCCCGGTGTGTACGGTCTCTCAAACATTGTTAAAGAATTCTCATCGATAAGCTGTACCCGTCGTCTGTCCCACCGTCGGCCACTCTTGGGGGTATTGACCGCCGGCACGTGGGTCATTATCACCTTGTCACGCGAACCTATTGATGTGGAGGAGGCGGTGGCGGCGGCGGTGGTCAGGTCACGGTGAAGGGTTAGCGGAGGAGTGTGATGCTGCTAGGGAAATGTATTATTATTATTATTAGTAGTATTATTAATATTATTATTATTGTTATTATTAGCATTAGCATTACCATTATTATTGTTTCTTTTTTCCGTTTCCCAGTCTCCTTTTCTTTCAATTGTTTGCTTAGCGCCTGACTCCTCATTTTTGTATGCAGTGTTTGTGGCGCGCGCAGTGTGTGTGTGTGTGTGTGTGTGTGTGTGTGTGTTGTCGTAACAGAGGAGTGAGTGCATGACGCGGCATTTGGAATCTCTCAACAGTGCCCGCCGCTACTCTTTCACTCCTTGACGCTGTGACACGCTGGTGGGAGCCGGACGCGACCTCGATGAGTGATAGGTTTAGAGGTGATGAGGAACGGAGGAAGGAAGAACATGACGCGAATGAAGCCTTTGCGTAGTTCTTAAGCTTGTGTCCAAATGTATTATTCAAGGCTACGTTGTATTGCAGTTTGAAGTAACGTCGTCATTGTGTAGTGTTATTGAGGTGAAGGTTTGTGTATATACTTAGATTACCGTCTTTTTTTTTCAAGTCATGCGTTGTGTTTTTACGAGAGAGAGAGAGAGAGAGAGAGAGAGAGAGAGAGAGAGAGAGAGAGAGAGAGAGAGAGAGAGAGAGAGAGAGAGAGAGAGAGAGAGAGAGAGAGAGAGAGAGATCTTAAATAATTTCCTGTAGTGTCTGTTGACATTTTCTGAGTTGCAGACTAATAATAAATGCGCACAACAATATAAATTTGTAAATAAGATATGTAAAGCAATATACAAGACTACCATTATGACAAAAACAAAGAATTTACACCGAGATGAGAAGTTTACGCAGTAGGTTAGATTTGCGAGGGTTGGTGACAATGAGTGAAAGTTGGGTAGTGGTAGGGTAGTGGTGGTGTTGGGTACACGGGCAAGGATGGGAGCTTAGGTCAGTTAGGTTTACGTGGTGGTGGTGGTGGTGGTGAAGCAGGTAGTAGAAGATAAAATAGTAATACAGGTACAGATGGATATTCAGATGACGGTGTGACTAGTGGAAGAGAGAAAGGTGTTTACAATAACATAGTCTCCCTCCAATCCTTCATCACCGCTAAGCTGTCGATGGAACAACACATTAATCACCATTATTCCCGCCAAAACATGACAATTATCCCAAACATCACCAGGCACAGCAAAATAATACCCGTCCATTCACTACATCCACCAGACAAACGTACTGAAAACACAAGGCAGCAAAACAAAAACGAAATGCGCAAAAACAAAACAAAAAAGAGACACAGGAGAGCGGAGTGGTCACTGTGAAGCTGCGCGCGCACCCAGCCACGCCCTTCCACCACAACTCCAGTTCACCTACAGTTATAAACACACCACTGCTATGTACTCCGTCACAGGTCACCTCCAGCATACAGAGCGAGGGAGGATGACGTGCAGCTAAACAAAAGCACGTCATCTGTTGGATCTGTCCCCGTCAACCAAGGAGGAGGAGTCAGTGTTGCCAACTTTTGAATATGAATATGTTTTGGTTGGGCAGCTGAGGCGAGGCGAGGCGAGGCGGGAGTGAGGAGTGAGCGATGTGGCAACTGTGTGATGATGCCTGGCTGGTTATGCCTCCGGTGATCCTGTTCCCCGGGCGGCTTTTGTTCCCTCATAACAGGTGCGCGCTTACACACACACACACACACACACACACCCACACCCACCACCACCACCACCACCACTACCACCTTCTGTCCAGCGGTATTGTGGCGTTTTTTGGGAAGCGCGGGAAATGGTTTTAAGATGAGTGTGTGTCCGGTAGAGTGTGGAGTCATGCTTTTATTATTATCTTTATTATTATTATTATTATTATTACTTAGGCTGTTTTGCTAATGGTAGTAGTAATAATAGTAGTAGTAGTAGTAGTAGTAGTAAACATTAACACCGCCATTCCGGACAGTATCATTAGCATAACACGTGCACACTTAAGTGACTAAACTCTCGTTGAAGTCAATAATCACAGTCTCCTTGTAAGTGCATGTAATTCAGCCTATCATTCTTCATTTTCCCCTTCCGTTCATCCTCCTCCCACGCATCTTCCTCTCTCTCTCTCTCTCTCTCTCTCTCTCTCTCTCTCTCTCTCTCTCTCTCTCTCTCTCTCTCTCTCTCTCTCTCTCTCTCTCTCTCTCTCTCTCTCCTCATATCTTCTCTAACATTTTCTCTTTCACATACCGTTTCCCTCCTTTTCCTTTTCCTAAAATTCTCCTTCCATCCTATCTTCTCTTTGTCCTTCATATCCTCAATTTTCAGTCCTCTGCTCCGCCCATCCCTCCCTCTCCTCATGCTTTCTCCTCACTCGACCAAGGACCCTGAGTCACCAACGTCCGTCAAGATTTACTTTTGTCAGCGGTAGTGGTGTCATCTATTCTTAGCTAGCAACCTCCCTTCCGTTCATGTTAAGGATTCTTAGAAATTAGCTTCCATCCTCTGCCTCTATCTCTCTTTTTTCTTTCTATCTTTCTTTTTTCTTTTTTTTAACTCCCCGTCCACTACACCATCAGCTGTCTGGGCGTTGATGTAGCTTGATGTATATATATAGTGTTTCTTCGACTTTATGTATTAGTATGTTACCTGTTACTCCTTACATACTACTTAATATTAATGTCAACCGAAGTTCATGGTGGTGGTAGTGTTTGTTGTAAAGTCAAAAAAATAGTAGGAGCGAATAAATAAAATGAAAGAAAAACTAGGAAAAGATCAGGAAAAATGAAAAAGAACAAAGGTTATAACTGAAGCGAGATGAGGCAGAAAGTAAATGAAATCAGAACGACAGACGAGAAGAAATAAAAACAAGTAAAGCATGAAGAACGAAAATACCTGAGCGAGACGAGAATAAGAGAATAACAGCAGGAAGAGGAAGAAACGACAGGTGAAGCGAAGGAAACAGGAACGAGCGGCATTTAAATCACTAGCAACGCCATTACCATCACCATCTCAACCGCCTTCGCCTCCTCCACCCGCCTCCACGTACCACCACCCCCCCTCTCTCTCTCTCTCTCTCTCTCTCTCTCTCTCTCTCTCTCTCTCTCTCCTCTCTCTCTCTCTCTCTCTAACCTGAGAAGCCCTGGCGCCGGGAAGGGTCGGCGCCCCTAATCATGTCCCCTGGGTGTCTGCGATGAAAAAAAATACGAAGAGCTAAAGGGCGTGGAAGGAAGGTTTCGTCTCTCTCTCTCTCTCTCTCTCTCTCTCTCTCTCTCTCTCTCTCTCTCTCTCTCTCTCTCTCTCTCTCTCTCTCTCTCTCTCTCTCTCTCTCTCTCTCTCTCTCTCTCTCTCTCTCTCTCTCATTCATTAGTTAGTTAAATCGACCATCAACTTCACTCACAAACTTTCACGTATCGAGGCTGAACGCAGATGATTGGTTTGTGTGTGTGGGTGTGGGTGTGTGTGTGTGTGTGTGTTGGTGTGGGTGTGGGTGGGCCGTGTGACGTAGGGGTGAGTGAGGTGCGGCGGGAGATGACTGGAAGGAGGAAGGAGGAGGAGATGAGTGCAGACAGAAGCAGGGGTGACAGTGGGAGGCTGAGGATGAACAGTGTGGTGTGGGGGCTATATAGGAAGGTGTGTGGGAAGGTGGCATTAACGTGTGACTGTGATGGGCGTGGAGGTTTTCAGAGGAGAGGAGTTATAACAGTTTCATGCTAGGGAGGGAGGGAAGGAAGGAGGAAGAGAAGGTGAGATGGTAAAGTGGAGGTGGGAAATGAGTTGATTGATCCTCCTCTCCCTCCCTCACCTCACCTCTGCCTCTCTGAACTACTCTTTGATCCTTCACGCCTTCCGCATTCCAACCTCTATACTGTGGTGCTTGCGTCTCCACTCCTACCCAGCGGCTGGCTCCTATATCCTTCCTTTTCCTTCCCTTAAAGACTATAATGGTGTTATGATATTTTCTGCTGCCATGACTTCTACTACTTCTACTACTACTACTACTACTACTACTTCTACTGATAATAATAAGAACGTTTTTATTGTTGTTTTCTCACTTACGAAGCTTAGGAGGAAGGGCACCGAATTTGTTTTTACTTTTGCGCGTTCATTGGTCCATGAAAGGGAAGGGAAAAAAAATTGTAGCCAATGAGATAAGAGGAAGCGAAGAGGACCAAAGGGGTGTGCGTTCCGTTCCCTTGGGGTGAGGGGAGGTCACTGGGTCATGCTGGCTGGCTCTCTCTCTCTCTCTCTCTCTCTCTCTCTCTCTCTCTCTCTCTCTCTCTCTCTCTCTCTCTCTCTCTCTCTCTCTCTCTCTCTCTCTCTCTCAACATGACTATGCTATAAATACAGGTTTTCTTTATATAGAGAATAATTTGTATCTCCTATACCATTTCTCTCTCTTGCATTAATATCTACCTATCTTAGTAATATTAATCTATTTAAACCTTAGTGTCTGTCTGTCTGTATATATGTCCATCCATCCTTCAATCTGCCTATCTATTTATCTTGCCACCTGTATGTATCGATCGGTCTATCTAGTCTATCTATCTAATACCAGCAGGAGGGAGTGGCCCCATAGAGGGAATTAGAGCAGAAGTAAACCTGTGACTCCATATAACTCCCATCTTTCCCTGGCTTCAGTTTTCCTTTTTCCCTCTGTCTGTATGTCTGTGTGGATGGCGGTATGTATGTATGTCTGTATGTCTGTCTATTCTCGCTCTGTATTATTATTGTTATTATTGTTATGATGATGGTGCTGGAGCAGGAAGAGAAAGGGTTGTGTGGAAAAGAAGATGGAGATGAGAAATAATTACAAAGAGCGAAATGGAGGAAAGGAGGAGGAGGAGGAGGAAGAGGGAGATGGAAGTAGAAGGAATGAAAGAAAATAACAATGAGGAAGAGTAGGAAGGAGGAGGAGGACAAAGAGAGTAAATGGACAAGGGAAAAAAATGTATGTGTGTGTGAGAGAGAGAGAGAGAGAGAGAGAGAGAGAGAGAGAGAGAGAGAGAGAGAGAGAGAGAGAGAGAGAGAGAGAGAGAGAGAGAGAGAGATATGAGGGTGGGTGGGTGGTGGGTGACAGAGAACCTGTGGTGTTCGTGTGTGTGTGTGTGTGTGTGTGTGTGTGTGTGTGTGTATGTATATACGTGGGTCTGTCTGCCTGTCTGTATGTGCTACGTACGTACACACAACACTTTTGGGGTGAATGACTTCTCATTGATCGCCTGCCTGTCTGCCTTTGTCTGTCTGCCTTCCTTCCTTCCTGTCTGTCTGCCTGCCTGCCTGTCTTCCTTCCTTCCTTCCTTCCTTCCTTCCTTCCTTCCTTCCTTCCTTCCTTCATGCCTGTCTGTCTTCCTTCCTTCCTGCCTGCCTGTCTTCCTTCCTTCCTTCCTTCTTGCCTGCCTGCCTGCCTGCCTTCCTTCCTTCCTGCCTGCCTTCCTTTCTTCTTTCCTTCCTTCCTGCCTGCCTGCCTGCCTGCCTGTCTGCCTTCCTTCCTTCCTTCCTTCCTTCCTCCCTTTATTTATGTATTTTTTGTTTTTTTCTATCTACCTGCGTTTCTTTCTTTCTGTTTTGCCTGTTTTCCTGTCTTTCCTTCCTTTCTTCCTTCATGCCTTCTGCCCTTCTTGCCTTTCCTTCATTTCTTGTAATTCTACCTCTCATCCTTTCTTCCTTTCTTTCATTCTCTCTTTCTATTTTTCTTCCTCTTTTTTCTTCTCTTCGTTCTTTTACCAGTTAATTTGTTTCCTTCTATCTCTTTATTTTCTTTCTTTTGCCATTGTCTGTTTCCTTTTTTTGTCTCAATATTTCCCGGTTTATATATATATATATTTTTTTTTTTGCATAATTTGTAGTTTTTTTTCTTACAGTATGACTATTTAGAATAAAAAAAAATCTCCTAACTTTCTTTCACTTTATTTAGCTCTTGATCCGTTTATAAATATATTTCAAAACCTTTTTTCATCATTAATTTTTCATCTCCTTTTTTTTCTGTTGATCATTTATGTTTGTCAAGTTTTTTTTTTCTTTTTTTCTTTTTTTTTCCCCTATGATCGTGATTTTTTTCATGTCACGAATTCGATTTTCTACCTGATGTGTTTCGTTATATATTCTCTCTCTCTCTCTCTCTCTCTCTCTCTCTCTCTCTCTCTCTCTCTCTCTCTCTCTCTCTCTCTCTCTCTCTCTCTCTCTCTCTCTCTCTCTCTCTCTCTCTCTCTTGTCCATTCTTTCTTGTCTTCTTATTTTTGCTTTACTTCTTTTAGTTTGCTTTTCTTTCCTGTCAGTTTGTTTAGTATTTTTTTCTTTCTTTTTCTATTTATTCATTTCCTTTCTTTCTCTCCTTCGTCACACAGCGTTTTCACTTAATCATTTTTACTGCACGATCATCTTCTTTCCTTTTCCATGTGAGTGAGTGCCTAACGGTGTGTGTGTGTGTGTGTGTGTGTGTGTGTGTGTGTGTGTGTTTGTGTGTGTGGTGGAGTTATCATGACTTATCATTGCTTTTGTGTGTATAGCGGCATGTGTGTGTATGTATGTGTGTGTGTGTGTGTCGGGTTGGGCTTGTGTGTGTGTGTGTGTGTGTGTGTGTGTGTGTGTGTGTTTGTGTGTGTGTGTGTGTGTGGGCGTGTGTGTGTGTGTGATTTATAGGTGCGTGACAGATAAGATTCTCTCTCTCTCTCTCTCTCTCTCTCTCTCTCTCTCTCTCTCTCTCTCTGTTGTAGAGAGAGAGAGAGAGAGAGAGAGAGAGAGAGAGAGAGAGAGAGAGAGAGAGATACCCACCAACTACTTCCAACCCCCTCCCACCCCACCAGCAAACATCCTTCCGGCCACTGACCAAGCAGGATTCTCTACCACCCATCCTCCTCCTCCTCCTCCTCCTCACCCGCAACGCTTAGGAGGGGAGTAAAGGGAGTGGGGAAGGCGTTAGGAGTAAGGCGTCAGAGGAGAGAGAGAGAGAGAGAGAGAGAGAGAGAGAGAGAGAGAGAGAGAGAGAGAGAGAGAGAGAGAGAGAGAGAGAGAGAGAGAGAGAGCTGGTGAGTGGGAGAGGCTTTGTTGTGTGTACAGTTAGGTCCAGAGAGAGAGAGAGAGAGAGAGAGAGAGAGAGGTGATAAATGTGAGTATTGTTAGAATAGAAAGATGATATTGAAGAGACATTGTATAGTTTGAAATGGGAGTAAGAAGTGTATGAGGAAATTGTAAATAATAGTTATGTTATTAAAAGTAGGAATAATATATTTTTTTCGAAGAGGAAGAGTATAAGGATGGGTGAAATGGAAGGAAAATTGTTGTTAAGTTGAAAGAATGAAGGCAAGTGACAGAATAGAAAAAAATGATTGTAAGGAAGAAATTAACTTTATTATTTGAAGGAAAGAGAAAGAGGAGGAAGAAAAGAAAATTGTGAGAACCAATAATGATAATGATACATAATAACGTAAACAAAAAGAAAAAAATAGAAAAACAATAAGTAAAAAACGTGGATGGAGAGCAAATGTGAAGTAAAAATATAACCAAGAAAATGAAAAATTAAGTAAGACACGGAAATAGGAAAGAGAGAGAGAGAGAGAGAGAGAGAGAGAGAGAGAGAGAGAGAGAGAGAGAGAGAGAGAGAGAGAGAGAGAGAGAGAGAGAGAGAGAGAGAGAGAGAGAACAGGTTTCCTCCTCCTTTCCCTCCCTCCCCCCCTCTATCCTCAACCGTGAATCATCTCCAGCTCGGCGTAACGGAGGAGGAGGAAGAGGAAGAGGAGGAGAAGGAGGAGGAGGAAGAGGAGGAGTAGGAGGGTGGGTTGCAATTGTACTGTACATACATATAATTACAGAAAATATATTGCAATAATTTTTTTTATAGAAGTAGTATTAGTAGTAGTAGTAGTAGTAGTAGTAGTAGTAGTTGTTGTTGTTGTTGTTATAGTTGTAGTTCCATTAGGTGTGCATGCGGGGATTTCAAGTGTGGTAGTGGTGTGGTAATGGTAGTGGTATGTTAGTGGTAATGGTGGTGTTAGTAGTGGTGGTGTTAGTGGTGGTGGTGTTAGTAGTGGTGGTGTTAGTGGTGCCTTATCCTCTACAACCTCACGAAACATCTACTTACAACCACTAGTCCATCTTTCTGTAGTGCAAAAGTCGGCTTCTTATATATATCCTAATCCTTTCATCCTCCTCTACTAGTGAACACAAGAAAGTCTGCAGTATGTTATTCTTTACCCTCTCATACATGTAGATTCCCTGCGTTACCCATGACTTCAATTTTTTAAGAAAGGGTGAATTCCATAAACATACTTATAGTAAAGAAAAATTTGATCAATGTATTTGTATTTCATAAAAAATTTTTGTGTGTGAATATCATTCTTAATCTTTCTTCCGTTGTAGAGGAAAAAATTCATAAAAGATAATTAAGATAAAAAGATAAGATAAGGAAAAACGTTACAAGAGAGAGAGAGAGAGAGAGAGAGAGAGAGAGAGAGAGAGAGAGAGAGAGAGAGAGAGAGAGAGAGAGAGAGAGAGAGAGAGAGAGAGAGAAGTAACGAGCAGTGGTAGGCTGACACGTTCTACTACCCAACCCCTTCACTTTGTCTTCTTGTGTGTGTGTGTGTGTGTGTGTGTGTGTGTGTGTGTTTGTATTCCTCTCCTCGTCGCGGTGTGTTCGTGAGTCTCAGTATGTGTTTGTGGAGGGGGAGGGGGAGGGACACACACACACACACACACACACACGCGACAGTTCACTTTGTCAAGGCTATCACCAGTTATCTAATCAGTGACATCACGTTTGTGTGCGTATGTGTATGCATGTTTGTCTGAGTGGCGCCAACACAGTGCCATACCACCACAAGGCTAAGGGCGTGATAACCACCTCCACACACACACACCTTGACCCTTATCACCAAGCTGGGAAACACCTATAGGACTGAGGGTATTTGATAACGTTATCTCTTAGCTACCCGGACACGTTAGGTTAGCGGTGTTTGGTGTGGTAAAACGAGGCTATGACAAGACTGCTTCCCACACCACAGTTCAGACTTATGTGGTGGTGTAGTGGA
>JAPQNM010000013.1:28482427-28537427 GCA_029783475.1 Metacarcinus magister | reverse complement strand
AAATTTGAGAGTCCATTGAACGGTACTGTCATCTGGCGGCAGTCTGTGAACTTCTCCCAGATACTTTTTGTGAGTTTCAAAGATCAAATTTTCCACATGTTTTTATGTAGTTTTCTGAAACCACAAAAATTATTGAATATCTTTGACAGTTATGTCATTGATGTGTAAGTGGTATAAAACGGGAATCATCATCTCCATGAAATTAACTTCTACATACAATTTACTTGCCAATAAATATCCCATATAATTAGTGAAAGACTATAGCATTATAAATCTGGGAGTGCTTCACGGACTGCCACTAGACGGCATGACAGCCCAGTCTCTTCTTCCATTCCGTACGCCTCAGCTGCCTCTCCATCACCACTGAGATACAAAGACTTACGAATTTCAGGTTGTTTGTGTTCACCGTTTTAAGTTCACGAGACTAATCTATAAGGATAGAAAAAGGGAGGCGCACGGATTGCAGTCAACAGTACATATCCCATTGAAAAGTCATTCTCCCGGTGCTTACATCATCTTTTTTATAAGGCCAGCGGTGAAGAGACGAAACAGCGAGGAGGCACCTGCACGTAACAAAAGACGTCCGTTAGCGTCCGCCTCACTACCATGTCGTTTATATCAGTTCTTCAAGTCCGTTAGCAAGGTTTCTTTCATCACGTCTTACTCGTGACACAGAGCCTGTACTTCTCTTTTCCTCTCCATACAAGTTGGGAATGACCACAGTTACGTAAAAAAAAGGCCGGTTTTCGCTGCTCCAATGAAATTATAACTTTTTGCTGGCTTATAAACATTGTATTTTATGTTATAGATCATAAGATAGTTAATTAGGACAGAAAATACATACACTGATATGTTGGTGACTTCTAGCATTATGGAATAGACGAAAGAGACGCAAGGATAATCAAGAATCAAAGTTGTGTATAGTTTTATTTCGCTGTTAGTGGTGGGGAGGGGAGAGGGAAGGGGGAATCAAGCAGTATTGTTTTGACAGAGAAGCAACGATTCATAAAAGTTCAGGAAAACAACAAAGAATTAACACTGTGGCAGAGGTGAAGATGCAGGTGAGTCACGAAGAGAAGAGGAGTGGACGAGGCGAGATCAATAGCCTTTGACTGCACTTTAAAGGACCTGTGTGTGGAGGTGGTGGTGGTGAGGTAATGGTGTGGTGGTGGTGGTGGTGATGATGATGATGATGGAATCGTTCTTCCTCTAAACAAGCTTCTTCCTTCCTTTCATTTTCTCACCCTTCTTTCCTTCCTTCCTTCCATTCTTCCACCCTTCCTTCCTTCCCTTTTTCCCGTTTTCCTTCCTTCCTTCCTTCTTTCCTTCCCTCAGCAGTGACCGCCTTAATGCAAGTCAATGACCCCCTCAATGCCTCCCTTGCCATCCGTCTACTCGGCTAGTAACGACTCCGCCCTCCATCCCCGCCTGTCACCACGCCCTCTAACGACGCCCAACACAACTAACTAATGTTTATGATATATTTCTACACAGAACCTAAGATTTACTGGTCTTCATGGGTAATAAAACACTTTCTTTCTTCACCTAGTCCCTCGTATTCGAAGCACACTCCCGCGCTTTTGTGAATATCCTTCGCAGTTTCATTTGAGTCAGCGGTTCTTTCATAACTGGACTTCTTCTTACGGCCTTGTTATTCTGTTTCCCTCCGCTCCTCACCTTATTTATATCGTATCATTGGCGTTTCTCTTCCCTCTACTGAGTTCGTCTTACATCAGTGTTCAGCTTAATTTCTTCCGGTATAAGTATATTAAGGGCTTATGTGTTCCGTCTTCCGCCAAAACAGTGATGGTTATGGTGTCTCTCTTTACAACGGGATATGTACTCACTAATTTATAGTATATTACGTCCTTGTTTTCTTCTTCTTCTATATATCAATGTATTTAGTTATATCACCGTATTAGATAGATATTGTCTTCTGTCATAATCCTTTTTTTTTTTAATATAAAATTCACAAGTGAGTAATGTGTGTATACGAGTATATTACATTCTTAGTCTGTTACCCCCTTTCCTCCAGTAGGGTGTATAATCAGTACTTTAAATCACATTCCAAGGGTTTCAATGCGCTGTCTTTATCGAAACATTTTTTTCCCCCTCCCTATCCGAAAGTATCAATATAGCGGGGGCGTTTAGGGTGCCAGGGCCTGACGCACAGCCCCGTGACACGCCCGCCCTGCCTTGGGTGGAGTCACTCTAGTATCGCCCCATCCACTACTCTCCTCGCTCTCTTTCTTTCTTATACTTTCTAGCCTGTATCTCTTTTAATCTCTCTCTCTCTCTCTCTCTCTCTCTCTCTCTCTCTCTCTCTCTCTCTCTCTCTCTCTCTCTCTCTCTCTCTCTCTCTCTCTCTCTCTCTCTCTTGGGGGGGTCCATATGCACAAGAAAGGCAGTGGGATGTTTGGGGAGCGGGCAACGAGCCAACAGATGGGATGATTTTATGCCTCTTGGCGAGACACGTTCTAGGTGGTGAAGATGGGGATGTTTTCCTATATCCGTACATCACCACCACTTCCTCAATCACAAGGGGGGTGGAAAAAAAAATAACCACACTAAAGAATAATGGGAGAAGTTCTATAACTAGTCTGGGGATATTGAATGATGTTTTTATTATAGCCTTTCCTTACCTAGAGAACCATCTTACGCTGGGGATGTATTATGGACACCGCTACTCTTAAAATGGCCGGAAAACGAGTTAGCGGTCTACAATCTGTCTTCAATAGTAGTGGTATCATCGTCATCATCATTCCTGGTCCGGGTTTACAGGTGCGGGGGAGTGCTGGAGACAGTGGTGGGGGAGGAAGGAAGAGCGGGAGAGCAGTATGTGCGGTGGTGTTGAGGCAGACAGCGTAACCCCCTTCCTCTTCCTCCTCCTCCTCCACCTCCTTCTCTTTCCTTCTCCCCCTTATTGTATCCTTTTCCTCCCTCCTTCCCTCCCTCAGTGTCAGTGTCTCTACTTCCTCTCTCCATTCCTTGCACTGTGTCATCCTCATCGTTTTATTATTCCTCTGCTATGCATCTTCTCTGGAAAAGGTGAAGTTCGTCCAAGTATCAGAGTCGAGGAAGAAGAACCACTTAGGAAACGCCCCTCTGGTTACAAAGCCTCCTCGGAACTCAAACAAAGAAGCCCCACCACCCACTACACACACACACACACACACACACACACACACACACACACACACACACACACACACACACACACACACACACACACACACACACATCTATAAGTAAGCATGCTGATAGATGACCAGAGAAGCATTGCGGGTAGAGGGAAGGACATAAACTTGGATCCGTGGTCTTGCGTTCCTTCACCGGTGATGGATGTGGTCTGGCGTTGAATCCCTTTTTGGTGTGTACGATTTGACTACAACTTTGGGTGAACGACACACTGCGGGAGAACGTTTCTGCTCCACGTGCTCGTTTCCGGATGTTATCTATCCACCTGTATAGCATTGCCTCAGGTGTATCTCTTTCTCTCTCTCTCTAGCGCCAAAACCTTTAATTATTTTACAAAGCAGAGTTGTTGAATGATATGAAAAGTCTGAAGTTGTAAGATATGGTCAATATGTTTTGTGTTGATATGATAACGTGAATAGCTCTGTTTGGTGGCGTTGTAGGTGGACAAGTGAGTGTATTATATCTGCAAGAATCGGTGTTGTGTCCCATGCACGTACTGTTATTTCCAAAGGACTACCAACCGTGTTAATGGAACTAAAAGCGGCAGTCAAATGTAAACTTTTATGATAGGTATTATTGCAAATTTTGATAATACATAGTTGGGTCTTTGTTAACTTAGATGATCGTAGGTGGTTAGGACATTATCTAGAATGGAACGTGTTAAGAATTGAGAAAAGAAGCGTTATAAGTTCTCCGTGAAAAATATATGGCATGAGAACGTCAATGTTGCTCAGTCATACGATACTTTTGTTCTATTGCGTCTTGTATTTTGGCGGGAACTGTTATGTAGGTAAACCATGGCGTGATATATATGGAAGGAATGATCGTGAAAATTACCGTAACAAGCAGCGTTTCTCCAAAGGTACAGTGCAATTTCCAAACAGCAGGGAGATGTCTACTATAAGGAATGACACGTTAATCCAATATCTTCCCTGATTAATTAAGAACAATTATAAAGTTATTCCTAGTCCTAATGAACATAGGAAAGGTGTATTTAAAAAGGCAGTAAGGTTCAACATTCGTCCTATATACTGTTAAGTTATGTAGTTTGGTAAGCTTAAAAAAACATATTCATTCGGCATAAATCAGGTTTCAGAGTCACTTAAACCTGCTTGGTGTGACAACTGATGTAAAAAACTGTCTGAGCAAGAGGGAAAGTATCACTCCTTTCATGGTTGCGATCATGTGATAGGTTTGTAGTGGTAGAATATAAATACTCATGATTCGTACGCTGCTGTTCACAATCTCGTACATAGTTATTGTAATGGATAAAGTACTTTTGGGAAATGAAGACTGACCAATAGGGATTACAGGATACATAACTAATATTCCACCCACTGCTCTGCTCTCGATGACAATTTGCGGTTATTTAGACTACACTTTATTGATATTTGTAAATTCCCGTTTTTCCATTATTTCGTTTCCCACGCTGTACCGCCCACTCCTTAGTCAGTCAATATACCAGTACAAGAATGCAGCAACTATATAACCTATGATGTCTAGAGCTTACTTTATTAACATTAACTCACTCACTTGATCTGCTAAAAGACGCTGCACTCCCCTCAACCCTCCTCCTCGCTAACTAGAGACGTATTACACCACCTCTCACTTGAGTTACATGTATCAGTTTGACGCACTTTATGTCACTACCCACGAGACTATATACTTATACCTTGACTGTACTTTGTAGTGTACTTAATGTAATGTTTTGCCCGTTACTGTACGTTGCTTGATCCTGTCTCCTATCAATACTAATGCTAACATGATTACACACACACACACACACACACACACACACACACACACACACACACACACACACACACACACACACACACACAGACACACACACACACACACACACACACACACACACACACACACACACACACACACACACACACACACACACACACACACACACACACACAGGTGGAGGTGATACAGGTACTATTCACCCTTAGGCTCCCAGTAGAGATGATTTTCCTGAGTAGCGACCCGTGAAGTTTCCTGAACACGAGTCCCTTGGTATATCTGGAGACCAAAACGGAGGAAGTAGAGGAAATTAAGGGATAATACAGGAAGGAAAGGAAGTTAAGGAAGAAAAGGAGGAAGAAGTAGATGAAAAGAAGGATGAGGAATAATGTAAATCATATTAAGTACGAAATAGAATTAATAGATGATGAAGAGAAGGAAAAGGAAAATGCACATGCTTATAAAATACGAAATAGCCAGAAAAAGAAGAATGAACATAAGGAGAAAAAGGAGGAAGAAGATGACGAGAAGGAGGAGGAAAAATGTAATTGCAGATAAGGTTAATACGAAAAAGTGTCGCCAATGTACTAAAAAAACCCACACATATTCCAAACCTCTAGGAAGATAGCAAACAGACACATACATACAGACAGGTAGATGAAATACATACATAAAAAAACAGACAGTTCCCAACAGCCACACAAACAAGGATAACTATCTAACGACAGCTGTAGTTACCGCCACGAGAGAGAGAGAGAGAGAGAGAGAGAGAGAGAGAGAGAGAGAGAGAGAGAGAGAGAGAGAGAGAGAGAGAGAGAGAGAGAGAGAGAGAGGGTTACCTGAGGCAGTGTTACGCAGGTAGGTTCATGGATCGATACAGGACATCCGGGAATTAGCACGTGGACTAAAAACATTCTCTCTCTCTCTCTCTCTCTCTCTCTCTCTCTCTCTCTCTCTCTCTCTCTCTCTCTCTCTCTCTCTCTCTCTCTCTCTCTCTCTCTCTCTCTCATTCTCTCTCCCTCTCTCTCTTTTTCTCTATCTCTATTCACAAATTGCGTTTATCTTTTGTTCGCATTGAATGAAAACCAACGCAAAAGAAAGAAAGAAAATGGGGATGAACATGGCTGATCTGAGTAGCTGACAACCGATCATCATCATCATCATCATCATCATCATCATCATCATCATCATCATCATCATCATCATCATCAACATCATCATCATCATCATCATCATCATCATCATCATCATCATCATCATCATCTAAGGGCGTGTTTTGTACGACACCACAAAGTTACGCTGAGTTACAGACACATAAAGGCAACTGAGTGATGGTAGAAGGTTACCATCCGTCAGTGTGGGTGGATGGATGGAGGAGAATGTGTTCCTTTATTGACCCTTGAGATGCTCTTGCATGTAGTGTGCTTAAAGGAAAAGGAATCCAGATGCCGTGTCGCGAGCCTCTCTCTGACACAAGTTCTCACTATGGTGGGCGAGGCTGCACTAGTGGAGACCGACCACTTCTATATCACACTGGTGGTGGAAGATGGTCCTCTCCAGAACGGGTTTACGTCCCCTTGGCGGTAACGGAGAGGGAGAAAGCCATTATGTGATAATGGCACCGCTTCTCTTGGTTCCGCGTGAAAAATCCGTCCAGGGCGACAATTGTGCAAGGACACGACAGACCCAGTGACATCGAAGCCGCCTTATGCCTTGTAGAGAAGAGGACAACAGGACGGAAAGGACAGAGAAGGTCAAGAGGCGTTGAATCCAAGATGGTATAGCACATGTATCATTACTGTTTCTACGAGTCTTGATCTTAGAAGAAGGTCCTGTTAGAAGGCAATGAAAAGATGTTGGTTCCAGCCCCCCTAATTTGGATGCAGGGTTCCAAACTATAGATCTTCTGTAATCTTCACTGTGGCCAGAATCTTATGTCAAGTTGTCTTCTATAGGGTGCGGGAGACGGTCTTCTAGGTGTTCGCTTTATAATTTTAGTCAAACAATCAACTCAGCATATGTTGTATTTATAGTTATTTAAGATCAAGCTGTGTTTTAGGCTACCTGTAAAATGAATATATATGCTAAAAAGTATCCTCACTACCTAATGTGTGTGTGTGTGTGTGTGTGTGTGTGTGTGTGTGTGTGTGTGTGTGTGTGTGTATTGCGTACTGTGTAGGCGCGCTCGTGTCCCTCTTCAAGGCCACAGGAACTCAGAGTACAGATGTCCCAGGTAATACATACAGGTGACTAAAATATTACACACGTAAGTACATACAATACATAAGAAACTGAAAACTTACTTAAAAAAAAAAAAACATAATTCAAGCGTTAAGGACGAATTGTTACGTGCATACAGTTGAATAATAGTAAATAGTAGAGAGCAAGGAGTATGCTGCAGTGGTACGAGGAGCGAGGGATCCTCTGGGTAGATGCGTGACGACATAACAGTCACACCTTCAAGCTCACAGAGGAGGAGATTTTTCCGATCAGCAGCCCGTGAAATGTCCCTTGCGAGTCCCTGGTCGAGGATAGGGCCGCGGAGGAGGAGGAGGAGGAGGAGGAGGAGGAGGAGGAGGAGGAGGAGGAGGAGGAGGAGAAGGAGAAGGAGAAGAAGAAGAAGAAGAAGAATGAGTAGGAGAAGGAAGAGGAGGAGGAAAAAAAGGACAAAGGAAGCGGAGGAAATACAATAGGAAATAAAGAAAGGGGGAAATGTTAGTCTCCAGAGGAAGATGACGTAACTTTTTCCCGAGGATGAGCAGTTTTTGTGCGTTTATTTATTATTATTTTGTTGTTGTCTTGCCCAACAAGAAGTTCTCCTTGTTTTTTGTTTTTTTAAAGTGTATACTTATACTTCCTGCTTTGATTGTACATACGTATAGATCTAATAATTACGAAAAACATTTTATGCTCCTTGTATGCATGTATGTATGTGTGTGTGGTGTGTCGAGTCACTGCTGCCAACTCCACCAAGCACAGTTGCCAGCACAGGCCTCCCTCTCCCGTTGTGGTGGGGTGAACGGAAAGTGAAGGGTGTGTCTCTCGAGATGGCAACTGTGTGAAGAGACTCCAGCTGTCGTCAGATAGTTATCCACGTCTTGGTGACTGTCACGGTTGCCTGCCCTTTTTTCCTCTCTCTCGTCTATGTATCTTGTTTTCTGAGAGCAGCAAAAATTTAGGATGGGGATGGGTCTTCAAGTGCTTTGGCAACGCTGTTTAGTGCCCTTATACGCATTTACATCCTCCTCCTCCTCCTCGTCCTCCTCTTCTTCACTGACTCACTCACCCACCCTCCCTATCCCGTCCTTTCATCTTCCCTCCTTCACTTTTGTTCGCTACCTCCATTTTCCCTTTCCTCCCCCTTTTCCTCTCTTCCTCTCTTCTTCACTTTCCCCTCCGTTCCACCCTCGAGGCTGACCGGATGTTACACCACTGAGCAATACATGTCTTGTCAGTGTGTGTGTGTGTGTGTGTGTGCACTTAAACGCATCCACGATTAACTTAACATTGCGTGAGTCCCAAAAATTAAACAAAAACATTTAGATAAAGTCCATGTTGTAGTTGTGACGTCCTCTGCCTCCAAGGTCGAGTTGTAGTGAGCCAAGTGAAGGTGAGTGAAAGTCAGGTGAATGAATACAAATGCAGCTTGGACGGTAGATCGAAGAGAGACGGAGGGAAGGACGGAGTGATTGACTGGCAGACGTGTTGTTATGTTATGGTATACAGTGCATTCCTTTCTCATCATTATTTCTTTGTTTACTGCCACTACTACTACTACTACTACTACTACTACTACTACTCGGTATTTAATGATTAAAATAAAACCCATCTGTATACGAGCATATACCATAACACGGCGTAGTATGAGTATACATATATGTGTTAATATGCTTAATAACCAGCCCAGTGACGAAAAATTATATAAATATTATATTACATAAATAAAGACTGTGATGTTCTTACCGTATGTGTGATCATGGCAACACTGCATCACCAACCTTACAACCATACACATGGCAGGGTAGCCAATGTTCTGATGCTCATCCGAGACGGTAGGAAATGTCTATTATTGTTATTATTATTATTATTTTTTTTTGCATAAACATCTCATCTCGCTCGTCTTCCTGGCATTTCCCTTCCTTTTACCCTCTTTCATATTTACTTCCTTTCATCCGTTTCCTCTATTCCCATCTTTTTTTTTCTTTTTTTTTCTTAAATACTGAAATTACTCCATGCTCCTCCTCTTCCTCCTCTTCACCCTCCTCCTCCCTTTCCCACGATTATGCTGCCATTAAGATTTAGTTCTTCTTTGGATTCAAGTTCACCTTACTCATATATATATATATATATATATATATATATATATATATATATATACACGCATACATATAAATGTATATATATATATATATATACACGCATACTATAAATGTATATATATATATATATATATATATATATATATATATATATCATATATATATATATATATATATATATATATATATATATATATACATACATATATATATATATATATGTATATATATATATATATATATATATATATATATATACATATATATATATATATATATATATATATATATACATATATATATATATATATATATATATATATATATATATATATATATATATAGAGAGAGAGAGAGAGAGAGAGAGAGAGAGAGAAAAAAAAAAATGTTGTTGTTTTTCGCAGTATAAGATTTTGTAGTGAACTGGAAAGAGGTGGAGGTGGAAGGAGGGATTGTAGAAAGTTATTTGTGAAGACTGGAGTGAGGATGAACAAGTCTATTAAGAATGTCCTTAACAATATAGTTAGCTACTAGATGTTATCCATATATCACGTGGGATGCTCTGAATCTCAACCAATGATGTATACGATGTCTTTTACAATTCAATACCATATTGTTTCTTTATATAATTGCTGCACGAGTTACCTGAATATCTTTGTAGATGATTGGTGTAATGTGCGTGAGTGGGAGCAATGACTGCATCATGTGCACCTCTGAGGCTCGTGTGGGATGAGATGAATGCATCTCAAGTGACATCAAACTCTTGCTTGATAGAGTATGTTCACATGATTCGCGCTTATTGTATGTCATTACCACGTTGATTATGATCCATTAAGTCATATGTTTTTTTCACTAATGTGTTCATTGTTTTTGTTTTCTTGTGGTTGGTGGATAGGAGGGGGTGGAAGTGATGACAAGCGAGTTGAAGTCGCTGACACACTTAACTGCAATCCTACAAGCCCTTGTTAAATTATATAGATGTTACAATTTTGAAGGTGTCATGGTAATTTCAGAATGCTAGTGCACAAAAAACTGCAAAATGTATCTCTGACCTCAAGAAAAATAGATATATAGATATATCCAATATTTTTTTCATGGAATTCACATAAAATAAATGCAATCATTGACACAAAGGAAAGACGCCGTTTTCTTCCTTCGTCATCATTTCATCTTTCCATCCAATGGCATACTAGTTCTTGGCGCGTCAGACTTATTAAATAAAAGATAAATATATTAAATTAACCATTCAACACTGGAAAGTATTACCATATCATTGGTTTGTATGTTAAAAGAATAAACAGCCAAGAAAATGGAGACCAATGCAAGTTTTGTTTCTCGTCATTATTTTTAGTGTTTTTTTTTCTTATGAGTTAGTGAATGAAATAGAAAGTGCTCCACATAAAGTTTCCACACCTCCCAGCGCTGCTATTAATATCAATGTGGTCCCCAGTCAATTAAGGTTCTCATAGAATAATTGATTTTTTTTCTTTTTTGCCGCTCAGTAATGATGAAACGAGACCGCTGATGCACAGCGGAAGTCTTATTAAATGTTAGGCAGGAAAGTTTGTCTGTGTACCGACCCGAGTAACAACCTACATGACTTACAATACACGGAGAAACACTGAGACGTAAGGCAGGCTACGAGGGAATGTCTGAGAGTGATTTAAACGTGGTGATTTGCAAATGCTGGATGGGTGGAGGCAAACCTTGTTCTTTTTTTCACACGTATGGACGTTCGCCGATCGAGTGTGACCTTGAGTTGCCGCCGACCGGACATATGTGGTGGAGGAAGGAAGCCAAGTGCATTGTCCGCCACTTTGCTTAATTTTATAGTTTTGTGCTGAGTTTCGTGACTGTGTGTGTGTGTGTGTGTGTGTGTGTGTGTGTGTGTGAGAGAGAGAGAGAGAGAGAGAGAGAGAGAGAGAGAGAGAGAGAGAGAGAGAGAGAGAGAGAGAGAGAGAGAGAGAGAGAGAGAGAGAGTGTGTGTGTGTGTGTGTGTGTTTTAGAGGGAAAAAAAAACCACTGCTTTGTCAGCTGATCCGCCGAAGTAATATTCCATCATATTAAGGCTTACTTAGTATTAGGTCATATGATATTATAAGATAATTATAAAGTTAATTTCGTGTACTTGACAACATACATGATAATTAATTTTTTGTTTGCAGTTGGACGGCGACGGACTTGAGCGTGACTTGTCGACAACTGGGGTTCAACGGCGGCAAGTATTGGGAGTGGCAAGACCGCGCCAACAACGACACCGCGACTCTGCTGTACGAAGAACCACGATGCTCAGGCATGGAAGATGACATTATTAAGTGCGCCTGGCAAACACACTCCATGGGTGGCGGCGTCTGTGGTAAGGAAGGGGGGAAGGGATATTAAGTCATAAGAATGGAGTTGGTAGCAATTATGTGGGAGAAAATAGGAGAATACATGAAGCATATTATAAGAACCGTGGGAAAACCAGGGCTTGCAGGGAGAGAACATGTTACTCACAAGAAGAACGTGGAAAAAGTTATGCAAAATAGAATAAGGGATAAATAAATACGTGAAACATAAAAAATACAATGAAAGTGCATGTAGATAATGTAAAGAAAAAATGTTTATCTGCTAACATAACCCTCTTTTGCTCTACATTTCCTTAGATATGCATCCTGATATCGGTGTGGACTGTGATCCCTACCATGCCCTTTGGCGCGGCACCAACCACTGGAGGGGCATTCTGTTCCAAGATGCTGAGTACGAGGGGCAGCTGTTCCATAACACACTGTATCAGAAGGTAGATAATCCTGCTTTTGCTGTGTTCTGCTTCATCCTGCATAGGTTAACTCGCCCTAAATCGCAGTGTATCCCAACTATCCCATGTTAATGTGTCTGCCTCTATCATTCCAATAATCGAAGAAGTTGAAGTTGAAAAGACGTCTAAATACAGTTTTCTGTTTGAGATGCTTCCTGATACTGTTAAATTCTTCTGTATTTACATCAACTCATGATTGTTCTTATTATTGTTTTATCAATCACTCTTGAAGGATTTGTTCACTCAGTATTACGGCGCCTGGAACCACCTTCTTAATATTATTTCGATGTGGTTAGGTGTTGATTCGCGTTGATCCACAAAATGGCATGGATTCATTAAGAGCGGAGAGTAAAGAAGAAAATAGCCAACGAACAAGGAGAACCCGCAAACATAAATATGTAATGTTTATGTGTAAATAGGACATGCAACACTGATCTTTGCTACACTAGAAGAAATCGGTGTAGCATCCCTGATACAGAAAAAAGAAGTCACAGTCATTTGCACTTCTTACGGGTTCTGGTTGAAAATTAATATTCTACTTCCATTCATTAGTCTAGGCATCTCCCTTCTCAAAAATTACTGAAGAGTCCTTCGCGTAGTTAATGAGTTCCTCCTTGCTTACTTCGATTTTTCTCGTGTCCTCAGGTGTCCAAATCTGTGCTGAGCTACGTGGACATCGAGTATGGTGGGATGGGGCCTCTGCGGGAAGTTTTGTCTGCCGTTATGACCCGTAAGGTGCCGCCCCGCCTACGCCACGTGACCGTCACCAACAGTGCCTTCAATGGCATCAACATGACCCTCCCAGGCACATTCGTCCATCTGGAGCACGCCATACTAAAGGAGAATGTCGGTAAGTCTTCATCTAGGTCATTGTTGGGTTTCCAGGAAGTGTGGGGGTTTTAGTTTTTTTATTATTATATTTACTTTACAACATGGTGACTTGTGATGATCATGATGTGGTGGACTGAACGGTTGTACCTAGCAGTTATAACTTATATTCCAGTTTTACAAAAGTTTTTGCCCAATATAAGGGGGATTTTAGGGTAATTTGCCTGTTTAACAAAAATTCCCATTACACTACTCTAGCTCTTTACTGTGGAAGGATAAATCAACACTGTACACACTTATACAGAGGACATGGCTCTCTTGATACCGCATATCAGTTTCTTTTGAGTACCATACATACTTATTTAAATTTTTTTGTTTATTCATATCTAGGTATTAAGAGGATTGTTTGGCAAACCCTATGATTGTAGCACGATGATAACACGTAGTTATCTGTTAGTCTCAGATGCTTTATTACCTTCAGGAACATCCCCCAAGGAGGGTGATGGTCATGGCAGAAGAGCCTTCACCTCCTCTTATTCATACACTCCGTGGCCGTAACTTATTCAAGGCCTCTCTCTCTCTCTCATGTACTAACTACTTTACCCTATCCTTTCATCTTCCAAGTAGCCTTCCTCCTGCTAGGATCCTTGATTTCACTCACATACACATACACATATCAGTTATTTGGTATTACATTAAAACTAGTCAATACTACACGCACCTAAGCTATACTTATTATTTACATGCTGTTTCACCAGGCCATGGTCTGTACGTAAACACCTCAGTGGGGTCAGTGCTAATGGATCATGACTCTGAGGTGGTGGACAACCAAGCTGATGGCATCAAGTACAATTTTCACCATCGGGAGCCAGGCAAATCTTCATCAGACACCTTCCAGGACTTCTGTGCTGGGGCATCTAACCTCAACCAAGCTTACCCCATTGTGACAGTGGCCACACAGGACCGATATTCTTTCAAAGACCTCAACTGTGAGAAGGTAAACAGTGATAGTATGCAGGTCTTTTGGGGTTAATATTTTTGTAGATTTTCTTGTGAGTGGCCTTCTTTTGTGTTGGGTGAGCTGTTACATTTGGTTGGGAGTCATATTTTATAGCATTACATTTCGTAAATTGCTTTAATATTATGAAGTGCTTAGAGATACGGCAGTCGTACCGCGTTGTCATCCGCTATTCATCCACTATTCTTACAGCCTGTGCCTTATTATTTACTTGGTAAAGCATCTTTCAAGTTATGTTAGGTTGATTATGTTATGTTAGGTTTGGTTAGGTACGGTTTGGTTCAGTTATGTAAGCTTTTTACCCAAAAGTTAGGCACGTGCCGTATCTATAAGGGAGCACTATGAGGATACGGCATTCAGTAGGTTATGGTTAGATTAGGTTATGTTAGCTTATGTTATGTTAGGTTAGGTTTGGTTTGGTACAGTTTAGTTTGGTTATATAAGCTTTTTATATTTTATTACCCAAAAGTTAGGCACGTCGGCTGCGTACCTATAAGCACTGCCTTAATATTAAGGACTCAGTCACCAGAATGTAAAATGATTTGAAGAGTAATAACTAATCAAATAGCCCAAAATTTCACCCGAATTGTTTCATTGGAAAGCAAAACAAACACTTGATACTTGAGCATCCTCATACCAGATAACCAGGGTTCCTCTGTACTCTGAACAAGAATGATTGCCCTGTTTCTCTTCACTATCATGATTGCTCATTATAAATCCTTATAAATTCCGTTCGTATGTCATTCTGGAGATATGATGACGATATGAATACTTCTTTGTTCCCCATGACTAATACCATAAATGTTGTTGCAGCTGTTTGTCACCCGAAACAGTGATTACGTCTTCACTGTGCACTTTTCCTACATGCAAACTGAAGAGCACAAGGCAGGCATGGTAGAGGTCAGGTGAGTCTGGCTGCCCTTCATGCACTCTGAGCTCAACATGGATGGATGGATGGGGGGATGGTGATCATTATGGTCTGACTGGTTAAGAATCATATATATTGAATGTCCTATCAGGAGTATGATCCCTAGCCACAACCCTCTCATGGCTGACCCTGTAGATAAATTTTTCAGTGTTTCAAAGCGCAAGGCATTACATAGTGACGAGGTAATTTTCTCGTATGTGATAGATAACATGTACGTAGAGTTACAGTAGTATGTACAGCTAAATAAGTAAGTTAGATAAGCTAAATAAGTAGTATCTGAACTTCAATACTGGAGAAATTTTAATCACTAATGTATTAATGGTTTGAGAGAAAGTCAAAATACCAAAAACTTTGTATTCGTGCCTGCGATGCAGAAATTCAGAAGACCTACTCATAGTTCTTTATTCTTGTGTATTGTAAAAGTGATATAGACTAAAGATGCCTCCCTCAGAACTTTTATTCACATGAAAAAATCAGAAGAAACATTTTATTAGAAGGAATAGCAATGTGCATATGAAATAAAATAAAATTAATTTGAGAGGGCAGAACAGATTAAACTTACTAATAAAAGACAAAGTTAAGGGAAGATGAAGAAAATATGAAAATGATTTTTTATTTATATGCTTCTGTCAAGGATTCCGACGTGTTTATGCAATGAGGTGGGCTCTATCAGATATATTTGTATATGTATAGTGCATATATTTTAGTGTCCTTGTCTTAATTACAAACTTAATATGCAACTGTAATAAAAAACAAAGTGGATGGTCTAGCTATAATCCATTATTTTTCATTCCAGAGAACGTAACAAGTATGGGAAGCTCTTGACCAAGTTTGACTTGAAAAATGACACTTTTCCTCCTTCTGTTGTGTCCCGAGGCAATAGCATCTGGATCAAGGTGACTGCTAAGCCTCGTGTCTTGTCCTTCATCTTCATGGAAGTGATTGCCAGCAAGTGTAAGTGTGTTGTTGGATTGATGGTGACATTGGCAGTAAGCCAAGTCACACTTCATATATCATGGTCCATTTTCAGCTGTAAAAGACATATTTAGTATACACTCATCCAACCACCAACAATAACTGCATCCGTCACTCGAGAAATTTTCTCTCAAGATACACTTTTGCCTAGTAATAAAATTTTTATAGGCTATAACAGTTTTTCCCAAAAGGGACGGAGCAAGGAGTCTGGGAAGCCCCTCTTCTGTATTCTTTCCTACTAAAAGACAAGGCATCTAAAGGGGGGGGGGAGAAGAGGAAGAGTAAAGTTTCCCTGAACCTTAAATGCTTTGTCTTGGCTACTCCCTTCTAATGGGGATATAAGCCATGTATATAGATCAATAGACAACAATTATCAAGCCACCCATCTCTTGATAATACGTGAAACACTTAAAAGATTAACAAAAAAATAAATCGGAATGGATCCTTCATGCACACCTATATTTACCTCGGACTTTTTAACATTCATGCCATTTACTCCTATATCCTACACAAATTTTTTTTTTTTTTTTTTTTTTTTTAACTTTGGTACAATTTCATTATCGCCTGTATTAGCCACTCACATTTGGACATTCTTTGTGCCCATCAAACCATCTCTATAGATACCTGTTCAAAGGCCTTTCCAGGTCACAAAACACACAATGTAGCATTTCCATTTTTCTCTCCAATTATGAATTGATTATGAAGATTGCATCAGATTTGTCACTATCTAGAACAACCTGAATACATTACATCATCATGTCTGTCATTATACTCCCATAGCCACTTTCACGATATAATCTCATAATTTCAAGCCTCAATAGTTGTGATGCATGAGAACATCACCCTTTCCCGTGCACATATTCATAACTATTCTCTTTCAGGCAGTGTGAAACTCTTATTATTGTGTTTATGTAGCCAATTAGCATTCTTACTCCTACATCAGTCTTCATATTCTCTTTCTGCTGCAATGAAATATCAGAAGAGGAATATTTTCATTACAACATAGGCTAGTGGTTTTGCCATGATACTGAAGGCATGTTTATTTTACAGATAAGATGTATGACCTCAGCCTGCGAGACACAATGGTGCGAAACAACAGTGGTCATGGAGTGGCAGTAGAATACATGAGGAGTCTCGTGCACATCCATCGCTCCAACCTGACCCACAACTACTATGGGTCAGGCCTCAATGTGCGGCAGGGAGCTGGGGATGTGAACGTGACGCACTCCACCATAATGTATAATGTTGGAGATGGTGTCAATATCACATATGAGGGTGGAGTGCAGAATGTTACCTGGAGCACTGTAGCTGCCAACAAGCTGCGTGGTGTGGCTGTCTGGTTCAATGAGAGTGGTCAGGACACTGGAATCCACCAAGAGACAGCTGTGGCATATTCCACGATGTCTGGCAACCTGGATGTGGGGCTGCGTGTGGGAAACTTTTGTCGGTCATCTTTTGTTAATGTGAGCAGCAACACATTCAGTGACGGGTATGCAGCTGCCCTCGAGATTGAGTCATGTTGGCTAAGAGGCAATGAAAGAAGAATTGTGCAAATTGGCCAAAACTCATTCAGGGATAATCGCCGTTTAGCTGTAAAAGTGTCGCCAGCTGTAAATATGAACTTCACTATGGAATACAATGAGTTTCACAATAATCAGCATGGCACTGTCCTTATATACAATGAAGATAAAGTGGAGCTTCCCCTCCTCCCATTCAATGGCATGATACTGAGGAACAACTTCCGAGGCAACCAAGGGTGGTATGTACTGCGGCTTGGCCTTTCCCTGCTTGGCTTGGACCAGAGTTTGCGGCTGGAGAAGAACGTTATCAAGGAAAACACAGTAGAGGAACTGTACAAGGCTTTCCACTCCCGCAGCCAAGCATCAGGGGTGGTGTGCATTGGCTCCTCCAATATTGTTCTTTTCAGGAACCTGTTAGAGAACCCAGAATCCAGGTATGAGTTGGCTTCCCACACCAGTGATCAGAGCATCCCCATCCAGGCCATGCACAACTGGCTGGGTAGCAAGTTTGAGAAAGAGATTTTCAGGAGGATCCTTGACCGTCGAGACCTATACAATCTGGCACTTGTACATTTCCACCCTTTCCTGCTGAGCAACAACAATGTGGAAACACCTGTCCAGCAGCAGGGTCCTGAGAGTGAACCAGAATTCTTTGACCCTGCAGACAACCACATAATTGGAGGAGAGGTGAACGGTGAAGTGACACTCCGTGATGGCCTCTACACCGTCACACGTGACATTTATGTTCATAAGACAGGCACCCTTACTATCGCCTTTGGCACCACACTGGAGTTTGCTGAGGGCATGGGCATGATGGTGGCTGGACTGTTGCGCACAGAAGGCTCTGGGTCCCGCGATGTGAAGTTCACTCTCCTTGGCACCACAGAGCAGGAGGAGGTGCTGGAGAGGGCTGCATATTTCTCTGGGGAAGAAGAAGGGACATTACTCAATGCCACAACCAATATGACCCTAACTGAAGTGCACACCCTTAACCTGACCCGTGAGGAAGATGAGATCCCCACTGTGCATGTGAAGCTGGTGGGTGGCAAAAACAGCCATGAAGGGAGACTAATGGTTAGTAGCTGCTGTAGTACTGAACTTTTTACTCTTTTCCAATGTAGGTGCATTGCTGTGCAGGACAATGAGAGTCTGTTGTCATGGTGTGGATGAATATGAATATGTTGGAGATTTAAGTTAGGGATGGCTTGTTGTTTGATAATGTTGGGAGTAACTTGCTCTTTGGTTATTTTAAGAGCAACCGGTTTTTGAGGATTTGAGTTCAATTTGTCGTGTATTAGAGAGAGGACCTGGTGAAGGTAAATAGCATAGGAACCTGACATGCTATCTGGTAAAAGGCTTCTAACATTGTTATTTTTTTATGATCAAACCAGGTATATGATAAGTTATTGCAGCCTAATCTAACTAATGGAAAGTCACAAGCTGTTACTATATATAGGTATATCATGTTTTCATTCATTCATTCTGTTAAACCGAATATAGTTAAACAGATGTAAGGGAAAAATAGGGTCATTGTGCTGTAATCTATTTCTAGTATTAAATATGCAACTATGAATGTTTCTAAATTTTACATAGGTTTGGGTTGATGGCCAGTGGGGAACAGTATGCAACCATGGCTGGAACCAGGATGCAGCAGCCATTGCTTGTCACCAGATGGGACTGGTGCTCAACCCTGAAGACTGGGACCTGCAACCCAGTCAGCTGCCATTTGAAGGCCAAACCAACCCCATTCTTATAAGGTAACCATCTATCACCATCACTACCATCATGATACATACGATTTTATTATAGTTACACCACAGTCACTCAAAATCAGGCCATTGTCTTAATACTTCACTCTAGATGAAATAGCTAATAAAAGTCAATTCTAAAGTCTGTGTCAAATTTCTCATGAGGCAGTCAGAGGTTAATGTCAGACTTACTGGATGGATTTATTAGCTGGTGTCTTCCTTCATTCAATTCATTATATGCTGTGCTGTAATCTTGGGTACTGCACTTACCATACCTAAAAGAACCCGCTAATGAATGACTCATGAAGGAAGAAAAGGATCCACTTTGCAAAGAAATATTGAAACTGGACCTTAGATAAGTGGCATACAGTACTGTTGGGTGATGAAAGCATTTTTTCTGTGGTGCAACATCTAACAAAGTGTACAGGCACTGAGAGTCTGATCCCAATGACTTCCACTACACTCAGAAAACCTCAACACACCCTCAGAGTTTGCTGGTTTGAGAATCTTTTACTTTCCATGACTTCGGTGATCTTCTTTTGTTCCTAAACACACGACTGTCATGAAAGAAGTGTATTTGGGACTTTTAATGGATCATCTTGAGTCATATTCTGGAAAGACTCAAGCCAATATTTTCCATCAGAATAGAGCACCCACTCATATGGCTAATTAACTGTGAAATTGACTTCATAAAAGGCTGGCCTGGTAATATACAAGATATTTCATTAATAGAGAACTTACAGTCAGTAATGAATGCAAAGTAATGTGGCCTTGACACCTCACTCTCCAAGCTGGAAGCAGAGCTTTGTAATAGTTTGGGTGAATTTAATCTTAAAAAATTTCAACATATAGCTGAAAATATACCAAAAATATCTCAAAGGTGGTGAAAAAACAAGGAAATGCAATGAAATACTAAGTTCTTATTGTGGTTATAATTCTTTTTAATCTTTGGGGTCTGATAGGACCCTTGCTACCAAAAATTTGTTGGTGCAGCAACTTTCAGTGCAGACTGTAAGGAGTAGACACACCTTACCAGAAATAGAATTACCTTCATCTTGCACTGTCCAGTGACACAATTAAAATTATTTGGCCTCTTTACTGCAAAATTATATAAGTGTACAGTTATTGTGAGATAGGATAGATTATTAATTAGTACTGTACAAAGGAGCTATAAGCACATTCTTCATGTCAGCTTTTATTACCATTTACAGCAATGTCCAGTGTGATGAGTTTGACACAGACCTCAGCAAGTGTCGCAGTGACCAGTACTGGGAATTAGAGAACTCCTGCTCTCATGCTGAGGATGTGGGTATCCGCTGCTATCCAACCTCATGGGCAGGCATCCGCTTGGGCATGACAGCACATGAGAGCCACATGAAGGGTGTGATCATAGAGAAAGCTGGCCTCTTTGATTACACTACTCGCACTTTCAAACCAGGTGGGTGTCATTGGGAGGGGTAGGGCTAAACGATTGGCCAAGTATGAGAGAGAGAGAGAGAGAGAGAGAGAGAGAGAGAGAGAGAGAGAGAGAGAGAGAGAGAGAGAGAGAGAGAGAGAGAGAGAGAGAGAGAGAGAGAGAGAGAGAGAGAGAGTTTGACTTCATAAGTCTCTTTCTCCTTTTTTCTAATAATATACAGATGAATTTCCTCTAATCTTTCCAAGTCTAGGTTATACTTTCTTATATATTTTTTTCATCATCTCCAACAAATTTCTAGATGGATTTTTTTTAGCATTCACATCTTACATCCTTGCTAAACTTTACTAACATTTACTTCCCCACCTCAACTCAAATTGTTTTTGTATTCCTTTGAACAGCTCTTCAGATTGATTTCCATCACCACGTTATCCACGATGTGGAGATACGTAACAACCTGCAGGATGGAGTGGGTGTGGTGTACAGTGATCAATATGCCATTGTAAACCCCAATGCCAGAGTGTTCCACTCCTGCACCTTCTCTGGGAACAGGAGACATGGCATCACCCTCAAACAGCTGGGTGTAAACATTACAGGTGAGTTGTGTGTGGGAGAATGAATGGAAACATGGAAACCATTTCCCCCATAAAAGGAAGAGTTGGTCTGTAGTCACAGATATGAAAATATGGTACCCAAAGTGAAGACAACACAAACGCATCATAAGAATGCATTTAACATTGTTTTGAAAAGCTGGTTCCATGTTGATGTAGGTCAGTCTTTGCCATCTGATGACTGGTTATGTGCATCTTTTATGTCAGGTCCCTTGCCATCTAGGTCCTCCCTTAAGATATCAACCCAGGTTTTCTTTGAATTACTTGTTGGCATTATAACTTCTATTTCAAAATGTTTAACATGCCTCACTCAACCATATTCAGCCTTTATATTCACATGGTCAAACCAACTCCCTGTCTTCAAGATTGCTTTGATATTATCAGTCTTGCAGGTGTGTTTGTAATAATCCCCAACTTATGTGCCACATTAATATATAGATAAAATCATTTGCCTAATAATTGCATTGTTTCACCAAGGATGGGAGGAGATAAATGACACCACCTTGTGTGTCTTTCAAGTGAGCTTTGATGGTAGGGAGAGGGAGTGTTGTAGCAGTCCACTCAATATGACGTGCAAATGGATGAAAATAGCATTAACATAATAAAAAAGTGCATGTAATGTCTTGTGGGGGACTGAAGATGTTACAGTGAGAAGTTTGTATTTGTAGGAAAATCTATTAATTTTTCTCCTTTTCCCAATCCAGACTCCAGGTTGGAGCGTAATGATGGTTCTGGCCTGCACTTCAATCCTTTTCTGAAGAGAGCTGAGCAGAGGGAGTTGGCTAGCTGGCTCAAGCTGCAGCAGGACAAGTTTAATAAAGTACCAGGTGGGTTGAGTCTTACTGTTACCCAGGCTTCATCTACAGTATGTTGGGTCTTACTGAAACTTAACATCATCTACAATCCATACTGTAACTTTTTCCTTAGATCTCCTGAGAACGAATTTAGCTGTAACTCTAATCTTCATTTTCTCAAAGATAAATTTATCTGTGTGTTTGGCAATGCAGTCACCCAGACACTATTAGTCAACTTTACTAACTTGTGGTGGAATAACCACGTGTCCCCTGAAAAAAGTCTCAACCTGTTCATTTCTAGATATACTACAAAGCTGCACAGGACAGTTTTTGAACACCTCTTAAGATCAGTTTTCTTCAGTGTTGCTCGGCATTCATTTATTTCAGGTTTAATATGTTTTTTTTATGCCTCTATTATTTGAGAAAGGAATACTATGTAGTACTTTTTCATATGACTTGACTGTTCAGAAATACTTAATAACAGTATTCTATGTTAATTCACTCACTCGTGGAAACACATTTTTCTGGGCTACCTTGCAGATGGCCCCAAGAATGTGAGACTGGAAACCAACCAACCTAAATACTTCATCACCCAGACCCTGCGTGGCAATGACATCAAAGTCACCATCACTGTTACGGTGAGGAAATTATAAGAAAGGGAAACATTATGTGACTTTATCTTTGATTATATATTTTCTATTCTTTGTGTTGAGGAGATTGTATTTTCATGGCATTATGATAAGCTTTATGGGTGACACACACTGCTCGACCTTATCATAACATATTACAATTAACTTTCATCATTTCTAATAGCTTCAGGAGGATTATCATGATTTTCTGAGGCAAATGAACAATATGAAAGCTGATTTGTAAGGATTTTTATAATATAATATCTTTTCCTTATTTTGTGAAAACATCTAACCTCCAACCTCCAGTGTATGGATAGATTATATATGTTTTCTTTTTTTTTTCTTTGAAGAGATAATTCTGGCAGTTGATTAATTGAAGAGAGTGAAAGATAAACAGCTATGTGATTCTATTCCTATGATTTTCTTCTTACATTTCAGACATCTCAATCTAACGTGATCGGCATTCAGGTGCTGAACCCCATTACTCCTGAGAGCACTGAACAGCTGGTAATTTATGACTACCAAGAAATCATTGAAAGCCAGGTAAGTGAGGCTTCTTAGTTAGAGGCCAGATGATATATTGTCTGACCTGCTATGCTAACAACTCCTACATATAGTCTACTTTTTAGGGAATGGTAATTAATCAGCCTTTTTTAAAAAATATATTTCATCTATTCTCCTTGCTGTAATAAAATCAAGGAGCTTGTGAAAACCATTTAGACAAAATCTTCAGACTATTAGATTAGTATTGTCCTGCTGTGTTGTAATGGCTTTTGACACTGACGCTACTTTCTCTTGCAGGACATTGATCGCTGGGACGTACGAGGGGACCAGGTGGCCTTCCCTACCACCTCTAGCAGCTATGCCATCACTATCAACTACAGCTCAGGACCCTACGCTCTTGGGGATGTTATCATACTCCTCACTGCCATTGATAGTGGGTGTTCATGCTCCTCTTGTACTGTTTTATATGTCATGTTTCAAAGTTTACCTCTTTTGTGCAGTATTTCCTTGTTGAAAGAGTGTAGAAAAGTACAAAAGGTAAAATTAAGTCAGCGATAGGTATATGCTAACATCGTCAAATTATGTGTAACATGTTCCTAGTAATATACTTATTGATATTTCATGCTGCCAAATTCACCTTGTTGAAACTGTATGTCACTGAAGCAATCTGTGGTGGCAGAAAGTGACTGGATGCTGTGTATGATGATGATGATGATGTGAATGACTGATTTCTATAGTGGGTGTGATTTGCTGCCATGTCCAGTGGGAAGGGTGTGATTAATTGATGTTTATGGATGAGGGGATATGAATGATTGTTCTGTGTTGCAGGACGAGACATCGCCCAAGCAGGAGATCTCAGGAATTTCCGACCCAAGTGGCCAATGACGTATATCGACCAGACACGCATCCAGAACAACGACATTGGCATCTCAACTCTCCACTACAACAGGTGTGTTTGTGTGTGTGTGTGTTTACCTAGTTGTAGTATACAGTCATATGGATCAGAAAACTGGAGTCTTTCAAAATCCCTGGAACGAAAACTTCAAATTACCCAAAGGGGAATGGAGAGAATAATGTTTGGCATAACATAGAGAGATAGGAAGAGAGCATCATGGATTAGGGAGCAGACCAAAGTTGAAGATATTTTGAGCACAATTAAAAGAAAAAAAATGGCATAGGCAGGACACGTTATGAGATGAAGAGATAATGACTGTTAAAGTAGCAATGGCAACCCAGGAATGGTAAAAGAAGGTAGGGTAGACAGAGAACTAGATGGAGGGATGAGATAAGAAGTTTTGCTGGAGTAACCTGGAACAGACAGGCATCTGACAGATGAGTGGAGAAGGTTGGGGAAGGCCTTTGAGGCAGTGGCCTTATAGAGGCTGATGATGATGAGGAGTATACAGTGAAGCTCATATTGGCCTGTCTCCTTTGTCTACTCTTATCCATGACAAAGCTGATTAGCTTCATCTATTGGCCTAAATCTGTGATACAACCATTTAGTGTTCCAAGCTGACAGAACAGAAACTTTTGGATTGTACATCACATAAAGAATGCATTCCTTGATCCTTATTTCATCTTAAAAAGTAGGTATTGCATAAGAATAGAGGTTTTAAAGGTGAAGTGAGGAAATTTCCTGTCTGATTAGTTATTTCTCATAATATTTTCCTTTTTATTTCAGTTTAGTTTCAGCATTTACTTATACCCCTTTATTGTTTGTATTTCTTAGTACAGTCGGCCCCCCAAGGGTGCGCTTAATGTAGTACGCACCCCATGCGCACCCTTGGAAAAATGCACCCTTGGAAGTTAATAACCTATGGGAAAATCACTAATGTAGCCCAATAACCCCCGAAATACATGATAGGTATAATGAAAGAATATACAATACATATACACATGTGATTAAATATGATAGATGATAGATAGATACTGTACTGGCGGAAGCCATTACAGTATCTAGGATGGAGCAGGAGGAGGAGGAATCCCACATCTGAGAGAGAGAGAGAGAGAGAGCGAGAGAGAGAGAGAGAGAGAGAGAGAGAGAGAGAGAGATAACGTCATCACAACATGGCCGCTTGACAAAAGCACAAAGTTCCGTCACCGCACCCTTTGAATTTTTCTCACCCTTTGAATATAAGTGCCGCACCGGTACTGCCCGCACCCTTGTAATTTCGCACCCTTTGAGTGCGCACCCTTGGGGGGCCAACTGTAATCCCACCATTCCTTTTATGTATCTTTTGTACACCCTACCTCGCCTTCCCTTCCTAACTTTTCAGTCTTAAAGCATAACACTACTTCACCACTTCAAAACCTTCTACACTCAATATCTATGCTTTTTTTTTTATATCCCTCCATCATCTCAAATCTACCTCTTACCATCTTATCCAGCCATCTCTTTTCATTCCTTCTTCTCTTCTTTTCTCTAGTTTCACTCACATTCATCTTTAGAGACTAATTCCCTCTTTATTACTCTCGTTTTCCAGTTTTTTAGCCCCATAGACTTCTTTGCAGGCAATATCTCCCTTCTTTCCTCAAATCACGTTCTATTTATTCACCTCATCTGCCAGCTTCTTCATGCATTCACCTTCTCTTCTGCCCCTTCTTCAGGTACCTCACAGATGATGGGGACCACTTGCTGCGGTGTGCCAATGAGAGCATCGTTGTGGTGGGCTCCCGCATCACCAACAACCAGAATCAGGCTGTCTACGCCCTTTCACCTTTCCGAGTACGCATGGACAATGATGACATAGGAGAGATCACCTTCATGTTCAACAATACTATGATTAATGGCAATGGGCGTGGCATTGATCAGTACAGCTGGTATGTTTTTTACCTGGTTGAATTGACCTAGTTGTAGTATACAGGGCCTGAGCTACATTCATGTGGTCCTGTCTCCGTATCTACATTTGTTCAGTCTTTCCCTTAGTTGTTGTATATTCTTTGCCATTATCACCTCATCCTTTAGTCCATTCCAAGTATTTATACTTCTTTGGGGAGAACTGTACTTTTTTGTATCGTTCATGCAAATTCTTTTTTGCAATTTTTTCTTGTGTCCTCTCAAATTTCTAGCCTCTCCTTTTTTTCTCAATATTAGGTTTTGTCTATCTGTTTTCACCATGTTGTTCATCAGTTTATATATTGTGATTAAGCTACCTCTTTCTCTTCTTTCTTTCTTTGTGTGTGTGTGTGTGTGTGTGTGTGTTTAAAGCAATGTTTGTTTTTTATTATATTTTAACAATTATCTTGTTTTGGTCCTAGAGGGAACTAGTAAGGCTGGTCTGTATGTCTGGTTTTTGACATTAGGTTTTCTCCTCACAGGGATGTGCGGGAGTCCAACAATCTGTTCAACTGGGTGCTGGAGGAGGTAATAATGGAGAACAACGGTGGAGGTGGGATTGTACTGGCACTTCCCTATGTCTGGCAGTACACAGAGAACTTCACCCACATTCTTTATATCAATTCCTCATCCTTCATCAATAATGCTCAGTTCCAGTTTGTGGTGGATGGCCACTTTGCACGCTTCAATATGACTTACTCAAGGTTTGAAAACAACATCTGCCAGAAAGGTTTGTTATCAGTGCAGGGTATGGAGAAGGAAATGTTCATTCATGACAACATTATTGCAAACAATGTGGGATCTTTCATGGTTGAGTTCAACACTAACAGCCAGAGTGGAATCTTAGGCTCAGTCAGTGCTTACTTTGAGTACAACCGGGTACAGAACAATAAACGCATGCCACAGACTTTGAGCTCTCCATCACTGGCTCATCAGCCTGTCAGCTACACCATGGCTGTGCGTGGCCTGCAAAAAGTGAACATTACCCACAACCTCTTGGGTTACAATGAGATGAACTATGAGTTGTTGGCAGGCCTCTTCACCTCCCGATTGAACAACTACCTCAATGTAGAGGCAAACTGGTGGGGCACCCGCAAGGCAAAGGAGATTGAGCAACTAATTTTTGACTTTGATGACTGGAACAACTTTGCCCTGGCAGACTACCTCCCTTACCTCATAGAGGACAGCATCTTGGCTGCTGTGTCATCTGTTGGCTCCTCTGCAGCTCGGGAGACCACAGACGTCAATTCTATTGGAGGCCGTCTGATGCATGATGTGACTTTGCCAAAACGAAAAGAGCCATATGTGGTAAAGTCTGACTTGACAGTTATGCCCGGAGTGACACTGGTGGTGGAAGCAGGTGCTACCATTGAGTTTTTCCCGAGTGTGGGATTACTGGTGCTGGGCCGCCTGGAGGCACGCGGCACCAAAGCCCAGCACATTACTATGCGGCCTGTACATCCCTCCAGGGCTGTCCAACACAGAGACAGGCGCCATGCCAAGACCTCACTTGAAGGTGTGAGGCTGTGTGTGGAAGGGAAGTGTGGTGACCGGAGGTAAGCAAACAGTTTCCTTTTGATGAGTTACATTAACTAAGTTTATCTATCCCGATGACATTAAATTTGCTGCATTCCAACTCTAGGATTTTGTCAAGACTGAACAATTTGGAAGAGTGTACTAATCCATCATTGACCTGACAGGGAAGGGTTTTTGGACATCTACAATGGGACCACCAAGCAGTGGGTGCCCATCTGTGACAACCGCTTCACTGAGCGTAATACTGAGGTGGTGTGTAAAGAGCTTGGTTTCAACACCATTCACACCTTCTATGACCGCAACAAGAGGACAGAGATGTTCCCCAATGCTCTTATTCGTATCCATTCTTGGCCTGACCCCATCCAGTGTGATGGTGAGTGTGTGTGTATTTATCTAGTTGTAGTATACAGGGCCTGAGCTACATTTATGTAGTCCTGTCTCTGTATCTATATTTGTTCAGTCTTTTCTCTAAATGTAGTATACTCTTTGCCATTAGTACCTCTTCTTTCAATCCATTCCAAGTATTTATACTTCTCTGGGAAAACTGTACTTTTTTGTATCAGTCAGGCAAATTCCTTATTTAGATTTATTTTCATAGTTATAACTAGGTTGATATATATGGTTGCTCCTTATGACTCTTACTAATCTGATATGGAATATGTGTTTCCTTTTGAGAAGCAGATCATCTTATGAACTCATTTGCACTGTCGTGACTCACTAACTTCTCTCCTTTACTTGGACAGGCACTGAGGATGCGTTGAATCAGTGCCCCCTCAGGATGAACGGCCAGATCTTTGACCACACTTATAACTGTGCCTGGAATGGAGACTTTGTGTACATCTCATGTGGAGACTTGAACCTTGAGGACACCAAGCAGGAGTACTGGGGTGGTATCAGGTGTGTATCAGATAAAGCTTCAGGTTGAGAAAGTTGGAGTAAATCTTAACTTAACTTGGAAATTATGATGCAATGAAGCTTTTTTTTATAATGCTTTTTTCCTTTCATGTCACCAGGTTCTCCATTTCCAACTTTGAGCACATGGATGTATACAATCGCATTCATGACCCCAACGCCCCGCACCACTCCCATGCCCACCCCTTGGTGCATGGAGAACCTCCCAGCCCAATCTTCCCTTCCCTTTTGGAGTGGGTGGATGTAGTAGGTGCTGGCATCCTCCACAATGACAAGTCTCCGGCAATCCTGTCCTTCCATGAAACACCCAAACTACGCGGTGTCTCTATCAAGGACTCAGCCTATGATGGACTCACTCTTATTTCAGCAACATATGGAGTTGAGATGCTCTATAACAAGTGAGTTTCAGGAGTGTGTGGCAGTAGTCAATTATTTTTAAGATTTTTTTTTGACTGATGGACTCGTGTAAATGAATATGAAAAATGTTAATTTTACTACTGATACTTCAGTTGGAAATGTAGTTTATTAAGAATCTTCAGGAAAATAAGCTATGAAGTTATCAGATTCACATCTTTTGGTTAGTTAGACGGAAGGAATAATAATGTCTGGTGACAATAAGTAGAGGGGAATTATAGGACATGTGACATCTTCCTACTCAATTCAAGCCTTGGATTTTCCTCTCGTCACTCATTTGATTATGCTTAACATCAAATAACTCATTTGTTATATAGTTTTTATTCTCTATTCACTGTCAGTCAATAAGTAAACCTTTATTTCACTAAACAAAGAAGGTATAGTGCTTCAAACCAAAGCATAGTTAATAACCTCTCAATTAGAGAAGTTTTAGAAAAGAGTAGGGAGGTTTTGATTTGAAGGTAGAGGATAGTAACAAGTAGGACCTAGAGATGCTGATAAAGCTTGTGTTTAATGGCTAGTTAATAGTAAGTAAAGGGATTAATTTTCCTGACAAATTCAGTGTTATAACTCTCCTTTACCTTCTCCTCACCCCTACCAGGTTTGAGAACAACCTTGGAGTGGGAGTGACACTGATTGGCCTGACAGGAGAGACACGAGAGACAGAAGAGTCGTCTTTCTTCCCTCTAACCAAGGTGCGGCTGCCCTACCACACCTTTGGGATGGTGGACATGTGTGACTCAACCAAGGAACTGCGGATTGAGGAGCGTGTTTTACTCTACTACAAATATGACAACAGACCTGTTGACTGCATCAAAATATTCTCTTCTGTGTTCAATGTAAAGAACTTTGGCATGAGGTGAGTGTCTTTTATTACTCCATTATCATACTTTCCTCCTGTCAGGCTATCTCACTTTACTCTCCCCCCTCTTCCCTTCTTTTGACGCCTCTTCCTCTCCCTTTTTTTTCATGTGTTCCTCCCTCTTTTCCTTTCCCTCTAACTCATGAACCCTTGCTATCCACAGGTTACTCCATTTCAACCTGTATGACTCCACCTTTGCCGGGGAGCCAGTTGTGCGGGACCGGCTGGTGTTGTATGATGGGGACATATATAACTACACCACCCAGGCCTTTGCCGAAGTGCATGCTCGCTCAGACAACCACATGCGCTTCTTCAAGACTGCTGGTACCAGCCTCTCAGTGGAGCTTCATGCTACTGGGGCCTCCGGAGAGCTTGGTTTTGTGGCTGAAGTGGTGACGCTGCCCATCTCTAATCTAGGAATCAGTGAGTGTCCATTTTCCATTCTCTTTCTCTATGTTACTCTATTGAACCTTCTTTGTGCTCTTATCTCCATCCATGTTTCTCTTAATATCTCGTTGTTTCTCATTTTCTTTATCCCTATACAGAGGTCCTCATGTTAAATGCACTCTTTTGTTTTTGCCAAATGCGTGAGTACAAGAATCTCCCTTAAAGACACTATAATACAAGGACAAAGTTTGTTTTTCAAGGTAATACATGGGATCAGACATGAAGTTGTGAATTGTTATATAGCATGAATTTGCTTTGACAATACCCTCCATGGTTGTCAATAAAATACGGTGTCCATTTCATTATTTAAGTAAGAATAATGGTAAGAATTTATATCTCCCACGGTTAACTATTTTCTGTCCTTTTTCATTCCTCTGCATTCTATACCAGCTCATCACTGATCTTGTGCATCCTACTTTCATTTTACCTCATCTCTCTTATATCTCACTCTCCATATTCCTCTTACTCTTATTCTTCTCCATATGTCTTTTACTGTACTTATTAATTCACTTTTTTTTTTTTATTTAATTTTCATTCCCACTATTCTCATATGTGTCCTCCTTTTCTATACTCCATATTCTTTCCTTCATCCATGTCATTCCCTCATTACTCCCCACTTATTCTTCACCTGCTCTTTGTGCTTCCTCCAGATCGCAACATCTTGCACAACTTCACCTACAATGAGTACTACAACAACATGGAGGGAGCTGTGGTTGCTGCCACTGCCGGTGAGGTAAACCCATGGCTCTGCTTCTCCTATAGCCGCATAGAGCACAATGGGCGGCAGCTGTATGGCAACTTCACCACAGCCCGAGGTGCTGTACGCCTTGATGTGCAAAACATGCAAGATGTCTACTTCAAGGTGGGTAGGGTCCTCCTTCTCCTCTTCCTCTGCCTCTCCTCTCCTCTCCTCTTATCTCTTCTTCTCTCCTCTTCTCATCCTTCTCTTCATCTTCCCCTTTGTTTCCTGTCATCCTTGTTCATATTCTCATCCATTACATTCTGATTCTTATCCTCATATTCCTTTCCTACCTTCTTACCAATAGAACAACCTTTTGCAGCTTTTTGTTGATGGTTGATAGACTTGTTTTCATGAAATAAACTATGTGACAGGAGTCTTGCATGGCAGTAGTTGAATACTCCAGAAATAAGCAGATGTGTTGATTTCAGCAATTTTATCAAAGAGAACTTGCTACTGGACATACATCAACAATAACCATTCCATTAATTCAGAACAATCTGGTGCGTAACAACACTGGAGGGCTGCATATCATCGCTGGCTCCATTGGTGCAGCTACCAAACTGCAAGCCAATGTGACCAACAACCTATTTGAGTTGACTCGGCACTGGCCAGCCCTCTACATGGCAACAAGGGAGAACTCTGCCTACCAGCATGCCCTTATAGCCTATAATGACTTTAGTTGGTCCTATTCACCTTACCATGATGTCATCACTCTGGCACAGGTAAGGGGCTGGGGAACTAGGTAAAGTGTTTTTTTACTCGTATCTTGACGAAGGAAATGCAATTATAGAGGTAGTTTTAATTGTTAGGTTAGCAAAAATACAATAACTTTATATTGACCACTGGACAAGTACAAGAGTTGCAAAAGTTACCTAATAATGTAGAATGAATTTCTTTTATATTTAAATTGTTACGTTTCTTTCAATACATTATACTGTTTCATGCAAATGTGGGGTGGCATCTGCAAATAAAGAAAAAAAATATATAAAAAAATGTTATTGAAGTATTTCTTGAAGAACCCTTGAAGGACTAGTAGATGTAATGACTAACACATGACATGTTAATCAATGAAGTATTCAGTAACTTGCTGCATTCTGATGGAGACCACAACCTACAGGTGGTGTCTGTCTTCACACACAACTATGCTCACAGCAACATTGGCCGCCACATCCTGGACATCTACGGCTTCCAAAAAGTCCGCCTTCCAGTATACCAGACCACCTCACATAACAGTCTTGCCAAGTGAGTTAACTGAAACTTTCATACCTCTTGATTATTTTTACATGTTGCACCTTTATTGAAAAACAAAGCAGCAATATTTCATTTTCTCATGGTGAATTCAAAGTGCTTATTTGATTATGCTGCTCATGGGAAAATGTAGGACTAAATTAGTATCCATGTGTATCATATAGGGCACTGTTTGATGTTCAGTCTTTCCTTTAAAAGCTGAAGCTGCTGTAGTTACAATAGTTATGGTAGTCTCATTAATGAAACATGTACTAATCAACTTTACTGTATTAATGTCCGACAATGACTGATAATGATAAGGAGGGAAGTGTTATTAATGATGAGGAGGAGGGAGAGAAGGAAGGTGGAGGGTAGTGGAGTGTGCAAGGATGATGAGTAGTGTTGACAAGAGTACTAAGTAATATACCAGAATACCCTAGACATTGAAAGTTATGGGCTATTTTTATCAGTCTTTCAGATTATAAATGGTTATGAATTACATTGTAGTCTTCACTGAGTGACTTTTTCCTCTAAAGTTCTTAATATTTCACATGTGGATCTCCTTCCTACCTTTATTGATATTGGAAATGGGATTATAGTGATATTAGTGAAGTGATGATGTTTGTGAATTCTTCAGTAATACAAGTTACCTAGAACATTATAACTGTCCTTGATACTAGCCATCCCCTGATGTATGTCCTATGCCCTGGTGAGTGTGGTTTAATTTGTTGTTCTCTTGCAGGAATGTAGCCGTAGATCCCACCTACCAAGGCACTGTTATTGCTGGGAGTGCAGGACAACAGTTTGTGGACAACGTTTTCTACAACTGGGACAACGCGTATGAGTTGGTAGCCGTCAACGAGTCTGTGTGAGTTGCTTTCGTTATATATCACTTCATATTTTCATCAGTGATTTGTATGATTTGTTAATACATACAAACCCTCATTCAAATGTCTGCTGTTTATCATATGATGGATGTATTACATACGTTCTTTTTGTCTACTATCCCATGTTCTTCCTATTTGAATTTTGAGTTTTTCTTTACGTTTCTCATTTTAATTCTATCTCCAAAGCTTATCACTATGACTTCATTTAATGATTGTTTTTAACCTGCATTATGAATTTTTATTGTCAAGTTATTCTTAAATTTCAAATATGCAAAATTTCAATGAGTTTTTATAAATTCATAGTTAATATTATAAACTCATTTAATTTACATTGTTTTCACACTGTCTTAATAGTATTTTCAAACATTTTTGTAATATTTCTCAAAAAACAAGGGTCTCGTGAGCTCTGCGTTTGCAATTCTTCCAGTAAACTGTCGTCAAACTGCTGAATTGTGGAACTCGTGTAATATGTTTATATGTTAAAGTATTAGTTTATTATGATTTTCATGACAAAATTTCCCTCACGTTTTTCCATGACCATGAATTCCATAATTTCAACCAAATAGCAGTTAGTTAAGTTCAAATAACATACTTATTGTACTGTTGTAAACAGTTAAAAGCAGTTAAAATTAATACTATCGGCATGCAACTTCATTGAATCTCGTTTTGTAACTTATAATTACAAATAGTTATGTCCATTTATGTCCAGCAATATCTAGCTTGCGAGACCACTGTTTATTATGTCATCAATGTTTTACATATTTTTTTCTTACAGATTTTAAATAAGTTTCTTTTAAAGCTTAGAATATTGTATTCATGCTTCAAATTGAACTTCATTTTGACTTTCAAAATTTTGAGAATGAGATATGATTGACTTCAAGTATAGACCCTATAATGAAATTTTTGTTTGTATGATTGTATGATGAAACTACAGTTCATGTATCAGCAGCATAATTGAGGTTACAATGTGTTAACATAGTGAAGCAATGGCCTGCTAGTCCCCTAGAGTGATGTTAAGATCAAAGAGCACAAGCTTGACCAGCAAAATACTGCACAAAATAGTGTGTTACAGTTCCATCAACCGTGTTGGCACAAGGTTCTGTTTTCTAAATTCATATCATGAAATTAAACTCATATGTTGTATTCTCTTAGAGGATGAGCAAAGGTCTCTATTATTAATCTTATTTTTTTGTGCTAGTAATCATTACCCAACACTGTTTACATCTCATTCTTTTCTTGTTGAGAGTGGGTGCCACACTAGTAAAAAACATGACTCCTTATTAAATAGTTGGAGTTCAAACCTTTGCTGAATACCAATCATATATAAAGGTAGCATTCTCCTGTAACTATAGAAGGACTATGTGACCTTCATTCTTTAGGCAGGTAAACTTAGTTTCCATCCTCCTCTCTGCCCCCTTTTATATTTACTTTCTTTTTATTTCAACTTCACTTCTAATTATCATTGCTTCCTTATCCACCCAAATTTTACTTCCCTTAGGTCATATATGTGACTTAACTTTTTATTTGTGTGACTTGCATTAATTAATTCCATTTTCACAAGTCTATTGTATCAAAGAATTTATTAATTTCTTAAATTTTTGCTGACTCGATGATATGAAGACAACATACTATTCTGTGCATTATCTTGAAAAGTTTTGAGCCCAATAATGCCTGATATTCCCCAACTAAAGTGAATGTTGCTAGAATGACGTTCCAAAATGATGAGTGACTTAGTATAGTGTTCCCTGAAGTCTGAACCACTCTCATATATCTAATCTGCCAATCTCATGCACCTCCTGGCACCCTTGACTGGCACAGGTCTGGACTGCGTAGGTAAGCTCACGTCCCAACAGGTGTGGTGGCACAGTAGGTGTGGTGAAGGTGCAGAATAGCTTACTTGCATGAGACTTCCTGACATGATAAGCATGACTAGTGTTTTAGTGAATATTTTCTATGTACTCTATCTATAGTCTTTGAGGCCTCATTCCCTCCGGGAACATTCTCCAAGTGCCATGGCAGAAGAGCCTCTACTTTTTCTTATCCATGCATTCCCTCCTTGCATGTTCAAGCCCTCCCCCTTCATCAACACCTCTTTCATGCATGTACTCTTTACATACATGAAAGAGGTGCTGATAGAGGGGGAGGGCTTGAACAAGCAAGGAGGGAGAGCATGGATAAGGAAATATGGAAGCTCTTTCCTATATGTTAACTAGAGTTTGTAATTACTGCATTGCTTTTACATATGATAATGGCTTTAATTAGCTTAACCACATTGAAGTATATGAATAATTTCTTTATTAGCACTGCATTCTTAAGACATATTCCATTAATGGTCAGCCTCAAGATTAGAATGCAAATTTTTAAATGTACAGTTTGAGTGAGCACCTTGGAGGTACATTGAGCTCTATTTCAGACCAAAATTTTTTTTCATCACTAAAGCTGATTGCTTCTATAATCTGAGATATTATAGAGTGAGGATGATTTTACCCAAATCACAATAAGAAACAGCTATAGACTTCTAGGTCATCATTTCCATATCTAGAATTCATGGAAAGTTTCAAAACAGACAACACCCATAAATTTAAGGACAATTGTTACTTTCATAACAGACATCAACTACATGACCACAGGTTACCAGTTATCACATGTGTAGTACTGTACTAGAAGACTGACAGTTAAAAAACCAGCCACATACAAATATAATGCTGCTGCTATCCCTCCTGCCTTGCATGCCTCCCTCCCACTCTTTTCATATATGGTGACGTAGAGGTGGTAGTCATGATGGAGATTCAATACTTAGGTTCTTCCATTGCATGCTGCTTTACCACGCTTGTTATTGTTGTTGCACTTGCAGGCGATGCAACATTTCCACTGAGTGCACTGACACTGAGAGCTTCACCCTGGAGAATGTATTGGTGGTCACTGAGAGGTTAGTATAACATATAGACAAACTATTAATTTTCACAATGAATAGTGTTGATTTTGTTTTACCGCAATAAGAGCGTTTTACATTCACAATTAAGAATTACTGAAGCACAAAGTCATACAAAACTATAAAGTAGGTAATGATATATTTTGAAGGTGATATACTCTATGTTGATAAACACTGGCACATACATTTGTTTATTCACTATGGTTACAACTATATCACTGCTCCACTACCACATGATACACTTACATAAGTAAATATAGTGCATTGTTTATCCTTGAAGTTTCTAAACATACTCCAGGTTTGGTGTTTACTTCTGTCAAATTCCATTGATTCTTTAAATAGTATACATGAAAAACACAATAGATCATGACCACAAGGAATAAACAGCATGGAGGTAGAGGTAGTAGTGGTATGTGCTAATATCTAGTTATAGTAGTAGCTGAAGCACCAATAGAAACTAAAGAAGAAATTTTTAGTACTACAGTATAATATTTGCATGTTATGTGATCCATTCATATAGTAATTCTTAATGTATGATAAAAAAAATTCTTAAGAGTGAGGAGTCATTGTATTTACTTTGAATAAGGTAAGTTGAAAAGGCCTCATCATTAGAAGCAATTTTTGGGTCAGTTTCTTTAGTATAGAGTAAATATGTATGTGAGCAGATGTTCTCTCATCATTAACCTGTAACTGGTTTTCCATGTCATATGATGTTTTATAATTTATCTTTCCAATGGTCATAAAATCCTTTGTATAGTTCTAGAGTTGTCAGTCATCTGTCATTAGGAGGTGGAGACATGTATCTTCTTACCCGCCCTTCCATAGATGGTGCACTGTTGGTCATTATGGTGCTTTGATATCATGTCTCTTTAACCTTACCCGAGATTCACGCTCTTCTCTATGACAATGATGGAGGTGGTCTCATTGAACAGGAGGCTGATACTGACATTATGGAGAGTGTGGATGATAGTGAAAAAGATAAGAATTATATAGTAGCTACAATGGGGAAGATGTGAAGAAAGTGATGAAGATAAGGAATATATTGCAAAGAACATTTAACTGTTAGTAGGACAGGTTTGATGCTTACTCACCCTTGCAACATCCACACATGCTCCAACAAGCTGTTCACCCACTCCCACTGGTGTGACTGTGATGTTGCTTTGTGTTTTGAGACCGTGTAACTACATCATTAGATGGAGGAGTATGTCAGTTACCACCCGGGTGGCAGAACTGATTTAACTTCTACCCTGGCATTCAGACAAAAAGTGTGACTTTTGATTGTTGTATTATGTTTTTTGGGTGATTTTGAGTTGAATAGGACAAAAATAGGGATTTTTTGTAACTTGGGAGAGTACACTTTATTTTAGTTAATGAAACCAGTTACGGGTTAAAATTTGTGAGACTGTAATGCATGTTTATGTATGGAGATTAATGATGTCTGTAGTTGAGGAATTCTTCTGAAGATAGTTCCTGGAATGAATGTATGCATGTTTTTCGTTGTGGAGAAGGATTGTAGGATCTAATTAGATCAGCTAGACTAATTTGACATTAATTTCTTATCATATAAAAAGTGAAAGTTTGAAATATTTTTGTGAAAAGAGTTCAGTGATGAGGGTAAGGTTTTTACCATGAAAGCTTTCTAATAGGAAATATATTTACTTGAATTATACATCAAATATATTAGTTATATGTAGAGTTTCTGTAGATTTGCTAAGCTAAACTTTGGAGTTGATGTATTGGTGTGCAGGTCTGATGTGTGGAAGACACCCATCGATGCACGAAACAATTGGTGGGGCTTCAACACCACTGTGGCAGTGTCTGGTCGCATCCATGACAAGACTGATGATGAGACACTCCTACACGTGGATTACAGGTAGTGTTCTCAAAAAGTATTTTGGGTCAGATGTGTAGGATTTTGCTGTGAATGAGAAATTCTCATATTTTAGCAAATGACAAAAAAAACAACATTTTGGTTATTGAAAATGCAATCACTGATCATATTTTCTCATAAAATTCATGTTTTGAATGTTGGTTATATTCTAATGGCTCTTCAAACAAACATACAAATATGTATATGAATTAAGTAAGATGCAAACAAGTATGTAGTATATGAAAATAAAATACAGATAAATATGTATATAAACAAAAAGTAAAGTAACAATGGAGAATTAAGAGGTCAGGTCCCATCTTTATGTATAATTAAATGTAACTAAGTTTCTACATTTCTATTTGTATGCATAACTAATTGTAACTTCACCATGGCAGTAACTGGAAGCTGAACAACTACTCACTGCTGCAAGGGTGTGAACCAGGCTACACCTTAATAGGAGACTCCTGTTACTTGTACATTGGGGCGCCTGTCACCTATTATGAAGCCAAAGAGTTCTGCAGGAAAGATAATGCCTCACTACCATTCCTTCAAAAATGGTATTGGGAAGTCCAGGTAAGTTCTGTTACCAGCATTTGACTCACTTAATAATGCTTTCTTTGAATTTGTTTTGCAGGCACCATACATCATTAACACATTTATCCTTAATGCCATTTTATGATATTACACTGCCTCTCCAAGTCATTATTAGCGTGTTTCACAATGATGAGAAGTATTTGTGAGCTCTACAATTACTAGCTTTGGTATGTTTGTGGAAATTTGGTTTTGATTAATAAAAAGTAAATATAGGAATGTTTATTATACTATTTATGTATGCAAAACAAAAGCAACATTCTTAGTTGCATGGGTGATGTTATTGTCATTCAGCACTGGTTGGTGGAGCAGCAGCCGGAGTACCTGTGGGAGTCTGACATAGTGTGGGTTCAGCACCTGGATGTTATCAAAGGCTGTGCTGGTTTTGTCTACCGTCAGGTGCGCTCTGTTGACTGCAACCTGAAACTGCCCTTCATTTGCGAGTCTGGTTAGTACCTGTGGTTGTTACTGTTTTTAGTTATTTACCTACCTTGTTACTGTTTTCACTATTTGTCAATGTGTGGTCATGTATCATGTCTCCTCTTCCTTTCTTGGCTACCCACTTTTAATTGGGATACAACCCAGGTAGTATATGAATAGATAGATAGATGAAATACAGTTACTGAAATCTTATTGGAGTATGATTCTATTACACATCATACTTTATTGCTTTTATAATTTCAAAAGCATATTTTCCTCCTAACACAGATGCAGACGAGACCATTGACCAGCTGGCTTGGGCTTCAGACCCCCTGGCAGTAGCAGCCATTGCCATGACCATGGGCTGCCTCATACTAGTGGCAGCTTGTTTGTCATGCTGGGTGTGCAAGTCTCGTGAGCGCCGCAAAGAAAGGATCATGCGCCGCAACTCAATCCGTGCCTCCATCCGCTCCAACAGATCAGCTATTTCTACCTCAACCACCACAGGGGGCTTCAGTGATCTCACACGCCGCAGGATAATTCAGGTGGGTGGTATTCTGCTGGCTGTGTTTAGGTCATTTAAGTGAACATTAGGTTGTTTCATCAGCAATACAAGGAGATGAATTTCCTGCCAAGATAAAGGTGTTTAGGCTGATCTCTTTTCACACTTAAATCTTTCTTCATAAAGCAGAAAGTAGATCTAACTGTCACATGTAAATCTAGACCTCACAGTGTGGCAGGAGAGGTTGTGAAGGTTTTGGGAATTGAGGTTTGGGGGCAGCTATTAGAGGCAAAGATTGGTAACCTGAAGGGAATGATGTACAAAGCATTTTACGTGACTGGGAAGCATGGTCATTGCACACTTGTTTGAAAGAGAATAGGTGGAGTGGAAATGAATGTTCTGATAAGCTAGTGATGGTTTTACAGTAACGAGTGTGGCAGATCATCATGGATGAAACTAAGATTTTTCATTGGAATTTTAAGTAAAACAAGTGCATCTTATGGTATTAGCCACTGACTACAGTGATGCACACATGTTATAAGGTTACCCTTGGTTTCTACTGAATGCGTATCACCTGTATATTTTTTAACACATGTTACCTTTCAATTTCATATACACTTTCAAAATCCAAGACCTTAATAAGAGCAGACAAACTGTCTGACAAAACTTTCTTTGAAGGTTGCCTTGATGCTCGTCTTGCCATGGTTTGTTTTGAATGTTATTATGATACAGGAAGAGAAGTCAGCTGGTGATGTTATCCAAAACATTATTCAATAAAAATCCTTTAGTGGTAAATAGTGACCAGTCATGTGTTTGGACTACAGAAAATGTCATGTAGTGAGTGCACAACTCATTACATTTAGCTTCAAAAGTGTTACATGAAAATTTGCACATAACATATGAGGATTAACTTAACAGTAAAAATAACCACGGGATGAGTGTTGGGTGTTATTTTGACATTAATGCTGTGAGCTACAATGAAGCTGTGGTATGAGCCTGTCCCTTTCCCAGGACCCTCAGCACGCAATGCCAATGAAAGGACAGGAAGCAGTGGGAGGTGCTGCCAGGATGAATGGACTCCATGGTTCCTTTGACTCTATTGCAAAGTCTGGACTCAACTCCTCACTAGATGAGGACCCAAGTTTTGTTGTGTATGAGGAGACCACTCCCTCAATCCCTCCTGGTTACCCTACTGAACTGGATGACAGGTGAGTGTTGCATGAGTGCTGTTGCAGTGGGCATTCCCAGTCAATCTTCCTCACTCCTGCAACATCCACCACTGCTACTAACTCCAACACCCCTTCACCCCCATTAACACCCATTACCCCCAGGTTCACCGGTGACCCCCAGCTTGAGAATCACAATGTGAATGAACTCCTTCGGCCAAGCTTCAACATAACCTTCCAGAACCAAGGCTTCAGAGACAATTCAGCATTCACCTCTCGTGAAAATTCTACATTCATGCCCCAGACTACTTCTGAGGCTTGGGTTACTGATGATCAGCCAGCAAGGTCAGTAATGGTGATGTGTCTCTTCTTTCAATGGCAGGTATGTACGTTATAGAGATCTTTGAGCAATGACGACTTATTTAGAAATCTTCATCATGGTTTTGAAATTACAGGCAGATCCAGTTTTCGTTGCACTTGTGAAAGTAATGAATCCTTTTCTAAATAATACAAGTCCTTATAAGAAGGTTGTCATAACTGACAGTTAAGGATTCAGTACAGTTTTTCTTTAACCATATTTGGAGATGTCATTCAGAATGGATTATCTGTCACTTTATGTCAGCAGATCGCTGCATTCTTTAAAGAAGGACTGACATGAACGACAGTCTCATAGAATTAATAAGTATACATTTGTCTTACTGAAATACTCTGAGCACACCAAGAGATGGTCATTGGTTTCATAGACTGTACCAACAGCAATGCCGACCTCATAACAAAATATTCCCCTTGTAATAGCATCCTTTACGAGGCTATGTAGATTTTAAACGAATACTGAAATAAAGTCAATCAAATAGCCTATTTGACTTGACACCCTGGCTTTTATCACAAAAGCACACCTCCTTTGTGGCACCACGTTGGTGGTCTTAAAACTTGGATTTCAGATAAATTTGTACATACTTGTAATTTTGTAATTATTTCTGTGACTGCCAGATAGAAAAAAAAGTAATCTGATGCCCCTTATTCATTCAGATTTTACTATTCTAATATGCCTGTTGTGAACTCAATTTTTCTCTGTAATTTTCCTTGAGACACTATCACACCTTAGCACCTTGTCTCACATATCAGAACAACTTATGCTACCATGCATGTATCATGTGGTGCATTATTCACCTTTACTTTAAACCTGTCATGGTGAGCTTTTCTGGTTGTTTTCTGTTATGTCAAATTAATAAAAGATCCAGACAATTGATTCATCAGGATCATCAGCAATTGGATTAATGTAATTTTAATATACTTCTTTTATATTCATGTCAGTGATGAATCCCCACAATATTAGCATATTATCAACTAACATCTTTCCCTACATGTACCATTAATTTGGTATTTTCATTATCTCAAAATGACAACAAATTTACTATAGTAAATAGAATAGGCTAGGCTGTCCAAAAACTTCTTACAAATATAGTTGACTTGAAATTAATTCCTTAAAATAAAGAACTAAAAAAAAGTGGAACTGCCTGTATATTTACACCAACACCATTCAGGTTTGAGTAAGAAAGTTTAATCGATTAAGATAAGATGGCAGGCACAAAGACAATATGATTCCCCTCATTTGCAAGGTAAGTGGTAAGTGTTAAGATGTTGCTCAAGCCTGCTGTATGCATGTTATTATTGAATGTTTTGCTTGTTTGTTTCTTTCCATCAAGCACAGGAGTAACTAAGCAAGACATGATTAATGTTCATGTCAGGTGTCCTTTATCTGTTAATCTGGAAACAATGCTAAAACCTAAATATCTTTTAAATCCATTTCATAATTTTGTGACAATTGTGTTAAAACTGACTAGTATGGTAAATTTCACCCCTTACCTTGTCAATCATTATGATCATTAAATCCACTCAAACTGAACTGAAAGTGAGTTAGCTAAGTAAAATATGATAGCAGACCATTTACACTCCATAACTCTCCTTCACACCCTTTATAAAAGTGTTAATGATTGTCTTAGGCCCAGGCAGAGTTTCTTATCTGTAATTTTCTTAAAGGAGAATAAACTGTCAGAAATTGCATTACAAATGAACCAAAGACATAGAAGCAGTAACATCTGTCCTTGTCTAGCTCATTTTCAGACTACGTAGACCAATTTCCTAAGGCATCATAAAAACTGAGATGGACTTGCTTTGTTGTCCATTGTACTTTGAAGTCTTTCCCCCTTTTGATTTGGTCTATTTTTCAAGTGTAGAATCTCGCATCATCCTTGCTTCACGGAAATTCAGGTTATCTATGATGATGATTATGATGATACAAAGTCAAAGTAGTATAAAGGAAGAACAGACAGTAACAGCTCTACTGGGCCTAACAAGGCTGTTTGTGATGATGATATGATAGACTATGAATAAGTACTTCACAGACGTAGCGTGTAGTAATGTAGGATTTTCAGATAAAGGACACTATTTGAATTGCGCTACAATATTATATTCCTGGTGAAAACAAAACATGCCTGACCTGGTTCTTTATACTTCCACTTCCAAATATGTATTGTTCTTTTTCTCTTTCTCCCATTGAGTTAACTTCCCTAATCAGCAATGCATGAGCAAGAGCATCCTGCTGGTCTTTGCTTGTAATGCAAATTCCTTTGTGCTATTGGATGTTGCTTCATCAAAGGAATAATTCTCATACCATTACTAATCCAGTCAGAAATTACTTTGTGTTTAACCATAAACTTCTTTTTTTAATATTTCATTAGGATAGGAAAATAGCAGTGCTAATTTCTACCTCCTTTCCAATATACCTTACAGTTTTTCTACTATTTGTCTTAATGTTTCTTTAACCTTAAAGTCAATTTTTTTTTTTTTTTTTGTGCATCAGTCATTATTGATAATAATGTTACAAGCAACTCTCACTTGAATCTCCAATATTATGTTAATGTTTTGGCAATCCAGTGTTAAACATGCATTGTTTCTTTTGCTTTTGGGCAGCACAAAAGAAAAGTTGTTTTCATGGATTGTGTAAAGGTCAAATTTTAAGTGCTTGATATAGGTGGTTGTGTTTGTTTACCATGTTTGGAAGCTCATTATCAGCATGATCTAGTTTAGCAACGAAGTATTCATGCATGGGTAACAAGCGTGTATTGAAAATTTCAAGTAGTCTGTCACTTCCATAATTATGTATTGTTTGAGTTGTGAGCTGGTATATTTGATAACTCTGTAACATGGTTCATTAGTACTGTACTCCTTACTTTGTTCCTCAGGTTTTCTTCATATTGCTGGCTAAATATCAACTTGGTATTGTTTTCTTGGAATGCAGTGGCACAATACACCCTCCGTAAACATGGATTTAATATGCCAATTTTGTTCATGCAATTAAAAATAATGTACAGAAGGCTGTCATCAGAAATAGGAATATAATATATTCATGTATGCATCTTCTTAATGACATTAATCTGAATTGATAGATTATGATGCAATTGTGGAATGTATTTCTGCAATGTGAAAAACAACTTGCATTCATTCAGACTTGTTATGGTTATCAGCTCTAATAGCAACAAATATGTTAGAATGTATCTGTTTTGCTCCCCCACCTTCACTCTATATTATACATACCTATTTGATATTGGAAACTATTTCAATCATTGAGAGGAAAGGCTCATCTTCTCTCTCAACACTTCACTATAACTGTGTGTCATGTCACAAAAGCTGTCACAGAACAACTAAAATGACTTTAAATACATCACAAATTCACAATAAAGTTCAAATTATTTATACAGCAATCAAGCTCTTGTATTTGAAGGAAATGCATTCATAAACTAAAGATAATTAATGTTTTGGTATTGCAGAGATTATAAGAGAGTCCAGCTTCATATGATATTAACCCAAACTGTAATGCATTTATGTTAATGGATTCATGTATAGTTGTGCTGCATCACGACCGAATGAGCAAGTTTAGAGACACAATAGGTGTCAATATTCCTCTTGATATATCATAAATAATTCTACTTGCAAGAATTATAAAATGTAACTTCCACGTTTGTTGAGGGTAACCTGTGCCTTTCTTGCCTGCAGAAAACCAACGTAATAATGTTCCAGATGACATTTAATGCTTGTTTGCTTGTATGTACAAACCCCATGTTTGCATTTACAGTTATGGCCAACACTCTTTTACTACCTATGGTCATGACTCCCGCCTGCCTCCCCTCAACCAGCAGATGCCCTCAATGCCCAGGCCTTTGCCCAGGCCCTTGCCCAGGCCTTTGCCACCCCCACCCTCCAGGAGGGATTTCCCGGGTCCGAGGTAGGCAGATCAAGGGACTCAGGTACTGTGGGTGATTGTCTTTCATCCATGATTGTTAATTAGCTAGTATGTATTCAGGTGCATGACAAATTACAAAACTGTATGCAATAATTTTAAGTTAGAACTTAGAATTATGGTTTTTAAAGCCATTTTATAATGCATGTTTTATAATGTTAAACATTAATAAGTGCTTCTCATAATGCATGGCAAATTATTATGGCCAAATCTAACAATATTTGCAAGTTACTTTATTTTATAGATATTGGAACTCAATCATTGCAACAGTAATGTATGCATGTTGAATGTCCCTTCAGCCTAGAAAGCTACAACTCATTTCTTGGACTGAGACAATTTACATCAGTCACACATTGACACTAGCATGCATTCATAGTCCTTCATGTCAGTCATAGCAAGCAGCATGTTAGTAGCCAATTACAGTCCTATGTAGGAGTAATAGAATCATAGTCTACAGTTCAGCAGCTACTAATATGGTAATAGTAACAAAGGTAAAAGTACAGAGGAAATTGAATTAATCATTCTGCCACTTGCAGCCACCATCAAAGTGCCAGCACCAGCATCCCTCAAGTGTTTCCCAGCGACCAAGACTGGCCCTTTTATGGGTAATTGAGTGGTGTGTGTGTGTGTGTGTGTGTGTGTGTGTGTTTACCTATTTTTAGTATACAGGAAAGCAGCTATGCTTCATGCTGTCTTCATATATATTATCACCAAATTTGAATTTAATGCTATGAATACTTCCAACTCTCTATTCCTTTTTTAAATCACTCCAGGTATCAATGCTTTGTATGGAAATTTTTTTTCAAGCATCTTGTCTTCTTTAGTTTCCCTTCGTGTCATCTTACTCTTCTATTGTCCCATACTATTTTTTCTTTATTTTTTTGTTATGTCCAGTACTTCTAAGCTTTCATCAACCTATATATTGCTATCATATATCCTTTCATCAACCTATATATTGCTATCATATCTCCTCTTTTTCTTGTTCCAACAATTGTTTTAATGATTTACAAGTAAATGGTGCAATGTTGGTTGAAAAGTAATTTATTAAAAAAAGATTTTCCGAGTATTTTGAAGAATTGTTGAATGTAGAGAAGGATAGACAGGCTGAGATTGTTGCAGTTGGAAGGGAAAATGGAGTAAGTGTTATTAGAGTTGAATGACTCACACATCAGATAAGAGGAGGTGCAAGGGGCAATAAAGGCGTAAGAGACCATAGATAGATAGATCATGTGTGTTCAGAAAATATGTATATCAGGTTTGTGTTGTTAGTGTCTGATTTGTATGTGGTTAATGAGTGAACAGTGTCTTGTAAGCGTTGCAAATTTGAAAGATTCCTTTGAAATAATCCTTTGTACATGTGTAAGTAGTGGTATCACCTCTGTTGTTCCTTACAGTGGTGCTTCCAGCCTTCGACCAGATGAATCATCACTGCATGGTTCTACAGTACAATTGGCTGGGAGTAGCATAACTACTGACTCCACCTTAGAAATGAAGAAGGAGGCTGAGGACCCTCACCTTTCTGCCACGCTACCACGGGACCAGGCTCCTACCTACCAGTACATGTCTGCCAATGTTCTTAGTGGCCGACACCCCAGCTCAGGCTCAGATGATTCTGGTCAAGGCTACTTTTCAGGACGGTCCCAAAGTCAACCTCTGGAGACTGCCATGTGAGACTGTAGTTCAGCAGATCATCTTGGGTTTTGTACTGAAAAGTAATTGTAGTGAGTATTGATCTCAAAGGAAGGTATATTGAACTAATATTGTGAACAGTCCTGGCCATTTAGCACATTATTCACTACTTAAAGTTCTAGTTGCACATGACAATGCAACATACAACAGATATATAGTGAGAGAACACAGTTCTATTGCGTAAGAATGACAATTTATTAAGTGTACGATCATGGTGATGACCTCAAATAATTTATGAAGTTGTGTGTTTTCTAGTTTCACGCTGACAGCAATAATTAGGGCTCATTAATTATGGTTTTATGGAGCTGTAGCAAGGCTCAGGAATATTTGCCCCTGTTGCAGTAGCGTTATTACAGGAGAATAAACTAGATTACAGGAAAAAATTAATGTAAATATTGAACTCATTGCATAAACAAACTTTATATTTTTAAGCAGTTCGGGAATATATCACAATGAGGCCCACTGGATGCATTTATTTAGCATTTAGTGTCATATCACCTAATACAACTTGTAGAATAATATTTTTCGTGACACCTTTTAGCAATGAGAACATTCTTTGCAAGAAGTTACATCTGTATTTTGAAAGCATTTACTTATATGAAAGGTAAATTGATACTAAGCTTACTTTGTCACAACCATAGTCACAATAAGGTTTAAGTGGTTCACAAGACAACTGCAATTATTGTTCGTTAGTTGACCCAAGCAGCAATGGGAGGTAGAAATTAGTTGGTCAAAAACTGAGGACTGAAATTAAATGTATTATATGCTACCACCATTTGGGTCTCAGGTACATGTGTGAAAGGATTGTGATAAGGGCCAGCATAACTGAACATTAGTTTATAGCATATCTTTTCTACATATTTGTACATATGGTTTAGTGTCCTGAGGACAATCACACATCTAAATGTAAGCAAGATCTTCCAGATTACCAGAATGCATGACAGTGAGATACAAAGTTTGAAGAGAATAGACTTCTGAAGGACATCCTTTTTATTATTTATCTATCTTCTTCTCAGTCTTTAATTTTCAAATTTTCATAGTGTGTGTATGTATGTATGTATTTACTTAGTTGTAGTACAGCTGCATGCTTGTGGTCCTGTCTCCTTATCTATATTTGTCCAATTATTCTTTCAGTTGTACATTCATTGTCATTATCACCTCTTCTGTCAGTCCGTACCAAGTATCTATACTTCTCTGGGAAAGCTGTACTTTTTTCTGTCGTTCAAGCAAATTCCTTTTTACAATTTTTTCTTGTGTTTCCTCAAATATCTAGCCTCTACTTATATTTTCTTTTATTAGATTTTTTCTGTTTCCTCCAGGCTGTTCATCAATGTGTGTGTGTGTGTGTGTGTGTGTGTGTGTGTGTGTGTGTGTGTGTGTGTGTGTGTGTGTGTGTGTGTGTGCACATGCATCATATTGTGGGACTAAGGGGTTGTTTAATGTTCGTGGTTGTGTGGTGTGGTGTACAAAGTTCCTGAGGGGCATCAAGGCCTCACTCACCTAATAACTGTGCTAGGGAGGTGGAAGCACCTCAGCTCACTCTGTCTCCAATTGGGACTGCAAATTTATAATGTATTAAACATTTTAGAAATTAAATGAAAAACTACAAACTAAGAAGAAATGTCTAGAACATCTGACTTGAAAAATCTTAGTGTGATGTTATATATATATATATATATATATATATATATATATATATATATATATATATATATATATATATATATATATATATATATATATACGTATATATATATATATATATATATATATATATATATATATATATATATATATTACGTATATATATATATATATATATATATATATATATATATATATATATATATATATATATATATATATTACGTATATATATATATATATATATATATATATATATATATATATATATATATATATATTATATATATATATATATATATATATATATATATATATATATATATATATTACGTATATATATATATATATATATATATATATATATATATATATATATATATATAAATATATATATAATATCATATATATATATATATATATATATATATATATATATATATAATATATATATATATATATATATATATATATATATATATATATATATATATATATATATATATATATATATATATATTATATATATATATATATATATATATATATATATATATATATATATTACGTATATATATATATATATATATATATATATATATATATATATATATATATATATATATATATATATATATATACGTAATATATATATTAGGGTTTGGGAAGATATTACTCTCCCCTCCTCTTCTGTGCCTTTTCTTTTCACAGGAGAGAATACAGAGAAGGGGCTTCCCATACCACTTGCTCCGTCCCTTTTGGTTGCGTTTTACGACCTGTAGTATTCTTGCACACAACACACACAACAATTGTTTTAGAATTGTGATGTTTCTTTGTAACATATACATGTAATGAAAAGCATTCCGGGTTGACAATCACAAATTATATTTATTATATACTTGAACTTTCATAGGCAATAATAAATATTCTATTTGTTTTGTTTGAACACTAGATATACAGTTTATTAAGATATAAATTCAAGTGCACTCATTTAGTCACCATGAGATGTTTATAATTTTGTATGTCAATTTTATTCTTATCATTTATATTCCAGTATACATCCAAAAGGATTTCTATAACAAAATATTTTGTTGACTTCATTTTGGTGCCTTCTATTATGTAATGCCTAAATTTTTGTTCCCCCATACAGTGATCATTGTATTTTGTTAGATAATCAAGTGTATTTTTGTATTTTTGTACAAAATTTTTGATTTGGGTTTAAATTTGTAGAGTTTAAAGTTAGTTATCACACAGGTGTATGTATAGATTTCATAGCTCAATGCAGAAATTGCACTCTTTTTAGGAAATGGTTATTTATGAAGAGAATTGTTGCTTTTTCACTTACATTATGAAGATTGGCATATTCCCCGAAATATTACAATCACACATTTCACACAATTGTACACCTCCAGGTGTAGAGTACTGCACCAATCATATTTCTGGTGTCCTGTGTAACTAGTCACTGTAAATACCAAGGCATTCTATTTTATTTCATGGCACTGTTCCTGCCCTCACCACTGGAAGGAGAAGTGTTAAGCAAGAGTAAGGCTGTGTCGGGTCAGGGAGATGGCAGATGCAATGTGCTTATGTTCCTTCTTTTTAAGATATACTATAGTATAAATACAATACTATAGTATACATATAATGCATGACTGAAATAATAATCCACTTCCACATGTGAATTGTTTGATCAAACAGTACTAAAGATATGAGTTCTCAGGACAAATAAGGTTTTCAATTAAATGCAAATACATATTGGAAAATCTGGAGAAGTTACTGTGTCTATTGTATGTAAAAGTTTCAAATATATAGTACTAATCAATTAAATTATCTAGTGTGACTTTGAAATTACATATCACCAGAGATATTTACCAGATAAACTATCTGTAAAAAAAAATTCACCTCTTCTATCATGTCCTAGTCCTCCTTTTTGGTTTACCCTTCCAATTGCCCTTCCTGACCTGACTTTACCTCACCTATATGACACACTCCACTGGCATCCATGTTGTGCCTTCCCAGCAGCACAGTGCCTTTAACTGGTCTGTAAACAGAGAACATCTCTGTTGTGCCTTTGTAAGCAAAGTTCCTTGCTTATTCAAACAAGGTACAAGGCCTTGTCAGTGTTGTCTCAATGAATGAACATGTGTATTTGTAGAATAGTAGATATCATTTTCAGATTACTGCTGCAGACTTAAGGTTATATCTGTCAATTTTCATGATTTTTTTCTTTTATGATTTACTTACACTTTCTTGTTCTGTAACTTAAAAAAGTAGCAGATATACGACCTGTGTGATACAAAGCAGTGTCGGATGCAGGTGAACATAAGCTCTTGTTGGCAAATCTACAAAATTGAACAGATAAGGCTCTCCATATGCAAATAATAATTATGAAGCTCATTATAGCCTTTGATGTGATCTAATTATCTTGACATTTGTTATGATTTCATGCCATTTTCACAAATATTTTAAGTATTATCTGATGTTTGCTGATTAGAGAATGAATCCATAAAAGCAAGTGTGTGAGCACGTGAAAGAAAAAAAAATGATTGTAGGGTAGGTCACAAATTTTTAGTTTAGTTTTTATACTTGTACATTTGTATAATAAATTATTTAAATAAGAAAAAAACACTTCAATTATGCTTCCTACAAATGTCTGTAATATATTACATTCCTCTTATAAGCAGAACGAAGGCTGTATGGTGAGGAGTGAAGTGTGATGTCGAGTCATAATGACCACTTATAAGCCACACTTCCCTACACAAATCTATCATAAGTGCTGCTTTACCTTCTCTTACTTTGTTCATTCTTTTACTCATTCTTCTACAAGCCTTAATTAAACACTGGATTGAAGAAAAGATATTTAACTAGACGATTGAATACATCTTTAACTCATTATTAATTTCAGATACAATTAGTTATCACCTTGTAAATCTTAAGTTAACATTTAGTTATGGCTCTGTAAACCATCGTTTCATTTTTCAACTAAACACCTAACCAGTGGATGACAAGATAGTGAACGCCTCAAAGCCTCAAAGAACCAATGGGTGACTCAATGTGTCAAGCTGATTCCCACTTCATATCATACAAACCCATGTAGATTCTTTTTGAAGAAGAATTACCAACTCTTCCTAGGCCGCTCCGTCATTGCTTTCCTCCCAAGTACATGTTCAGCCAAAATCATGGATGGATTGTTAATAACCTCGCCCTAGTCAAAGAAAACCAGTTTTATCTAATTATCACAAGCACCGCACGACCACCACTACTATATTCTAGATCTTAATGTATGTTATTATTTGGACAAATATCGTAACATATGTTTTTCTTAATATTACTGTAATCTATTTATTTTTTGTCAATAAACTAACTAAGGGTGTGAGGGTGTGAGGGAAGGACTGGTTAAGGCGAGGTGAAATGAGGTGAGGTGAGACATGAACGCTCCGAAGCTTGTCGTTCAATGTTTACCTTCAGCCTTGTGTGGCGGGGCTGACACTCCTCCTCCACGCGTCGCCAAGGTAAGGTGGTGCAGGTGGTGTTACAGATGGTGTTGATATTCAGGTTTTTAGGAGTATTTATCTAATAGTTTAGTTATGGAAATGGTTTAAAAATTATATAGATTTGAAGAACAATGTATTGACTTTGATTTGGTGCACATTTCTTCGCCAGCCGCCGCCACCACCACCTCACTTCAGGATATGTAAGGCAACGCAGATGAGTAACTTTATTTAAGGGAGGAAGGAAAGTATATTGTGGTTATGTAGCTGTAGTTTATTAAGGTTCTTTAGTTTGGGGTGAAGTGTTTGGTAGGTTTAGTGTGTACGGTGGACGCAAGGTTGTGCGTGTCTGTTTGTGTGTGTCATGGAGGTGACTGGCTAACTGTTGTGGAGGAAGGAGGTAGTTAAGGTAATTAGTAAAGTTGTTAAGGTGTAGGACTAATTATATCTGTTGTATTACATTACCTTGCATTACTTTGTCCGATTCTCGCCCTCAATCTTCACTACACTTTTACCTAAGCAGCAGGTTTGTGGCTACCTAGTTCAGGTGGATTATTTGGTAAACTTATTTAAGCTTCACGAACAGTTTTAGATTTGTTGAAAGTTCTTGCTTGGTTGCTATATAAACTTAAAAGCTTTCCATTAAGCTTAACATATTTCTAAGCTGTTTATGAAGGTTTGAATCATACCTGTGAATACCGTTTTCTTTAGTAGTTGAATAGTAGTTACTGATTGGTGTATTGGTTGGTTTAATTTCCACGATGGGCGTTCTAGTATCTTTATTTATTTAGTTTGGTGTTGAATGAGATGGTGATGGGTAGTTAGGCGTCGTTAAGTTCGCTGGCTCATTACATCTGAACTCTTCCTCGACACAAAAGTACACATGGCTATCTAATTAAAATTGTTACGCTATTTATTCTCGTTATCTTAAAAGCTGTTACTTTAGCTCTTTTTTTTATCTCCACGGTAACTAGCAAACCATGTCTAACTACAGGCTTAATGTATTAATGAAGCTAATTACCTAATCGCTTGTATTGCATAATTCAGTATTTCCGGTTTATGGTCTCAAACTACCAATCAGTCTAGTCTTAGTTACTATGCAGGTTAATTGTGGTTATTAGTTATTGTTCTTTGTATCCATTCAGTGTCTGCCTGGCTACCTATGTCTGTCTACCGAAGTACACCTTTAAATGATCGGGGACAACTTTGCAGACAGCCGACGAGTATCCTGCAGCAGGGTGAGTAAGAGTGGTTGCCTATCTGGACCAATCATAACCTGCTAGTAACAAGTAATTAAGTGAAGGTAATGCTTTTGGATTATAAAATTAACACTGGTGGAAAGTTTATGCCTGACGTTTAAGTCTTTTAGTAATTATTTTTAATTTATTTTCCTAAAGCAGTTAAACATTTATTTTCCTCTTTAACAGGTAACCCAGCCTGTTGTAGGAGTTAATGAGGCAGCCAGCTACACAGCTGGTTATGCAAGGCGATGCAGCAGTGTGTTTCAATTTTGTTTCAGTGGCAGGTGAGTGAAGGTGTTTTAGTTGGCTGCAGTGTGGTTACTGAGGAGGAGACGCGTGAGGGCGGAAGGAAGGAAGGAAGGAAGACAGATCGATAGATAGGAGGAATTGAGTCTAGTTTGTGGCAGGTTCAAGGATGGGGACGGTCGATTTAAATGTTATGTATGAACGAGGTAGTTATGTTATTACGATGGTTAAGTTGTTAGGTTTATAGTATCCGGAAGTATAGTGGTGTGGGTCCATTCATGTGTACGTGTGAACCATTTATTAGTATCTTGGATTGCCTCATTCCCTTCCCTTCAGATTTAACTACTCTCCTAAGTTTTATAGCTTGATACTGTTCTTACTCGATTGCTGCATTAATAGTTAAATTATGTATGAAGTTTTGATATAATATTAGATTTGATATAATTTTTGAGAGTTTTCTGAAGTTTAATAAAAGTTAACCGGTTTATTTACTAGTTATTGTTTTCGGTAATCATTGAACGTTTTCTTAAATGGTTGGTTAGGTGTAAAACCTAGTAATGGTCAGTTTAAGTCAGCGGAGTGCTATTACCCTGGTATTTTTCTTCCTTACGAAGTGTATCCAACTCTTATATGGGTGAAGTTTGAATAATTAAACCTTTATTATGAATCTTGGTTTAATGGCTACCTTCCGTATGAATGTTTTAATTAATACTCTTTATGAACCTATTCTTTTTAAGGTAATAGTTACCTTCTTTATGAATCTCCCGTAAAATGTTTGCTAACGTTCCCACCTTAGTTTCTCCCACATCTGCTTAATCATCCTGCGCCTCCACACTCGCTCATCTCCTCTGAATGGAGAACTAATTAAAACTGAATCTGATCTACTTCACAACAATTAATATATCTTTATCACGCACTACTACAATGTCTATCCTTCGTAAGTTAGTTATGGGTGGTTAGTGGCTCTGTACTTCATCTATTTAAAAAATTTTACTCATCCTTTCAGTGTCTGCCGAAGCGAGTCTTTGTCACTGGGAGAACATTGAAAGACTGCCGAGAGTAGGAGGATGAGGATGGTGCTGAGGGATGGTGCTGAGGGATTGAACAAAGTTTTGGATAATAAAAGGAGTATACATATTTTGTATATATTCTGTATAGTTTTAAGTAAACTCAATTAATAAATAATATAGTATTAATAAGACTAAATTTTTTTTTCGAATAGTAGTTGTCAATTTATTTTCACATTCAATATACATACAATGGCTTGTCTGAAAAAATGTTTCACAGCTTCTTGCACTACTGACTTTTTCCTTTTCTATTCGTTTTCAGTTCCTGTTGGTGTGTGGCGGCTTTGGTGTGGGAGACATCAACGACCTGTGACGGCGCCCCTTTCCTCCTGCAGCATATCATCTTATCTTGCAATTTGTTGATGTTGAACGTTGTGTATCGGACTCACGGATTGGTAGTGTTGCCAGTTAATGAGCGTCAGTGTTGTCGGAGTCCGAGAGGCTCCCAGATGTATTGATTATTAATTTTAATTTTTTTTTATACATTTTTTTTGTACCTTTGAAAACGTCTGTGTTGTTCTCCGGAGACACTTCGAGGTATTTTAAAGCAATTACATGAACTGTACAATTATGGAAAGGCGAAGGAAATATACTCGTACTAATCAAATTTGAGTTTGGACTTTTTATCTATTTTGACCTATCCTGAATATTTTGATATCTGAATCTGGAAATAGTCTGCCTCTATAAAAGTCAAGTGGGGGCAAGAATGTGAGCGGATGAGTGCAAACTACATTCCGAATTAAAGGGGTTGGGGTTGCCTGCATCCCGCCAAAGCAGGAGTCTTCTAGAAAGTAGCATTCTACCTCCAGACAAGCTCATGATGCCTATTAGCGTCCCACCTACTTCAATGTATGTTCATCCAGCCTTTGAAGAAATCACCACATCAGCCAGGTTGCCATTGTCAGCTGTAAAGAAATAAGTCCGCTGTAAGCGTCTGTGA
>JAPQNM010000013.1:28457369-28474869 GCA_029783475.1 Metacarcinus magister | reverse complement strand
TAATGGCCCAAATAGACGGACAGCCTAGAGCAGTGCTTCCCAACCCCATGGTCACGACCCAAATGAGGGTCGCAAGGGTTTTTCTGAGGGTCTTAAAAAATATAGTAATAAACAACAAGGAGTTAGAGGAATAGAAATGGAGGTGAGGGGGAGAGAGAGGAAGGGGAATGGAGGTAAAGGGGAGTTGGAGGAATGGGATTGGAGGTGAGAGTAAGTTGGAGGAATGAGAATGATGGTGAGGGGTAGGTAGAAGAATGGGAATAGGGGTGAGGAGGAGGGGGAGTAATTGGAATGGAGGTGAGTGGGAGTTGGAGGAATGGGAATGGAGGTGGGGGGGAGGTGGAGGAATGGAAATGGAGGTGAGGGGGAGGTGGAGGAATGGGAATGGAGGTGAGGGGGAGGTGGAGGAATGGGAATGGAGGTGAGGAGGAGTTGGAGGAATGGGAATGGAGGTGAGGGGGAGGTAGAGGAATGGGAATGGAGGTGAGGGGGAGTTGGTCGCTAGTCCAGTTGGCTGCATTTAGGGTTGCAACCAAAAAGGATTGGGAAACACTGGCCTAGAGGATGATGATGACGAATGCAGAACAAAATAACATCATAAATAAAGCTATAGTAACAGCACATGTTTATAACTGACACACTGCCATGGCTGGCCACCCAGATATTGCCACATCATCACCTCTCACCATTTGGTTTCACTGTTTTTGAACTACATTTATGCCATCACAATGTATATATCATAGGCCTCCAATATCATTTAGAACAAAATAACATCATCAGTAAGACTCTTGCTCACCTGATACACCGTTGTGGCCACAGCTGCTCATGCAATTATCTCTCACCGTCTCACCAGTTGGCTGGCTTACACAACTTTTATCACTGTATTTATGCTATTACAATGTGTTTCAATATCAATGCAAACAAAATAACAACGCATGATATCACTTACCTCTCTGTCACTTAACTGAATGCTGTACCCACCCTACCGGATACTGCAACTCCTAGCCTCACATCTCACCACATGTGGTTGCTTTAATTTTTTTTAAGTCACACAACTCTACTTTCTTCACTTACTAACATATAAGGCACAAATACAAACACCCACCTGGTAGCCTTGCTGGGGATATGTGTGCTGTGGTGGGAAAGGGTGTCCCATGGGTACTGCCTGCATGCCTTGGGACATAGGTGAACCCAAGTTGACTTGAGATACTCCACTCTGTAGATTCTGATGCATGCCTTGTGGAACTGTCTGAGGCACACTGTTACTGATGCCCTGAGGAACAGGTGCAGCTAGACCAGGAGGGGGAAGAGAAACACTTGTGCCTGCTTGCATCCCAGGGGGAACAGCAGCAGCTACAGCCTGAGGAAGTCCTTGTGCTACATTCTGATGCAGACCTTGAGTCATTTGCTGAGATATGAAGTGTCTTGTGTCAAAGACTGGATGCTGTTGGTTGAGACTTGGATCACCATAGGTATGAGGGGTGTGTGCACTTACATAAATACCTGGCATTGGCCCACTAACTGATAAAAAGGGCTGTGATCCAGTATTAGGAGTTGCTGATTGTCCATCTGCCTGTGAAACGGCAGATCTATACACTGGTGAGCCTATCATGAGTTTGTTCATTGGCAAAGTATCAACTTGTTGTCCATGATAATTGATGGGAACAGGTGCAGAGAAGCCAGGTGGAGGAGCTCCACTGCTAGTAATACCAACAGTTGTAGTTGTTGGTGATGCTGGAAGTCCCGATCTACTTGATGTGCTATTGTTTTCTGTAACATTTGGTAACAACATTGCACTTATCTGACCACTGGGAGCTTGACTTGCCATATGAAAGAGAGCAGCTGGACTGATACTGTAAGGGTATTGCTGTTGATGTGGTTGACTACTCTGACTGGAGGCAGTAGTGGGTATTTGATAATTTCTACTTTTGTCTACTTCTTGTTTCTGGGGTTTAGAATTCAAATGGACTTGTTGAGGTAAGGCAGTATTTGGCCAATAACCCCACTGCCTTGGAGGTTGAGCAAGTTGTTGTGAATGCAGCTGCTTCTGCTCTTGTATTTGCTTAATTTGTTGTGCTTGTTTAGGCTCTTGTGGTTGAAGACTTTGTGAAACTGTCACGTGACTAGTTGTTGAATTACTGGGACCTTGTGGCTTTGAGATGTAACTAAGATTACTATGACCTTGAGTTCCTGTTTTCATTCCTTGATTTAATGTCTGTCCTTGTACATTATGTTGAACCTGATGAACATGGGGAAGGTTTTGAAATCCTGGTGGTACACTTACAGCACCACTGTTCAAGCCTCCAATGACATTCTCAGTCTGCCCTCTTAATAGTAAAGTAGATGGACCTAATGGTGTGTGAGTCTGTCCTCTGGGCACCGTTATTGATGAACTGGTGACAATAATATTTTTATCTACAGGGATTGCTAAGGGATTTCCACTTGTTATTCCAGTTGCATTAGAAGATTCACTTATACTGTTAATTCTTGACAAACTTTCTGATACAGGCATATTAGTTTTCAGTGCATTATTACCCGGCTTTGTATTTACACTTTGTACACAATGAGAGTTAGCACTTCCTCCACACTGCAACAAACTGTTCACACCACTATGTGTTGCACCAGTACTTGGCAAAGAGGCTGATGGTTTATGAGATGATTTCCCCTGATCCTGCTTTTTGATTCTGGTGATGGCTGCAAGTGAGTGATCCATAGAAGCTGTGGATGTCTGAGTCGGGGAGTTTCCAGTGGCAACATCTGGAACAAGTATTATCTCTTTAGTCTTCCTCAAGCTTTAAAAAGGTACTGTAACTCTAGCATTTAGGCAAGTCTGAAAAGTTTTAAATTCTTTAATATTTCTAATTCAATTTTTTTGTGTTGCAACAGAGATAATATCTTAATCCAGAGTCACCAGCTGTTTCTCAATTATGTCTGTTGGGAGGACTAATTCAACACAAAGACTTACATAATTCAGTTTATTAAATGGATTTGATCACATTTTCGTAATATAAAAAAATGTAGGATCTCTATTACTGGTGTTCAGAGATGACAATGGATTGAAGATCACTTAAAGGCACATGAACTAATAAAATTAAATAAAATATAAAAGGTCCATAAGGATCATGAACTCATGGACCTCAGGTGTACACTTTCCAATTTATTGATCAACTCTGATGTGCATAATGTGAATAAGCAAAATTGAGGCCAGTTTTTAACATACATTCTAGCCCAAAACAAGAAGCAGTGATGACATTGATAGTTTTCCATATGCCTTTGTAAACCTACAAATGTGGTTCACTACCATATACAACCACTATACTTCATATGAAAATCAAACTTCATGGTCTCGATTATTCCATAAAACATAGTTTTGAGACATAATATGAATGGATTCAAACTTGCCTCTGTACTTAAAATAGATAAAGAAAATTATTCTTTTACAGCACCTAAAAACTAAAAACTGCTGAAAAAATAAAGAAATTACTGATCTGGTTTCTATCAGCATATAATCATTATATCTGGTTTTTATCTAACATTATCTGGCACCTGATTCATGATATCACCCAAAGTAAACGATGGCTGACACATTGATAAAACTTCAGAACTCCATCTCTCAGCTGCAGGAACTATGTGAAAATATTGTCAATCAATGTAAAACAATACAGCATTAACATTGAAGAAACCACTTCTTACCTTTTTTTTCTAACTACATTATGTTGCCACAATATTAAATCTGGAACATAAGGCACTACAAATGCTGCTGTATCGTAAAACACAACCTCTCATTTGACACATTAATGGGAAAGAAAAGAATAAGTTAAAAAAATCATATTAACTCATCTGTGTGTACATGTGTGTGTGTGTGTGTGTGTGTGTGTGTGTGTGTGTGTGTGTGTGTGTGTGTGTGTGTGTGTGTGGTGTGTGTGTGTGTGTGTGCGCGCGTGTGTGTGTGTGTGTGTGTGTGTGTGTGTGTGTGTGTGTGTGTGTGTGTGTGTGTGTGTGTGTGTGTGTGTGCACATCTGTCTGTCTGTTTTTGAATGCATTTAGCTGTATTTTCCTGCTTACAGTAAACACAAACTCATAATGTTCTCTTCTAACACTTACTTGCATTGGATTGGTTTCAAATTCCTTGCCCTCACTCCACCTCTACCTCCAGTTAATTCCAAATATCCATTCAGTATCTTTTTCATTCTACTGTCCTAATCTATAGTGCACATTATTTACATGAATAAAAATGTTGGTTAATAGCAAAAATGTTGAATAAGCAGCAGTAGCAACAACAACTGAAGCAGCATCAACATAATTCATTGTAGTAGTAGTGGGAATGGGAATGGGAGTGTTGGGAATGGGAATGAGTTGGAATAGGAATGGGAGTGGGAGTGGTGGTGGTGCTACAGTGGTGGTGATTGATACATCCAACTAATACTGCAATGATAACAATCTACTATGACAGCTACAGTACTACTGCCACCACTGCCAGCATCATGACCACTCTACCACCACCACCACCACCACCACCACCATCATCACTGCTTTTGCTGTTGCTGTTGCTAGTTATACACTTTATGTTCCTTCTTGTCATCATTTAATCATTACAAACAGTATTTATGTAAATTATGCACACAACACATTAAGGAGACAATAGAATGAGAAGGAGATTGAATGCCAGACAAAATGTTGCATGTCTGGCCATGAGGAACAGATGCATACATAGTGAAAACAGGTAATACTCATTGCTGTGACAACATTCTTTATCACCAACTGACTTACTCATGCAAAGACAAGTCACCTGTTGCCACTGAATGTGCATTTTTTATCATGTGAGATCAGTATCTTGCCTGGATTGCAAGGTCACAAGCCCTTGGCTTACTCCCATACCAAATAACTACTAGAGAAGCAGGTGTTACAGCATTTAAGAAGACAAACTCATTTTTGTCTCCACCCAATCCGGTATTTGAACCAAGCACACTAACCACTACAGCACCAGGTCTCTTTTATATGTACATGTATATACATATATATATATATATATATATATATATATATATATATATATATATATATATATATATATATATAGTTATATATATGCATATATATGCATATATATATATATATATATATATATATATATATATATATATATATATATATATATGTATATATATATATATATATTCCATGAAGTGGCAGGGGTAAGCCCTGGGACCTTGTTGTGGATACAAATCCCATTTGCGCGACTGACCGGACGTGCAGTGTTTGCTCGAGGTGTACTTCTCTCCTCCTATGGGCTAAGTGAGAGGAGTGTATATGTATGAGTGCATGGGTGTGTGTATGTGTGCCTCATTTTGGCTACCACTCTTTAGGGGGATAACAGCCTGATATATATATATATATATATATATATATATATATATATATATATATATATATATATATATATATATATATATATATACATATGATGTCAACCCTCACTGCATAAGCCTTCTTGAAAAAAAAATTTTTTGCCAAAGACCGCTTCACAATTGCACAAACTGCCTCTTTTTTCCCCAGCATTCTGAAATATTTAGACCATCAGTTGTAGGCATATGTTGCTTTTAAGCATTCTACACTACAATTTCCGAATTTACATTGTGAAAGTGATACGTGTTCAATAGATATAGAAATTAAGGATAGTAACCTATGTGCATAATGACTACTTTTTACTCAAAACCCCTGGGAAAAATCCCCATGCTTGGTTAAAGGTGAAATATATGATTGATGGATGTATATGATAGCGATCTGTTACAAGTAATTAAATACTATAATATAGTCAGTTTAAGTAATACTGTCAATGTGCTGTGAGAGGAATTATGTATATTCTATATCTATCTATAACCTTTGACGCCTCGTTCCCTCCAGTAACGTCCCCCAAACGGGTGAAGAGCAGATGAGCCTCCACCTCTCCCTATCTACACTTGTTTATTCCCTCTTCCTCTATCAGCAACTCTTTCATGCATGTACTCCTTTACCCTATACTTCCATCTTACAACTCGTCTTCCTTTCCTCCTAAGACCCTCAGTTTCACTCACAAATACTTTCTTCACAAGCTCTTCACCCATTTTTCTCTCCATATGATCCCGGGTTTGATTCCCCGATATCCGCTGGCCACTTTTCACTATTTGATATCACCACAGAGTGGCCAAAGACTACCCAAATTGCTGCCATACTGTCCTCAGATGGGACTTACAATGTTATATGCATTTGAGGCCTTAGCAGCGATTAGCCTCTCTTCGTTCTCAACATATTCAAGCGAGAACGTAAAATTTGAGGCGTCACTATAAAAAATCTAAAAAAACCATGCCAAATAACAGGCAAGAGGCAAGTCCATCTGTGCCTCCATAAAAGCCTACTGGTGCCAATGGTTAATGATATAGAGAAGAAAAAAAAACCTCAAAGTATTTCTTTTCACCCACTCCACTACACCACACCAGTCCATTTCCATTTCCACAAGGTCCCATGCCACATCTTTCATACATGCTTTCATTGGTCTCACCCTCCCATCTTATCACGCTGCATGTTCCTCTCAGATAACTCAATTCCTCACCAGGCACTCTTGACTGCTGTGCCCTATTCCATGTCCAAGCCCCTGATCATATTGATCAAGGGCTTGTTGGCAAGGCAATGTTGGCAGGAAAATAATATTCCATAAACAACTACATATACCAAATAGCAGTGATGAGTTTTGCCACATTGCCCAACCAGCGCCTAGCTCCCAACTTGTTTTCTTAAATAACTTTTATTGAGATAAATTAATCTTTATAGAAGAAAATCTTTACATATTCACCATAGACCTGTTTTTTCAGTCCAAGTTAGCAGCTTGGCTATGAAGACCCTCAAGGTGAAAGTGTGTATGAAAGATGTGGCACAATACCTTGTGTAAATGGAGTGAAATATGATGTAGTGGAATGGATGAAAAGAAATACATTGAGATGGTTTGGTCATATGGAAAGAAAGAGTAAAGTTTGTGAAACTGATGGTACTAGTAGGAGAGGAAGGCCAGTTATAAGATGGAAGGATAGGGTGAAGGAGTACATGCATGAAACAGTTGCTGATAGAGTGGCAGGGATTGAACAAGCAAGGAAGGAGTGTGTGGACAGGGAAATGTGGAGGCTCTTCTGTTGTGGGCATCCACTTGGTTAATGTTCCTGGAGGGAACCAGGCATCAGAGACTATAGAATATAATAAAATATAGTTGGTGAATTGATCGGCACTGATCTCGCCTGTTAAAACTAAAGTACAGTTTTATCTTATATACCAGTAAATATGGCTTTTAAATGCATTTTTGACAAGATATTTTACACTTATGAATGGTTTATCGAGATGCCACTCTGGATGTGTGCATATCGCCACATATAAGGAGGTCAGGAGGATCTGATAACTTAACTTCTTGTATCCTATTAAAACTTAATTTTGGAAGGTACAAAATTTGTCTTGCATGATGGCCTCAAAAACCTAACTACTGTGCTGGGCGAGAGTTGACGGCAGTGTGTGTGTGTGTGTGTGTGTGTGTGTGTGTGTGTGTGTGTGTGTGTGTGTGTGTGTGTGTGTGTGTGTGTATGTGGGTGTGTGGATGTGTGTGTGTGTGTGTGTGTGTGTGTGTGTGTGTGTGTGTGTGTGTGTGTGTGTGCGTGCGTGTGTGTGTGTGCGTGTGCGTGTGTGTGTGCGTGTGTGTGTGCGTGTGTGTGGGTGTGGGTGTGGGGGTGTGGGTGTGGGGGTGTGGTGTGTGTGTGTGTGTGTGTGTGTGTGTGTGTGTGTGTGTGTGTGTGTGTGTGTGTGTGTGTGTGTGTGTGTGTGTGTGTTTGTTATTTATTTGTTTATATATATATATATATATATATATATATATATATATATATATATATATATAAATATATATATATATATATATATATATATATATATATATATATATATATATATAATATAATATAATATATATATACTACCCCAAAAGACTTTGAGCACAAATTCTTAAAACAATAGCATTCAATTATCATAACACTAACAATGACCTAATGTGAGATCACACTTACCATTATATACTTATTAATGTATTCTTATTTATTAGTTTTTGAAGCCCAATGGGTTAAAGAGTAATATAATCATGAGTTGCAAAAACTGCACTTCTGAGAACCTAAGAGGCAAAACACGTTACATCATACATTCTGAGACATTCAGTTTTGTAACATATTTCAAGCTACAGGACTGTCCACTTATTCAATACATAAAAGACCTAGTCATGGTTTAGTAATTAATCTTGTATGATGAATAACTCTAAAAATTGCCAGAAATTCCTGAATCTTATTTCATATTGAGCAAACATTGTCTATAAATTGTGGGGTAACGCACACTGAATTGTCCGCTCTGATACCTGGCTTCAACATATATTTTACATGGGCCACTGAAATCAAAATCAACTATTTTTACAAATACTTATGATGCATACAATGGAAGCTGGTCAATGATACTTCAATAATTGCTGATTTGGCTCTATGAATCCAGTAAAAATCATGAGAGCATTTAAATTTACTGCAACATTCAGGTCAGTTTACTGGGCTGCCACAGAGGATGTTTTGTGTTATGTTACTGTACTCATTTCTCTCTTGTTTCTTTGCAGTCGCTATTGGAAAGCCCTTGATTTTGTGTGATTCTGTTATTCAATAACTTAGCCAGACTCGTCAAAGCATGCTACACTGGGTCCAAGCATTTTCTGCACTTGTTGACATTTGTGACCCTGTAAGTGTATATTCGTGTGTCCATAAACATGAATATAGTTGTGGCCATGTTAGAAAACTCATCCAATTTATGATGACTTCTCAACAAAGCAGTTTTGTTTGCCAGTAAGTTCTTCATATCCATGCTTTCAATGCTCCAAGTTGGCATGTCTTGGTGAGCCACCCAAGATGTTTTCAGGCTTGGAAAGCTTGGATTCATAACCAAAATCTAGTTTAAGCTTTTTTTTTTGTCCACACATTTAACTTCAGCTATATATTCTAAGAGAAGTACAAGTACCACGAGAACATTAACATAAACAAATACCATACATTAACTGCTTTAGATACTAGAGGTGCTTATAAGTCACTATTTTATGTACAACCCCTGTTAGTTCAACAATACCCAGGAGCTCTAGTTGCCAGATTTTTAGTATTTGACCAGCATTATCCTATTCTGGATTCCGTGGATTCCCACTCTTGTTAACACTCTCATCAGACCTAAACTTAGAGCCTCCCCTCTTTCCTTTTCTTGCTCTGGGTTTGTGTCTAACTTTGTGGGTCTGAGCACCCTCTGTAGCACCATTGATGACTGAAATTGTATGAGGCTCAATGCCATTCTTAGATAAAGCCACGCTGCTCTTAGCTGAAGTTGATTCTTGTGTTAAATTTAACTGAGCTATGGCTTGAGGTAAATCACATTGTTCATCTGTGTTACACAAGGTTACTTGGTTGGTCTTTGGTGAATTAGAAGATATTGTAACAATCTCCTTTTCTGGACCAATAGCAACAAGTTTGTGTGTAAGTTTGAGAGATGGCCGATGTTTAGCTTTTATAGCTGCTTCTCTATTTGTGAAAATTCTTGTTCTTATTACTTCTGTACCTTTACCTGTGCTTCTATTATCACTATATAATCTATCATGTGCAGAGTTTGAATTTACTTGAGTGCTCTTTGGTTTGATCTTTCTTCTTACTGAACGGGTAGGAAAGGTGTCTTCCTCACTTGAGCTGCAAGCATTCTGGCAAAATTCTGAGTAAAGTTGTGATGATGATTTGTAGGTAATACCAGTTGTTCTCAAGGAAACTGGTGATATGTGATACTTACTAGACACTTTCTGACTTCCATGATCATCTGCTTTTGGCATCTTATAAGACTCATTTGAACCCTTGCTTGGTAATTTATATTTCCTAACCTTTTTATATATATACCCACCCGTCGAATTCTTAATGCGGATTTTTATTTTTTTCTTCATTTTCTTTTCTCTACGTTCATCTGCCACTTCTTTCATTTTTAGTAATAGACTCTCCCCTATATTATCTGGTAATTCAGGGGAATCTGTAACTAGAGCACTGTTGTCATTATCTTTGATTTGCTTAGAGTTCTTGGATATAGTTGCAACAGACTTTGAAATATATCCATAGCAAGAATGAATAAACATAGGCTTTTTATCTGGAGTACTTTTCCTGGCTCTTTCAAAATCAAAAGTCCACACAAACTGTTCCTGTTTTTGAACTGGAACAATATGACACACCACACTTCCTTTTTCCAGCTTTCCTTCATCAAAGGACTCGGTAGGATATCTCTTCATTCCTAGTAAGTTCTCTCCATCTAATTGGTACTGTTCATTACTTTCCCATTTTTTGCAATGCTCTATCATCATCTTAAGAGGAATACTAAATACTAAATTACCTTCAGAAGACTTGCTAGATGATGTCCCTCCCCTTGCAGTCTCAGTGGATATTTCCTGTCCTTTCTTCTTTCTTTCTTCATCTGGATTCTCCTTTACTTCCTCACTGCATGAACCTTCTACTAGTCTCCTTGATTCTTCCCTTTCATCTTCTATATTAGAACCCCTTGACATATCCCTCCGATCTTTCTGTCGCTCCTTCTTTTCTCTCTTTTCCATGTTGACCTTCTTTTTGGGGCAGTCTTTCTGTATGTGGCCAATTTTACCACAGAAGCGACAGCCTCGATCATTTGGTGGTGCACCATCAGTAAGCTGTTTCGAGTCAAACAGATAATCCTGCAAAAGGTCAAAATTAATAGTTTAAATATCATTCATGGGTTATTAAAAAATAAATACAACAGTACATGATATGCCATATTTACATGTGATGGAGTGACAGTGCCACACATGCATAGATTTATATGGGGGGAGGAGGGGGAGGGGATAGGGAGAGAGAGGGAGAGAGAGAGGGAGAGAGAGAGAGAGAGAGAGAGAGAGAGAGAGAGAGAGAGAGAGAGAGAGAGAGAGAGAGAGAGAGAGAGAGAGAGAGAATGAGACCATCAGTTTGTTGACCAGGTCATAAACACTTACCACCATGTGTCGATAACCTGGAGGGCATCCCATCACTGCTGTACCAAAAACTTCTCTTCCACGGATGAAGGCTTTCATGATGAAGGTGTTCACTGTAATGTAAAACCATTACACCCATTACATAAGTAACACAAACAATATCGTATTTATTTTATCTATCTATATACCTCTCTTATATCCCTATTTAAAACGGGTAGCAAGATAAGGTATTTAAGGTTCAGGGTGACTTTACTCTCCCCTCCCTCTCTGTGCCTGTCTTTTCATAAGAAAGAATACAGAAGAGGGGCTTCCCAGACCCCTCGCTCCGTCCCTTTTTGTAGCCTTTTACAATCTGCATGGAATACAGTGGTAGTATACTTTCAGTCTCCACCACAGGGTTAATATTGTATATAATAACATTAATTCTGGGCCATATATCATATAACACTACCTGAAAGGAGTAAAACTTGATAATATCATTCTAGGCAACTAATTCATACCAGCAGGGTACTGCTAGCAAAAATCTGCATTAAAGAATCCACTTAAGATAGGTATGAAGAAAATTAATAATTAATTTATTCATCAAACCTCCCATATAATTATGACCACATCTGATCCCATTGTTTTCTTCACCAACCAGTCCTCTTCCATTCTTTCTATATGTCCAAACCACTTCACAACACTCTGCTCTGCTCGACCAGCTAACTCTCGTGACACCAGTTCTCTTTTGTACTCCCCATTCCCCACTCAGTCAATCCACATTACTCATGTTTGAGCCCCATTGTGCAGCAATTGGCACAGCTACTCCTTCATACAACCATCTCTTTTCCATTCATTCCCATTGATTAGTAATCAAACACTTTTCTTTTCTCTCAACACATTTCCTAAATCACTGATCCTAAACTTTATCTCTGTCTAAAGCTATTTCTCTATCAACAGAAATCTTAAAACATTTTAGTCCATCATTCAATGCAACATTCATCCTACACCAATCACTTAGTGCATCTAATTATTTTACTCTTACTCTCATTCATTTTCAATTTCCTTGTCATACACACTCATCCAAACTCTTCCACCAGCTGACACAATTTCTCCTCTGAATCCACAACCCACGCAGTGTCATCTCCAAACAGTAGCTAATTCAGATTTCACTCTCTACCATCAGCCTTCACCAAGCTCAGACCTCTACTTAACATTCTTGCATTTACCTCCTGTATCACACTATCCATATAAATATTGAACCACCACAGTGACATTATACACCCCTAACCTAGTTTCACTTGAACAGAAAACCACTTATTTAGATTACTTTCCACATGCTCAACTATTCATATAAAAACTTTTCATACCACTTAAGCAATCTGACAACTACCTCCCAATCTTAGCTCATTCCACAAACCTTTCCTATCTATTCTGCCGTAAGGTTTCTCAAAGTCCATAAATCCCCACAACACTTCTTTTCCTTTTGCCACATACTTCTACATATGGTCTATAGTCTCTGATACCTCGTTTCCTTCGAAAATTTTCCCAAAAGGGAATGCCCACAGCAGAAAAGCCTCCACATTTCCCAATCCAAACACTCCCTCCTTGCTTGTTCAAGTTCTCCCCCTCTATCAGCATCTCTTTCATGCATGTACTCCTTCAGCCTATCCTTTCATCTTACAACTAGCCTTCCTCTCCTCTTAGATCCTTAAATTTCACTTACATAGGCCCCTAGAGAAGAGAAAGGAAACTTTTTTTTTTACCCCAAAATATGTTCAAATACAAAATAACTGTTGAAACATACTTTTTCTTGAAAGGCCAGCTCCTAAATTATGACTGAGATCAAATGGATCTTCAATAGCAATGCATCTGGAGTTCCACAACTTCTGGAGACGTGATAAGGGTGCAAACTGCCGAATGGTGACAACATTATCCTTCCAGTTGAATGTTTCAGTGTAGTAGCGGAGCATGTTTACCCACAACTGCCCAACTGTGTCTGTGTTCTTCCTGTAGTCTTTCCACTCTTTTTGCTGTTGAGGGAAAAAACATTGTTTTAATGGTATCTATGGAGGTAGATTTACATTTTACCAGTTATAATAGGTAGTCCAGTACTTTAATCATAAATAAATGAGAGAAGACTGTGGATTAGTAATGAATGAAAATATATGTGAAATAACTATTGTAAGGGTGCATAGGGATATGTCCCCTTCAAAGAACACAACCTAGCAATGCATTCAATCAGTGCTAACATATGGATCTGAAGCCAGGAGTCCTACGAAAATCCTGCAATGAAAACTTCAAGGTGCCCAAAGGAGAGAATAATGCTTGGCATAACATGGAGAGATAAGAAGAGAGCATCATGGATTAGGGAGTACACTAAAGTTGAAGACATCTTGACCACAATTGAAAGAAAAAAGTGGAAATGGGCAGAGCATGTCATGCTACAAAGAGATAAGAGATGGACTGTTAGACTGTTAGAGTAACAGAATGGCAACCCAGGGATGGTAGCAGGGCAGACTAGGTGAAGAAATAAGATAGGAAATTTTGCTGGAATAACCTGGAATAGACTGGTAACTGATAGAGATAAGTGAATGTTGAGGAAAAAAAAAAAGAAAAGAAAATATATATATATATATATATATATATATATATATATATATATATATATTATATTTCACAAGCCTATAAATAAATAATAAATAAATAAATATATAGAATAATCTAAAATAACTACAATAAAATAAATCGATTAATAAATAAGATAAGAACTCACCAGAGTATCAAGGTTGTCATAAAACCATGCATTCCACCCATCGATGGTGAGCTGTGGTGCAGGCTTGCTGTGGTCATACAACTGAAACAAAAGGCAGTCTTAATCAGTATTACATACTTCAATAACTACTTTCACACTAATAAATAATCTAATGAAGAACAATAACTGGTCAGTGGTGGGGTCTGCAAGAATATAAATAACATATTCCTTGCCGGTCATAAAAGGCGACCTAAGGGGACGGAGTGAAGGGTCTGGGAAGCCCCTTCTTTGTACTTTCTCAAAAAAATAAAATAAATAAATAAAATAAAATAAATAAATAAAAATAATAATAATAAATAAATAAATAAATAAAAAAGGGAGGGGAGAGTAATGTCTTCCTGAATCCTAATCACTCTTGGCTACCCCTTTTAGGGAGAACATAACACAGGTATACAGACAGATAGAAGAATGATAGTTAAAAGGAAAAAAAAGACTACAGTAAACACTTCTACACCACTCTTATTTCTGGAGGCACCTCACTTTTCAGTCTTTAATATTTTCCTTTAAACGTGCATGACTGCAATCAGTCTTACTAAATGATCTGGCAAATACATCCTCACCTTCTGTGTCCAATGTTACCGTTTGACTTACCTCTTGCAGTACAGGTATGACAGGAGGCTTGCACTGCTGGAGGTAGTGAAGCACCATCAGGATGTAGGCATAGGAGGACAGTGACCCACGTGAAGCATCTCCAATATCACATAACTTAGCAAAATATTTCATTGCATATCCAAGGCACTGAAAGACAAGAAAGAAACCTGTTAAAATAAGTTGAAAAGGTAAACATCAACCTCCTTATCCCTGAATGATACATGCAATGACTTGAACAGTCAAGCAAGGTCCTGGAGTGGCAGCATCTACATTGTAGGATTGTTCCTCACTGGATAAACCCTGGAGGCCAAACCACCACAACAAACCCCTGCCCTTTCCCGTTTTTTCGACACTGAGAAATTACTTTCCGGCAGTCATTTCTCTCCTCCTCCTTCTAGCCAGAGACATTGAGGCAAATAATCACACATGTCAACAACAGATACATGTCAACAACACAACATACACTCCATGAAGGCCGGTGGGAAGCCTGGTCATGGCCTATCTCAGGAGCTTGAGACTGTTCGGCCAAGCAGCTTGAGGAACAACAACAACAATTAACCAAAGTTATCATAGTGATGTTAATTTTCTTTGCTTACCATAGACAATGGTCGTTATATCAATCTACTAGTAGTCAAAACATTGAGTAGTGGGTACAGCATATATTTCACACAACTCAACTGTTGTTCTCATAATGCCTCCCACCTCCCCAATACACACTGGCTGCAGCATACAACACCCAACAGTATAATATATTTGTATACAGAACAACTTTACCCTTAAACAGGTGAGGGAGCAGCTCTGTATAGAAAACAGTTCAATGTGTTAAAAATTAATCATTATTGATCATAAGCAGAACTAGAAAAAAAAAGTGAACATACATACCTTAACCCTACGATCAATTCTGGCATAGGTATAAAGAAGTTTTGTATTCTGTAGAGCTAAGGTGTTGTAGAGGGAGAGATCTCCTTCTAGGTAGGCACGTCGAATGGAAAACTTAACAATGGGGACTTTTGCTGTTGTTATGGCAAACACGTGGCCACACTGACGATATCTCTTCAGCTTCTCTGCTAATGATTCTATGATCTTAATGTGATCAATATTCTGGAAGTAGGAAAACAATATTCTCTAAATATCATGTAAAACTTTAAGAATTTAAGTTTAAATTATTTCCCATTAAATTTCTCTTAAAATTTGACCATGAAATTTACTTCTATATAAGTTTATTAAAAATGGTTGAAGAAAAAATTATAGAGAACTTACCTGGCCTTTTGGATTACCCTCAAAGGTCAAACAAATGTCTAGATCAGATCGTTGGAAGCCAAAACCATTTGCTGAAGACCCAAAAAGCTTGAGTGTGACTCCTCGGAAAAATTGACAAATGTAATTTTCTAAGTCAGAAACAATTTTGTCTCTCTCCTCAATCTCCTGCATTGTTGGTTCAAAATCCCCTGAAAATGAGATTATTCACATTGAACCATTCATCCAGCTAGCAGAAAACTGGAATCACCAGAAAACAGGCCATTTTCATAATCGGCTCCCTACATTTATGTGATTACTTATTCCAATTTACAATTTTCAGTTAATATCATGTCTAAAATACCAGAAGAAAGGTGACTTGCAGGTGGAAAATCGTAAAGAAAGTAAGTTGTGAGCAAATGGCTGTTTTGCTTTGATTTTCATGGTGTACTTATCATCCGTTTGAGCAGAACAGCTCTTGTGAATGTTTGCTCTTCCCTATATTAATTCTATTTGAGGTGTTTTTAAGATTTCTGAAGTAAGATCTTAGGGGCATATAATGAAAGGTAGACAGTATGGGGATAGAGAAGGCACTATATGATAGTATAAAGATACCAACACTAATGTATGCATAAGTGAGACTTAAACATGAAATACAGTCCAGACAGTGAAGATAAGTTTTTTGGGGAGATGCTGGTGGTGTGAATAGGATCTATCGATCTATCTATTGATTTATCTAGTTTCTGATGCCTCGTTCACTCCAGAAACATCCCCCAAAGGGATAGCCTCTGGCTAGTACAGTAGTAGCGCGCTTGGCTGCAATTATGTGGTCCTGCGTTCCATCCCCGCTCAGGCATGATAATTTAGCTTTTCACTGTTGTCAGAGGTTACTGCCCCTGTGAGCAAGTGGTGGGGGGGTGTAAGTTAGCTGCCAAGGTCTTCCTGCTGACGCAGCCATAACCGAGGATGACTCGGGTCTCACGTGGGTGAAGAGGTGCCCTGGGCCGGGCCACCCATCATGTATGTGTTGGATGTAATATTGTTCACACTTACAGCGTGTATTCACACTCGTCCCTTCTGTCACTCATTGGCGACCTTTAAACCTTTAAACAAAAGAGTGTATATGGATGGTTTTGTGTGCCTGGTAAGTGAGAGAATAAATGGTGGAGTGCTGGTTGTGGTTAAATATAACACCTTCAGAGAGTTTGGTCACTAAGAGAGAATGTGATGAAAATAATTGACAAAAGTAAAATGGACTGATAGTGTTGTAATACTTATAAGAAGAGGAATAGAACATTGAGAGGGATGAAAAATGCATGAATAATGAATGGACAGGAACAAATGGTGATCTATTGTGGCCACCCACTTGGAAAGTTCCACGGAACAGGTGTCAAAATAGACTAAATCATGTCTAAAATCTTACTTGTAAGTTGCTCAAAAATGGCAGTGAGGATATTCAGGAAATGGTTGTTGATGGGCGGTAGTTTCTTGAGAGGTGGCAGCTCATCCTCACGGCATTCAGCCTTGCTGTGGCCATCCTTCTGACATGATCCACAGATAAGTGGTGGCTTCTGCCCCAATGTTAAGAACCTCTCTTCAAATCTGAAAACATAATTCTTAAAGTAATACAAAATCTTGATTCATGATCAACATAAAATATAACAAATGGTATATTGCAGCACTTCACCCTGAGAAAAACGTTTATCCTTGTACATTTCAATGCCTGATAATGACCACACTTTTATCTAATGAATGTGAGGAACAAAATGTGGTACCTAAAGAGTGGCAGGAGGCAGGTAGTATACCACTGTACATATAAGGTTAAT
>JAPQNM010000013.1:28414869-28452369 GCA_029783475.1 Metacarcinus magister | reverse complement strand
TATATATAGATAGATAAATACACAACATCAAATCAAGTTACTTACGCAAGTACACATCTCCATCTGGTTTTGGATGCAATGTGTGCAGCACAGGCAGCACAGGAGGCTTATGCTGCTGCAGAAAGTGTATCAGCATCACAGGAAAGGCATGAGGAGGAAGTGTTCCTTTTGTCTGGTCATCTAACTGACAAATCTGTACAGCAAACAATAGTCAAAATTTAACAGCAAATTTAGTAGTAAAATATTCAGGTATAATCTGCAAGATCAACATACATGAAAAATTACATCCAATTAGAAGAAAGAAAACAAAATAGCCAAAATTGGTGGAGAAAATAAAATTATAAAACTATATTCAATGTTTTTTCTTGTGTGTGTGTGTGTGTGTGTGTGTGTGTGTGTGTGTGTGTGTGTGTGTGTGTGTGTGTGTGTGTGTGTGTGTGTGTGAGACACGGGATTCCTGAATACATGACCTTAGATTCCCTAAATATTGTAAAAGATACAATCACTAAAAGAGACAAGGAGAGAGGGACTGAAGGTCTAACATGAGAAACTTTCATATTCCCACTAAAAAAAGGAAGTACGTATGATTATTCTTTGTTATTTTAGTATTTACATAATTTCCTGCTTTATTACACCATATGCAGGAAAACATAAGTAGTGTAGAATAATAGTAGTAGTATGACATATGTACTGAAACAGGAAATTCAGTGCTTATGAAAAATTATAAGCATGAGATAACTCAATACAGTAACAAACAATAACGGAAGAATAAGATAAAGGAGTACATGTGTGTAAGAGGTGCTGGAAGGGGCGCAGGGCTTCAATGAGCCAAGAGGAGATTAAAAAAAATAATACTAAATAATTCCCCTAAGTTAGGTAGCAATAGACCATATAAGGTTAATGAGACAGTGCTATTCAGAACACAACAATTAAGTAGCTAACCTTAGCCCAATATCTGAATGCCACCCCGAGAATGGACACCCGATTGTCTATGGTGGAATAGTCTCCCAACAGCTGATTAGTATATTTTGAAGATGTACTGCTGGCTCCCACCACCAAGCGTTGGCTGGTGTTGGCATGAGTGAACGACATCGTTGGGAAGGAGGATGAAAGGTCGTCTACAACATTTCTGTTGGTAAAAAAATGTTTTAAAGTGTCAGTAAGTTTAAGGAAATTTTTGCATGAAGTATTGGAGAGCTGTAATCACATCAGAGTAACAAATCATTTATATTTAAGACAATTAATCTCCATTCTTCAACAGTGAGCTGGAATTCCATTTACATCACCAATCTTATCGTTTGCATTCAGCTTCCCATATTTCCTAACAATTCATTTCCCTCTGCCTTTTTCATGATACTCTCTCTGCCTTTTCATATTGTTCAATTCCAATGTTAAAATTATGGTTCACAACACTTAAAGTTGACTTAACAATAGGGAGGCATCACAAAGCAGATAACACTACAGCATACAATATATAAACAAGGCAAGTTTGTAGCATTTTCCAAGCTGTCAAGAATCAGAATAAAATCATCTTCATTTAGTAGTTATCAGGGTAGTTCATTTTTCAATCCTTCCAGTATTAGTTTCAAAAGTAAAGGAATTGCTACTGATCTTTGGTGTATAACCACATTTACCACAAACTCATAATTTTCAACACCATTTAATCTTACATAATTTTTGAACAACCCCACAGCTTCACCATCATCTGAACTTGCCACTCATCCATTTCTAATCTGTAAGCATCAAGTCCAAGTCTTTTCCAGCTCAATGAACACAAAATATAGCTTTTTCTCCCCCTCAAGAAATTCTCTTGAAGCAGTCTGCTTAAAAACATGAAATCTAGAACAAAATAATGCATAATTCTCATATGATTGCTAGATTCTAAATTTACATGAATGTAAAACACAGGTATACTTACATGTATGTGTCATTATTTTTAACCAATTCCTTCACTGCTAGGAGGGCAGCTGAGGGACTTTGATTACCGTCCATCATAATGTCAACATTGACATCACTCGTTTTAAGACAAAAACCACAAACTGATGATCCAACCATCTCCAACCTACATCCTAGAAATAAAAAGTGGTGAATATTACATTAATAGTCAAAGATAAACGCTCATTATCTATTTCTTAAGCTGATCACACTTACCACAGAATTGAAAATACTTGATCAAAAATGAAGAGTACAGGCAACAAAATATGCAACATACCTTTCACTTTGGCAACAAGGAGATCATTGAGCTGTGACACAAGTTTCCTCCTTGTAATGATCACCTCTGGAATGGTTTTCATCTCTTCACTGACAGATATAATCAGTTTGTCAATGGTCGCAACATGTGTGTCCGTGGGTAAGGGAACATTCTTCAGAGTGGTTTCTAAATCTTTGGCCTGCAACAATAATACAATGAATTACAAAATGTTCCATGGTACCCAATTCAGAAAACTGTTAACCCTCACCCAACATGACAATTAAGTTCCTGAATCTGTCATACACAATGAATTTTGTCCTCGACAAACTAGTTTTAGTGGAAAAAAGGTGCTAGATTTTCATATCCTGCCGACATTCTAATATATATCTTATATATCTAACAAGAATCTTAAAAATTACATATATCTAGTATAGTGGTTTCATACAACCACAAATAAACAACTAAACTTCAAATAACCTTAAACCTGAAAGCATTACATGAAAAAGCTGACATAATATGCAATAAGGATGCAGTTATTGACAAGTAAACTCAAAGTTTAATCCATTCCACTCATTTTATTACTGTATGATTATCACATTGATTGAATGATGAAGCATGCAACACTCCTCTCATAAGTACATGTACATGCCAAAAATGTAAACATTTGTGGAAAACAAAGTTTAGAACTCACCTCCTTCAGCCTTTTGTGCCTGGTATCTGTGATGTGTCTTTTACACACAACTAAGGAATCACAATGGTAATCACAGAGGCGGCAAAAATATTTGGCTTTTGGAAACCGTAAGGATTTCTGAAAATGAGTAAGTATATAAATAATTCATCAATAATAGAGAATAAATTACAAATTATACATGTGCATATTTACCTAGAATTATGCTTGTATTGTCCTGTCTCCATATGTACTGTTATGAAGCCTAACTAAGTTCTTGAATAATCCTTACGTGGACCATTTCTGAAACTAGGTTGTTCCTGATTTTTATGCTCCTGTACATGAAGTTACATTTTTTGGTATAATTCTGATTGTTTTTTCCAACTATATTCCATAATTTCTTGTATCTCTCAAGTCTCATACAAACAAATTTTCTCAATCCACTTTCTTTGCTGTGTTTGTGTGAGTGTATCTGTGTGTACACAGCAGAACTTTGTTATATGCGAGGGATACGTTCCATGAAGTCAACACTTGAAAATGCATGATGTGAATAAATATTTAAAAGGAGGAAATAGGAATGTGTTCTGGAAGGCTTCCTAAATTTGATTTATCTATTCTATATTCTATTCACATTTCCATACCAATAAGACACAAAAACAGTACCACATAACATTCATATTGTATTTCTCATCAGTATAAGTTAATGTTAGGTCAGGGAATATGGGCATCTGTAAGAGGAAACAAGTGACAAACCATTGTGGAAGGTGGGAGGTGAAGTAATGCTATAACAAACTGACAAAAAATAATAATTTTACTTCATCATAATTTTCCTCATGTATTTGTACACATTCACAATTGATTTATCACATGTCCTATTTATCCTGCCACTTTCCTTTTTGGCCATTTATTGAAGGGCTAACCAAAGGAAAAGAAAGCCATTAATAATTACATTGATAAAAGGTATCTGACTTTGAAAAATGCAACAAAAAATAGCAAATTAATCTTACCTTCTTCAAAGGGTATAAAAACTGTTCTTCAAGCTCAGCAAGAACCTCAGGACTAGGACGAAATTCTGGGCTTTCAGTTTCTGGCCCCACAATGATTGGAGGATTGTGAGGGCTGTTCATGTGTCTTGGACCATTCATTTTTAGGTCCTTGTTATCCCTGAGAGGACCACCGGAAGCTCGGTGGTGGTGAGGTTGATTGTGGTGTGGGTTGCGAAAGTTACTATTAATGTTATAACCATAATCATAGTTAACGTGTTTGTGAGCACTTCTGCTTGGACTGCTATAATGATCTAGGTGTCTATTGTCATAGTTTCTGAATGATGAATTTTGACTTGGATCAAAATTCATGTGTCTGGGATTTCCTCCACCAGGACTGTCAACCCTTCTTCTATCTTGGTACCTGTGTAAGAAATAGAGATGCTACAAACACTAAGAAAATCACTGGAAGAGTCCTCAGTATTATTAACCCAATTTCCAAAGTCGAATGGTGACCAAAAGTGATAGAGTGGGGGATCTAGGAAGCCCTTCACTCTCTATTCTCTCCTATGAAAAGATAAAGTAGGAGAGTAATGTCTCCCCGAACCCTAACACTTTGTCTTGGCTAACCTCCACCTTAAAGAGGATATAAACTGGGTATATGGATAGATGGATACAATTTTCACTTCACATCCAAGACCTTCATTCTTTCAATGCATTTATAACATTTCAATAAACTATCATTTGTTCACAACACACTGAACATGACATTGTTCCTATTTTTGTCTATCGTACACACATCATTAATGTTTCCCAACATATGAATCTCCTTTGCTCCCAATCCTAACTCCATACTCATGCCAGACTATTGTTTCACACCCACAAACAAGCACTCCATTACCTCCCATTTCTAAACATGTCTACTTATTGTCATTATTCTGTATGAAGTACTTTGACACTGCATACAGGGAAAGGTTTCTCATTACAAGAGGATGAATTGACACCTTGCACTTTTTCCATATGTGAGTAATTTTCATTGCAGTTAGTTTGTGATCCATACACTCGAGACTTGCCTCCAATTTCAATCATTTTAACCATGGGCTATGTTGTTTAATTTTCAAACTATAAATATCAGGTAAAATCGATATAATTCATAGACTATTCATTACACCACCACATCTTTTATGCACATTCACCACAAACAACAACACAGAAGATGAAATTGCTCAAAACAGGGATAATATTGTCCCATTCTAATAACACAATCACTAACCTGCTTGCTTCCCATGCCAGTTGCTTGCTGGAAGTATTGCCTGTTTTATCAAAGACATGAGGAGACTGTGCCTGAAAAAGAAAAAATAGTATACTACACATTAATAATATGCAATACAATAGTGTACACTTATCATCATCATTATAATCATTCTGTCTCCCCCACATTAAACAGCACACAAGGCCTAAGTGAAAGGAAAATAAGCAAAAAAACACACTACCAGCCAATAATACAAAAATAACAATACAAATAAGAAATAAATAAAGACAAACACAAAATTAAACAACGCAAAAGATGTTTGAGGTGTGTGTTGGCAAGCTTTCTACACTTTTTCTCAAGAGTAACATAGCCTAACCTAACCTAACCTAACTGCAACATATACTCTCCAAACTGCCACGTGCAATCTCCAGATTTTTTTTATCCTTTTCCTCTTCTCTGCATCAACTGTCATTGCAGCTGGCAGTGTAGTGACAGGACAGTCAACATCGACCAAACTCCCCTTAGACCTTGGTGATCATTATGGTCTAATTGGTAAGGTGCTGGTAAGTCAAGTGTACTGTCACGTGTTCGATCCCTGGCCTCAGCCCTCTCATGACTATCCCTTTAGCTTTTTGTCTCATCATCTCTTCTCCTCTAACTGACTGTCTTGATTCTTCAAGTCTTTATCTCTTTCCTACTTTTCTCTTTTCATGCTGACTGCTCTTCTGAACTTGCTAACTGCATGCCTCCCCCCCTCCCACAACCTCGCTGCACAAGACTTTCTACTTCTTCTCATCCCTATTCTATCCATCTTTCTAATGCAAGCATTAACCAGTATCTTCACTCTTTCATCCCCTGGTAAACTGGAACTCTCTTCCTTTGTCTGTTTTTCCACCTGCCTATGACTTGAACTCTTTCAAAAGAGGAGTATCCAAGACACCTCTCACGCTAAATTGGACCCTGACCCCCTGCCTCTATTTCTCCTACTGTCCTCTGTACAGGGTCTGGTGACAAGCGGGACTTTTTTTTTTTTTTTTTTTTTTTTTTTAATCTATTTTTCTTTGTCCTTAGCCAGTACCCTTTTAATTGAAAAAAAAAAAAAAAAATGCTGACATTCCCCTTAAAGGAAGTAATCAATACAAGATGTGCACAGACATAAATTCACATGCATTCACTCGCATCTTTGCCATTTTGCCTTTATGAGAAGGGACCATCATCACCATACCACACCGAGTGAACATCAATCTCATAGCACAACTACACAACAAAAACTATAAACATAAAAAATTCATCAAACCTGTTTCTCCTGTTTGTGACTGGAAGTGGTTTGTAATGATGCGATGGACCTCTCTTCACTGCCTCTTCCTGGATCCTCTGTTGGAATTCTCAACAGCTGCTTTATCTGGTTTGTTGCATCATAACCACCACTACCCGTCCATCCTCCCCCTCGAGACTCGCCTCCTCCTCCACTTGCACCATCCATTGTGACATCAAAGGTCCAACTTACTGGAATGGAACACAGCATTCATTAATACAGTAAACAGAGAAATCACAATCAACTCCCTTAACAATATATTTCTTTACTTCTTGGTAACTACAACCATTCTATATTTTCCTCTTTCATCTCCAGTACAGTAACCTTCCTCCTGTTCCACGCTTTCAAATTCACATTCACTACTATTAAATTTTTTTTTTAATAAATAAAACAAATATCCATAAATAGGGTAAATGTCTATTTATGAAAGGAAAATAACTTTAATTTCCACCCTTCTTGCAATTGCACTTATAAAATAAAACTATTTGTATATACGTGTTTATATAAATGTTTCAAATAGATGCCTTTTTTTACAGTTTATCTATGAAACTAACGGGATAATGCTGCTTCCTGAATGCCTCACTTATGTATGCAACTTCCCTTCCTAGGAGTCATCACTGCAAATTCTTCAGTGCTCTCAGAATTTATAGTAGTGAGTTGTTAGAGGAAGCTGCATTATACCATAGCTTGATAACAAATTGAAAAAGAAGACTGTCATACTTGAAAGACAATTGCTAATTTCTGTCATCCACTAATCTTATTATAATATATTTCTTTATCACCCATTTCTCTCCTTCCTCTCACTTTCTATATAGTTCCTCTCTTAATTATTAATTTTCATCTTTTTCCTTTCTTGTGAGATCAGCCGTTATCTTCACACCCTCAAAAATTTCCTCCTCTACCTGTTGTTTTTTCAAGATATCCTATTATATTTTTTTTTTCAAACCTAATTATAGTTGGATTACATTTTTCCTCCTCTTTATTTCCAAGCCTATACACTTTTATTTGTCCTTAATTCTTTCATGTACAAGGCTTTGTCAAACATTTCAATGCAGAACTCCTAGTCATCTTTTATTTTCTCTTCAACTGACTTTTTCTTACTCTCTAGGATATTGAAAACTATGATATTTGTCCTCCTTTCTCTATTTTCTCTCTTGTAAGTTTTCTGCCACTCTTTCTGTTATCTTTTCCACTAGTTCATCCTCTTTTTGATTCAATTTTATTTCAAATTCTAAGTTTTTTTTTCTGTAACTCCTAATTTAAGTTTTCATCCCTTTCAAGTGATCATATCACATCGCATCATATCATATCACCCTTATGCTTAAGACTCTCTCATCCATTCCTCCTCTATCACCTTCATAATCTTGTATACTCTCATTCTCTTCCATTGATACTTTCATTTCAGCATTCATCATACCTTTGCATGCCCTTTCATTTTCTTTCCTCGTCTCCTTCATTTCAGTCTTTATATCACTCTTTTTCTTCCTAATATTTATTCTGGTCCTCCAGATTCCTCTGAACCTTAATTTAACATTTGTATCAGAACCACAAGTTTCCTCTCTTCGTCACCTCTTCATACTTTTTTTTTCACTCATTTCTTCACAAATATGATGGTGCCATACTTGACAGTTATCACACAAAGAACTATCCTCACCATTCTCTACATCTTGGCCAATACAATGCCACAGCCTGAGTAAGTCCTATGCAGATACTTGATAGCAGGAGTAGGTAACTAGACCTTTGCTGTTACAGTGTATATGAGGCTCAAGGAGTCTCTACAAGCTTGTCACTGACCCCTTCCCATGTTCCCTCTGACCTTTCATGCTTCAGTAACACAAGACAATAGTTGCAACCTGCTCTCTAAAGACAAGACTCTCTTACTTTTCACACTATACTACCAGCACATCGTACACCCACATAACATCAAACTCAAATCAAATTGTATTATGAACCCAACCCAAACAGCAACCTAGGAGTCTCATATATAATAATGTATCCAAGTCAATGGTGACATGAGGTGTTCAAATACTTCCTCCAACTTTACTACATTAAGTCCCAGATTCAATTTTCAATCTGTAGAGCATGTTATCTCCTTGTAGCATATAATTAACAAAGTGCTTAGAGATACAGCAGTTGTACAGCGTTGTCATCCACTATTCCTACCTGGTAAAGCATCTTTCAAGTTATGTTAGGTTGATTATGTTATGTTAGGTTTGGTTAGGTATGGTTTGGTTCAGTTATATAAGCTTTTTATATTTTATTACCCAAAAGTTAGGCTCGTGCCGTATCTATAAGGGAGCACTATGAGGATACGGCATTCGTTAGGTTAGGGTTAAATTAGGCTATGTGAGATTTGGTTAGGTTCGGTTATATAAGCTTTTTATATTTTATTACCCAAAAGTTAGGCAGGTGCCGTATCTATAAGCGAGCACTTACAGGTATGGCTGCCGTACCTGTAAGCACTGCCAATAATTAAGCTCCGAGTTCTTTGAGGCTGGGTTGTGGCATTACATACTTTTGGGGCATAGCTACATGTATATTTTTCTAACGCCAATTCTTTAGTGGGTAATCTTATCATACCCCGTGGATTTGTGGCATCATATAGTGTACATCAATGTATTTTTTTGTGCAAGTGCAATAAAATTTTATCTATTTTTCTGAAGAGAAATACCCATTAAACAAATAAGGATAGGTAAGTGAGGGTAAGTTAGATTTAGTTAGGTTAGGTTAATTTAGAAAAAAAATACAAAATACAATTGGAAAGAGAATCAATCAACAACATGGTGGGGTTCGGAAGGACGCACTTCCCACTATCGGGTGTCTATATTGTCATGGACAAATTATGGTTATTATTCATTTGCACGTCTCGAATCACTCAAATTAACTAATATATATATATATATATATATACTATATATATAATATATATATATATATACATATATATATATATATATATATATTATTATATTTTATTTTCAAATACATAAAATGGAAGAAAAACATCAAAAACAGCCAACAACAATAAAGGAAATATTTACCCTTTATAGTATTTCAGTCTTGCCTGTACCACAGTTATATTCGAGTAATTAACTATGTAAGTAAGTCGCTGACTGAAGATTAATTATCCTGGCATTAAAATATAGTTTGGAATTATTGGATCACAGCTGACGAAACACGGATGCTATAATCTTAAAATTCACATTCTTATATTGTCATAGCCAACCTGAGGGAATACCAAGGAACAGTACTGGTAATAGATTCAAAAAAATATTCACAACCTTGGTTGAGAATAGCTTCAGTAGAAATATGTGGTTCCGCAGATGGCTACATGGTATTTAGTTGTAGTATTTCGACCAAGTTACCGTTACCACTTAAACATCATTCCCATCACTTGCTAAAGAAACCAGAGTATTCCTCAAACATCATTACTTTACCAGTGAGATAAGGGCTAACGTCACCTGCTTCGCCTATTCGCCAGGCAGAGAAAGTAATCAGTTTGTAAACAAATCCTCTGTACTTTCCCTTACAGCTGTCCAAATTTATATTTCACGAATATTTCCTAATAAACATACGTGACACTTTCCGCCTATGAGCACAGTGAATTTCGTACTTACAGTCATGTCATTGACGGGTTTATTTGGGTGTGGGGGAGGCCGGTAATATTACAGGACCTCCGCAGGTGAAGGCGTCGCAATATCCGATGTTATGGAGGCGCACCAGCCGCGAGGGGGCAGCAGGCACCACGCCGCCAAACATGAAGCTGTGTCAGTGGCTGTGGTAGTGGCACCACCCTTATTGCTACCTAATGCAACACCATGCCACTATTTTATATATGCCTTTTAATTACTTTATGTATACATCATTAGAACTTCACAGATTCGGGTCCATGCATTGTTTAGTATGTATGTTTATTATGGAATCGCAATGCAATTTCTATTGATCTGTTTTTCTTCTAGTTTCTACTTCCATAAGTTATCTCCCATGAATGATGTTCTAAGCCCATGGCAAATAATGTAGATTATTTATTTTCATACTCCTCTTATACTCAATGTTTATTACGTAATCATTGCTTGATTGATTGACTTTATTTAGTAGCAATCTAATACATCATTGTAGGTGTATAATTGTGCAATACACACAATAAGAAACATATAGTAACTCCTAATGGAATCCTACTAAGATGTTATAAACTTATTTCCAGTATGGTCCTTGTATTGCAGCAAGATGGAGTAGTTAAACAAAGGCGCCACCATTTCCTACAGAAGCTAAGACAATGTCAGAAAACAAATCTTATTACAGTTCAACCAAGAATGATGGAGACACGTGATCTTTCAAGCCTACTGAATGACACAATCTCTTCACAAGACATCACATCCAAACATTCCACTCACAGTGCATTCACATGTCCTCCTGATGATATGTTGAAGAACATTAATTCAGCGTTATCACCGCGCAAATGGACGTGACACGGATGTGTAAATACGTATCAGTGGCATTCCAGTGCCCGTCACACTGGCAGGAACACTATTAAAGTATACATTGCTGTTTCTTATTTATCATCATGCACTTTTCCTTTAGTATACATCAAATATATCTACTTAAGTATGGAATCTGCTTTACAATCAATAAATATCAATATTTTTAATTATTTTGTTATCCCTTAAACTATTTTCAATACATGTGTGTGTGTGTGTGTGTGTGTGTGTGTGTGAGAAAGAGAGAGAGAGAGAGAGAGAGAGAGAGAGAGAGAGAGAGAGAGAGAGAGAGAGAGAGAGAGAGAGAGAGAGAGAGAGAGAGAGAGAGAGAGAGAATACTGTTATCATCATTATTATTATTATTACTATTGTTATTACTATCATTTTTGTGTGTAAACATAATGAACCTTGGGCATGATTACGTTGGAGTGGGAATATGGTATCGTAAGCTTCTTGTTACTCATCTATTTCAGTCCACCACAACTAAACTTCAAATCTCGTCTCTCCATCTGATCCTCTATCTGTCCTGCCATCTTTTACCTTCCCTGGGTAGCCATTCTGCTAGGCCTGTCCACACTGTGCCTTGTCACAAGTTGTCAGTTGTCACCTGCAGTATGTTGGTGGCGGGAGGAATGCAGTGTTCTGAGAGGTCGCCGTGCGCTCCACCAGCAATTTCAGCCATGAAGGATTGAATAGAGGTGGTGTGGTGAAGCAGAGTATAAATTCATTAACGCATTGCTGCTCGAAACTATAGTATAACTCTTCCCATATGGCTATCTCAAAGGGAGGGTGTACTTTCTCCAACCACTATCACCACCACCATATCTCTCTCTCTCTCTCTCTCTCATACCAGTGAAAATACACACCAGACATACACCATACACACCATAGCCAATGTCATCCAAGACGCAGGAAAGACTATCGCCATCAACTGGATTCCCATTCATGTTGGCATTGGGGGGAATGAAAGATCTGACACACTGGCCAGACAGGGCGCTCAAGAACTAGTGGTGGGCCTTCACATCCCTGCAACCCTCCGTCACATGCCGATTCTTTCGTTCTCGTTCAAATACTCAAATACTAATTAGTTCCACATATTCTGTTTATAGCATTTGTAATTTAGAAGTTCACGCGGGTGGCGTGAACTTGGCGGCGGCAGTGGCGGATGACGGGGGGTTCCGGACAAAAGTTCGTATAGAAAAACTTCGTATGGCAATAATTCGTAGGATAAAGTTCGTTTGCCTAAAGTACGTCAAGATAAAGTACGGCATGTCAAAAGTTCGTAATGGAAAAAAATCGTAATGGAAAAAAAATCGTAAGGTTAAATGTTCGTCATGCCAATGTTTGTTAGAAAAATGTTCGTACGCGTTAGGTTAAGTTAAGTTAGGTTAGGTCGTTACGAATATTTTACATACGTAGATACGTACCATACGAACTTTTCCGTACGTACTTTTTTCAAACGAACTTTATCCCTTACGAACAATTGCGTACGAACTATTTCCATACGTACTTTGGTCCTACAAACGGTGACGGGAGCCTCGAGGGGCATGGCGGTGGTGGTGGTGAATCACCACCACCACTTATCATTATCATGAGCTGGGAATAGAAATGTTTTACTGCTATTAACAGAATGTTGAGACGATGATGGTCGGATATCACTACAGTCGCTCGCTGAACGCGATAGAATGAGGATGGGTGATATTGCTGACAAAGATCAAACACATGCGGAGACCAGGCGATTTCAGAAAGAGAGAGAGGCTCAGCGAGGAGACAGCGTGAGTGCCCGCTGGCTGGGTGCGGTGCAGGCAGGGAGCAAAAGCCAGCAGATCCCTCGGGGAATGACCAGGCGATGTGAGGTAGTGAGGTCAAGGATACACTTGGGGTATCCTTACAGGTGGCAAATTGGAATCGCCACACCAGACAATAAGAGAGAGTGCAGACTTTGTGAACAACGTGAAGGACACACACTAGAACACTACTTACGTGACTGTGAATAAGTGAATACACTATCCAGTGCCTTCACCCACCCTAGCTGATCTAGCTATTCACTTTGTAAATATACTTCCACAAACACTGAGTTCGCTACTCTGCGCCAATGACAGCTAAAAGTACGGTCTCGACCTATCATACCTGTATATATTTTTAATGTCATACATAATTCATGAAAGCTGTTACCACATTATTTCATCACTATATTACAGTAACTTATATGTAACACATATGTATATACTTGTAATACTTTTTAACTTATTTGTGCCAAGACTGGCCTAAGCTATTTATGTCTTTTTCACATGTTAAAATTGTGAATAAAAGTACTGAATCTGAATCTCTCTCACACTCTCTCTCTCTCTTTTATAAGCAACTCAACATTCGTCAAATCCCATCTTTCAGGGTTGCTTATCTCAGAAAAAAAGTCAAAATAAGAAATGGTAATCAAATGAGTGTATGTAGTACATGTACAGTATGTAAATAAAATAATTATATGATATGAGATTTACTCGCGCCTCAACTGTGTCAGCCGAAATGTCGGTGGCTATAGTAGGTATTATTTTGACTCAAATTCTATAAAACCAATGATGTTTTTGTTAGTTCAGGTATTATAGATGTTATAAAAATGAATGTGAACATTCTTATTCAGTAACATAACTGTAAGGAAGCAAGGGATCGCCCCATACCTAAAAATGTACCAAGGATGAGGTTAAACGCCAATTAAAATAAAATCAAAACTGAATTATGTGTTATTAAGTTTTCGACACCTAAGAGTCTTCCAACGTTGAGATCAGGGAGTCCACTTCCTCAATGCGGTGGGAAAGGATGTCGTTGTGGCCCCGGAAATGGAAGGCACCACGCACCTTACCACCGCGCAGCACCACTGGCACCCACATGTAATCATCAGGCCACATGTCAGAGTACGGCAGCTCGTTCACGGAGAACCACTGCGGCCTCATCTCTAACGGTGAAGAAAGGAAACTCAATAAATGTATACACAATGCTATAATTTATGATGAGACAGGCATGCCCTCTCTTCTTTCAACGTACTCGTACGTACGTACGTACCATCACTCTCCGTGGGCGTGCCAGTGAAAGCTTGGGCGAGGAAGACGTGGACGTGCATGAGTGTGTCCTGTCCCTCGAAGGTAAACTCGAGGTCAGCCACTTTGTCCACACCATCGAGCGGGACATCAACACCAGCCTCCTCCTTCAGTTCCCTGCAGAAGGAAATATAATGGTTAGTTTAGGCAGGACTTGGCAGGGTAAGCATGACAGGTGTAGGTTAGTCTCCTATAGTCGAAGCAGAGGTTGAGTCACTGATGTCTGGACATTGTATGGTAGGTATTTCAGACACACGTCTCTGACTACTAACTATACATAATTAGAGTCGATTAGATTAGACAACAATACGTTTTTAGGCGATAGAAGCGATACAAATCATGTAAATCAGTATGTATAGTGTAAGTTATGTTGTGATGCTTAATTTGCCAACTACGAGTATAGGCGCCTTTACTGCAGCGGGGATCGTCGCTAACTTGGCGGTTAGACTGATGACAGATGGGTGCACACGTCACCGCTCTCATTCCTCTGTCATGTATCAAGTTTTTATACAAAATCATAGACAATTATATACAACAAACTGTACGTAAATACACATGATTTTGTGTTCCCTACATATACACACATATATGAAAGTGTGTGTGTGTGTGTGTGTGTGTGTGTGTGTGTGTTTTTAATTGTTCTCTCAATTTTCCCCACACATGCAAATCACTAAAACACCCGAGACTTGTACTCTTTTCAGCAAACTGTTTCCGCGTCTCGCTCTAACACCATAATTTATCAGTCTGATAAACTGTTTAACGACTGCCATAAGTATATATTACTTCACTTCCTGTAGCTGTATATCTTTCTCTTTAATATTCATTATCATCTTCCTTCATCACTTATTATCAGTTATATATATATATATTATATATTCGCCATTAACAAAGATATGACACCAGGTAAATCTTAACGCATATAGTTTTACATGAGATGGCTTAAAATTCAATGAAATTAATGATTTTCAGGTGATAAACATAATTAGGCTAAAATAAAAACCTGCCTTGTATGTTCACTAAAGAGGGATCAGTCACAAATGTACAACAACACTTACAAAGGAAAGGAGCACCAAATTATCGCGTCCACAAGAGAGAATCATAGAAGTTAATTTACTTTTACACTAGTCATACATGGAAAGAAAGAACACTACTGACTGACTGCCTTACCGCTTCCTACAATAAATGTAAATGGCTGAGTAGTGGAAATGAACCGCAGCCTACATAGTCGCGGACACCATAAATCTGGGCGAGTGTTCTTGTGGTATAACATTACTATATAGCAGCTGTACTTTGCTAATCACTATTTCCTGCACTTTATTATCTGTATGGTCTTGACCTCTACGTTTTCACACTTGTTTTTGTTTACCCTTTGTTTAGGACTTTATGTTTACTGCATTGGGGACTGGAGGAGGTACGGCAGTCATTAGTTTGGAGGAGGAGGAGAAGGAGGAGTAAAGTATGTTAAGAATGACGACTTTTTACAACTGTTCATATTCTCTGCGTCAGGTGCGCTGGTAAATATTTCTCTCTCAATCATGATTTTTTTTTCTTCTGGATTGTGCTTGTAGTAAAGACGTGCTATATAATATCTACTAGTTTTAAGAAAGCTTATACTCTTGTATTTGCAGTGTAGAGTATTTGGTGGGGTTGTGGTGATGATTTGTGTGTGTGAGGTATAGTACAATTGTGGTGTGTGGTGTTTGGCCGTGAATTAGTGTGTGACTAGTGTGATGATTATGTGATGTTGCGTGGTTGGTGAGTGTTGGGATGTAGTTTGTGTCTGTCTGTGGTGTAACTATGAGTGTTGTGCTGTGAATGTGATGTATGCATGACTGTGTCGTCCTGTCAAACATTCCTCGCACGTACTACATACTTACAACTTGCTGTGTTAAGACTAGATCAACTTGTCAAGAAAATACTAAAAGACTTATTACGTTACTCCTTACCGCTACTCAGCATGGGAGAGAGAAAAAATGGGGTAGCAATGGTAATGGCAATGCAATGGTGGGAGTAAGGGAGGAAGGAGCGGGAAGGGAGAGATGGAAGTGAGGAAGGTAACCCACAGCCTCGTGACCCACTAACCTCGTCTCGTCACATAGCCATCCTCCAGTGCACACACACACACACACACACACACACACACACACACACACCATATGTCGTGCCTCACGCCAACTGTTAAGATTTCCGGTGTTGCGTGAGTGGCAGAATGCGAACTTAGCCACCCACACACACACACACACACACACACACACACACAAGGGATAAGGAGGAAGGCTGAGGTGTTTGCAAGTCAAGGTCAAAGATTAAATACATACATGCATATGCATTTACTCAACATACATATACATACATACATGACCTTATTATATACACAATTAACCTGTTTGTCACTCATTTCATTGAATCAACATGCAATATAAGTTCCTTCCGGAATCCTTCTTCCTATTACCTTCCCTCCTCCACCTCCTCCTCCTCATCTCAGAGTCCTTACACCACCTTTCTCGAGGACACGATAGAAGGAAATCATCATCATTCGTGGCTGTAGGACGGAACGGTAGCGGAGTAAAGAAAAATAAAGAAAGGAAAAGAAAAAGAACATACGGAAAAAAGAAAAAGAAAAGACAAACAAAACAAAGGGGAGTAGTGTAGAGTACAGCATAACGTTTTGTTTATGGCCATAATTATAGATATTTGACGACTACTTCATACTCCCACACATCACCATATCACATACTTCTATCCCTTCCCCAAACCAATCAACCGTCCGCCACATCAGCCAAGATGTATAGACCTCTATATATAAGATGTATACACTTCTATATATTAGGGCCGTACTGTCAAAACTCGGGCGCTGACATGACCCATGCTGACGATTGTGTGCCGCGACCATGATTTCAAACACACACACACTCACACACACACACACACACACACACACACACACACACACACTCACACACACACAAGGCTATTTTCTTTTATTATTCTCTCTTTGAAACTTCTTTTTTCATACTAAATTTTGTCCAAGTGATTACGGTTTACATTTTCTTGTCAGCATTCTGTACACTACGTGGCCTTGACGAGCTTCATGCCTCAAGAGGGGAAACTTATCCTTATATAAATCATTACTTTATATTCCGTTTTTTTCTCTTTCCATAAATATAAAACTGTAAACCATGAACAGTTTTTCATATGTTGTCCTTCGCTTTCATTCAAGATTGCTGTCATTAGTTTTTTTTTTATGAAAGTGTAGTTTGAAAAAAAAAAATGTATGTTACAACTTTTTTCCATTGAAATTTGATTTAAGACTCACGTGACATCTCAAGTGTTTGTTCTTGTGATTGTATGATGAACAGAGAGAGAGAGAGAGAGAGAGAGAGAGAGAGAGAGAGAGAGAGAGAGAGAGAGAGAGAGAGAGAGAGAGAGAGAGAGAGAGAGAGAGAGATAATTAAGGGGCTGCATATTATTCCTTAAGTGTAATTGATGGACCAATGAACATGAATATTTGCCATGTGTAGGTTATCTCTAAACTTCTGTAATGTTTGGTGTTCGGTTTCCAGCTGAAGTAGGGATGAAGAGAAGGGAAACCAAACTGGCATGATTGGTACAACACAAGTGTATGGTCTCGCCGTCTTCAGGGAATTACTAAGCATTCATTTTCATCATAACAAAATTAAGAGACGCCTCGTTTCTTGCAGTGGCTCATTTTTCGTTCGTGGATACTTTAGTGATATCGCAATATGATGCTTTGTATCAGTAGAGAGTGGCAGCGCCTTGTAGGGCATAACACAACTGTCATTACGCTACTGAGTGAGGATCTCTTAAATCTACTCAACAAGGCCCCTAAAACCCCAAGGTCAGCCCGGGACATGACGCGCATCACGATTCTCTTCCCTTCCTGAGACCTTGGCGATGGGCTACACACGGCTGCATTCACACAAAACTAGTCGAATCTAGTGAGGAGTTACAACGAGCGAGTCTTTACCCAATACAACGCACCTTTCAATGGGACTTAATTTTGTATATACTTTATCATATACCTTACTACACAGCAGGGAAGCAAGTGCCAAGTCACATCAAGTCTATTATAGTCATGCAGATGGTTAATTAATTGCGTGTTCGTCCAGTGCATTAAAAAACATGCAGCTGACGTTGTTTAGAGGATTGTTTTTTCTTTACTAACAATTCTAAGAAAATGTAAGTTAAACAGTAATCATCATCTTTATAATCATATAAAAACTCTATATGGTAATTTTCACCTTTACATCTTAGTAAGTTGTAACTAAGACAGCGAGGATATCAACACTGCCTGGTAGAAACCGACAAATGTGATATATATTATGACTCTCCCGTCAATCTCGACTAGTTTGGTGTGAACGCAGGGTGATGAGCCGTCTGTAGTCTGTACAACTATTATTATTATTACCGTTGTTATTATTACTATTTCAATCATCCTCATCATCACAACCATAATCCCGTCATTTGTTTTTTTTAAACTAACGCTTCAATTATTAAGTATAATTTGTTTCTCTCTGTAATTTCCACAGAAAGCATATATTCGTGAAAAATGGGAAACAATTAAATCCATGGCATATTGAATACACTAACTACTCTTGTAAGTGAGTGGTAAAAACGGCGCTGCACGTTGTAATTAAAAGGAACGAAAAGGAGAGAGAAAGGGACCGGTGTTTTGGCGCCTCCAAAATCTAATAATAAGGTTTAACGTTAGATAGAAATAGTCAAATTCCACCCCCCCAAAAAAAAATACTTTCACACTATAAACACAATAGGCCTTGAGGTGGAGAGTTCGATCCCATCCACGGCAGCACAACCTTATATAACCTTGCACGTGCAGAGCTATATATGGTGTTATAGTTACATAGCTCGGGGATGATTCAATTCCTTTCATCCTACACTTTTCTTTTCAAACGCCACCAGCACAACACCATTCAAGCATTTACACCGTTTTCTTACTGCAGTGTGCCAGTACCTGTGTTATGAATGTGTCTGGCATAACCTAATTCAATATTGAGATTGTGAGACAGAAGACGTAAGCACAAAAATATAAACAAATAGTAATTACCTCACACGTGCTCGGTGCTGAATAGTCTTCTTTCACACAACATTTGACTGTCTACATATACTTAAATTTAGTATGATATCTAGCTTTTACCATCGCAGTTTTGCTTTGGTTTCTCTCATGTATGCTAATACGATGGTTCAAACGTTCTTATTTTGATTCGAAGATAATAAATAAGGATAGAAGAATCGGGAGGGAGAGGAAGAGCGCGAGAACTGGCGGGGAAAGAAGAGAACGAGAAGCAGGAAGAACTGGCAGGCAAGGGGAAGGGAAAGTGGGGTGAAGGCATGAGGCGGGCGGGAACGGGAGAAAGCGGGAGAGTTGGAGGGTGAGGAAGCAAGGGAGAGGAGAGGTTCTTCAAGGGGGGATGGGAGTGAGGAGAGGCAAAGTAAGGGACCTCTGTGGCGTAACATTTTAGGAAACTCCTGTGGTTGGATTTCTTCACTTTGCTTTTTTAATAACCTTTACGCCAGGAAATTTCATAAGCTGTTTTCTTTATCTCTCATTTGTGTATATTTTTAAGGTTACGGTCGCTGAGGAGGAAGGAGGGAGTCTACGAATCATAAAGAACATAAGCCATGACGTAACTAACATAATTAATTAACCAAACAGGGATATTTGATATGTTTTTTTTTCCCCTCACAACAGATAATTCATGAATGCTTCCCCAATCTTTTTTCAAGGAATTAATTTTTTTCTCTTCATATATTGGGGACAATTTTGAAATAGATATTCCCCTTGTTCATCCCCCTTAGCTACGCCAGTGAGAGAGAGAGAGAGAGAGAGAGAGAGAGAGAGAGAGAGAGAGAGAGAGAGAGAGAGAGAGAGAGAGAGAGAGAGAGTGTGTGTGTGTGTGTGTGTGTGTGTAATGGGGTTTTACATGTTATTGGAGGCAATTCGTGAAAACATATATGGTGTTCTGTTGACGCTGATACATGATGCTTGTGTGTGTGTGTGTGTGGTGCAGTATTGCGTGACTTCAGCGGGAGGAGAGAGATACCAGGACCAGTCTGACGAGGAAGATTAAAGAACTGCGCTTCACACCCAAAACACTGACTGTATAATGCATTAGTAATATGAATAAAAATAGTAATTGTTTCAAAAATAGAAGTAATCATAATAACAATGAGGATAATAATAATTATCCTTATCATTTGGAGGTCTCAGAAAAGTGCTACCTATCGCCACATTAGTTTATTTCTTGATTCATATGAATAGTGTGTAAACTTTTCAAGTTCGGAGTAAAAATACTGAATATTACAAGGCCTTCACACTGTATTAAGTAATAATTTATCATGTGCCGGATGTACTCAACTACGACGGTGAATCAAGAGTAAACACTAAGTAAACATTGGTAAGGTATGAAAAGTGCAATATGGTGATCATGTCAAAGAATAACGTTTATAGTTGAAGTAACATCAACGATAATAAGGTAAAAATAACAAAACAATACATGCTACACAGAACAGCCACACACACACACTTCTTAAACAGGTATACAGTAAAGAGTAAACGGTAAACACACCACCACACGTCTCTGCCTACCGCCCTCTCTCACCACAAAGCCATCGACCCACCTTACTGCGCCTTCTCTGACAGTCTCGCCGGCCTCCACCTTGCCTCCAAATCCATTCCATCTTCCTTGACCGAAGCCTCTCTTCTTATAGCCAAGCAGGAGTCGACTTCCTTCCCTAATGAAGACAATAGTGTACTGTTTCCTCAGGTATTGAGTCATCTTGGATTTGGCGGGAAATCAGCTGATCACTCTAGCATCAACATCCACACTGCCAAATAGTCGTACAGGTTAATAAAACATTTGATTATAATTTCAAAGTGTAGTAATTTGTTCTTTTAGATTTATCAATAATGTTTAGTGAATTATTTTGATGTTTAGAAAGCAAGAAAGTTATTTGCTCCATCACATGATGTACGATAATTACAGTACGCGAATAAGCAGTAACAAAGTATATGAAAAACTATAAAACAATTTTTTTGTTTATCTATGTTTCGATCACTCTATCTATTCATTTATTTCCTTTATTTTCATTAATGTGGCCTTTGAGAGGATGGTGCTGTTAATGGAACACATATTATTAAAGCTACCTATTCACACACTGACAGAAGGAGGACGTTGAACTTTCATAGTGATGTAGTACTATACAAAGGAGAAGAGACAACTCACTATTATCATACTTGTGAAGACAGTAGGCACATACTAAACAGAGAGCTTGAGGAGAGAATTTGGCGCTGAGGATGATGATGATGATGATGATAATTATGAATTCTTGTATAATTTGCTATAACCTGCAGTGAGTGTTTATTACTGAAACCCAAGATAAATTAGTTAATCATTTATTTTTTGAGAAATCAGTGTATGTGTGTGTAGAATGTGGATAACAGCAAATGAAGGTAGAAATATTTATCTATAATCAATCCTACTGCTTGTGCTACTCGTGGTCACATCTTGAAGAAATTAACACATCATCAATTCCAGATGAAAGTCGCTGATTGACAATACTAGTTCCAACAAATAATTACCTGCCATATAGACTAAAAATTACATCATCTAGGTACCCTGCAAAGTGCCAACATTCAACCTCACTTTACATAGAAAAAACCCCCACATTATGGTAGCATTACATATCAATATTACAACTATATAACATCAAATAGTAATAAAATTGCAGCGTCAACACATCTTTCTATTAGATAAGTATACCCTTTATCAATAGAGAGTGAAGTACTTTGCCTCCTTTTTTTTTTTACCCTCACATGGAATCCCAATGATATGAACTTGCTGGAATGGAGGTAAATGTCAACTAAAAGGACGAGTGGCACCTGTAATATTATAATGAGTAGAAGGCTGAGGCGAGGCAGCTTCTGAGTCAGTCACCCAGTCAGTCAGTGAGTAGGACGCAGCGGGTCAGTGACTTAGGGTGTGTGTCAGGCTCCTGTACTGAGTGAGTAAATATTTTTTAACGTATATTACGCCTTTATTAGTGAGGTTATGAGATACTGTATAAATGAGGTTGTTGTAAATGAAGGTTAGGTTTTATATAGTAGGTAGTTTTGTGAAAATGTATGTGCAAAGGTATGGATAACATATGAGAAATTGATGACTGTAAAGTAATGGGAAATTTACTTAATTTGGAAACATACATAATGATAAATGACCAGGTGATATATAGGGGAAATATAGGTCTGTCCGTACCATACTGGGAAATGTATTAGTCCAATTTTCCTTACGTATTACACTGTAGAAGGGTTAAATAAGCAAGCATCCACGGCCGGTAAGAAGATACTAGAAAAAGTGACCCAACTTGGATATGATAAATTTGGTAAATATTAGTTTCTTTGGTAAAAGTGCAGAATAAGGCCTTCTGCCCATTCTTTTTTCTCTCCTTCCCTACATACTATACATAGTGTACTCAACACATGTGTGAAGGTTTCAGGCGGGGGTCACCATTATTTACCTCGCAAAACGTCTTTGAAGTTATGTTATGTTATCTTATGTTAGGTTGGTTAGGTTATGTTAAGTTATGGTTAGGTTAAGGTGGTTAGGTTAGGTTATGGTTAGGTTAAGTTAGGTTAGGTTCGGTTCAGTTAGGTTCGGTTAAATAAAGTTTTTACATTTTATTACCCAAAAGTTAGGGTTTTCAACCTTAGATTTCTTTTTTGGATTTGGGTAATAAAATGTAAAAATCTTATATAATCGAACCAAGCTGAAGGTAAGATTTTTACATTTTATTACCCAAACCCACATCAAAATCTAAGGTTGAGTTACAGCTTTTGCGGACGACACCAGAGTAACTGCCCCAATAAACAGCCTTGAGGATGCTGCCCTACTTCAGGAAGATTTGAATGCCATCCTCGGCTGGGCCAATAACAATAACATGAGTTTCAATGAAAACAAGTTTGAACTTCTAAGGTATGGCAGCAACACACACCTAATGACAGGCTCGCACTACAATACAAACAGTGGTGGAATAGTGCCCAAAAATCACACCAGAGATCTGGGGGTGACAATTAGTAATGACGCCAGCTTTAAGAGACACATAGAAAACATCGCTCAACAAGCACGGATGCTAGCAGGCTGGATCCTACGAACTTTCACCACCAGAGATGTAACTTCCATGCTAGTTCTGTGGAAAAGTCTCGTCCTCCCCAAATTGGAGTACTGCTGCCAACTCTGGAGCCCAGTGAGCATTGGGGAAATTGAAGAGCTTGAGGCAGTTCAAAGGAGCTTCACCAGCAAAATAACCTCAGTAAAAGGTTACAACTACTGGGAACGCCTGAAACTCCTCAGGTTGTACTCACTGCAAAGACGCCGGGAACGCTATATCATCATTTACACTTGGAAGATGCTAGAGGGACATGTGCCCAACATCGGCATCAAGACAAGCCACAGTAGCAGGGGAAGGTCATGCTATATAGATGGCCCAAGATCCAACAAAGCCAGACTGAGAACCCTGCGTATGAATAGCTTCCCAAGAATAGGGCCAAAACTGTTCAACACACTTCCAGTATATCTGAGAAATATGTCAGCCTGCAGTGTGGATGCATTCAAGACAAATATAGACATCTACCTGCAGAAGATTGATGACACACCACCGCTGCCCACGTACTTCACCTGGCCTCACTACAACAAGCTGGAGCACAGGATACCTCTACACGTACGGGAAAACGGTGGACGCAGTGGCACAACGTGTAGCTGAGGCCGTCAGGCCGAAATCATCCTAAGAGTGCCTAAGAGTGCCCTAACTTTTGGGTAATAAAATGTAAAAATTTTATATAACCGAACCTAACCTAACTTAACCTAACCATAACATAACCGTAATCTAACCTAACAACCTTAACCTAACCATAACTTAACATAACCTAGCCAGCCTAACATCTCATGAAAGACATAGAAGCCGTGGAGAATGTTCAACAGAGAGCCACGAAACTGGTGCCCTGCCTGAAAGATCTAACCTATGAAGAGAGACTGAGAAGACTAAATCTACAGACGCTGGCATATAGGAGATCCAGAGGAGACCAGATAGAGACGTTCAAGATCTTGAGTGGCATATACGACAGCGATTGTACTGAGGGTCTCTTCGAGTTGAGGGAGGATGACACAACACGGGTGAATACAAGGAAGATCTACAAGACAAGAGGCTGGATTTAAGGAAATATTCTTTTCCCCACCTTGTCGTCAACAATTGGAATAACCTGCCAGAGTCTGTAGTGAGCGCCAACTCGGTAATGACTTCTAAGTCTAGACTAGATAATTTCTGGAAAGACCAAGATCAGAAATTTAATTATAAAGCAAAAATTAATAACACCACACGCAGCCAACGAAGCCAACTCAACATTAGTATTCAGGCTGCCATACTGGAGCCACAGGACCTTTAGGGCCTCTTCCGAAGAATCTTCTGTGAGTATCTGTGAGTAATAACCTAACATAACTTCAAAGACGTTTTGCCAGGTAAATAATGGTGACCCCCGCCTGAAACCTTCACAGATGTGTTGAGTACACTATGTATAGTATGTAGGGAAGAAGAGAAAAAAGAAAGGGCAGAAGGCCTTATTTGCACTTGTACCGTATATTGCACGGTAGTTATCTATTTCCGGTTTCCAATCTAAATCTATGTATGAATAAGTATTATTGTATATATGTTAGGAACCCATACAAAGTAGTGTAATAAGGAGAGGTGATAATCTGAACTAGTATTTATTTAATGTTTTTTTTAAGATGCTTTAAGATGTCATTAGGTTACAATAGTTACTGATGGAATTTATTGATATTCACAATGTAACCAAGGTCAAAAGTAAATTGTTGCAGTGGTCAACATCATTTATAATAGAAAAAAAAATTACCAGAATGCTTATACATACCTCCTTCATATTTTTCTTAATATGATTGTGACTTAGCTACTTATTGGCTGTTGAATATTTTCTTGATTATCTATCATTCTCTGTGAAATTCTATTGTACATGAATACATACTGTTTGCTTTCATTACTTCTCTGCATTACACATTATTACATGAATGTTTAATGGTAAATGTGTAGAGTCGCTCCTCGGCTCCTTTCCTCGTTTCTATACAATAGTGAGGTGTTGTTATATATGTCATCCATAATATGAAGGGAGAAATGTTGAAAATTAAATGCAATTGGAATCAAATCTCGTTAAAAATCAATGTAGGTGTCAGAAATCACAGCCTCAATTCGTTTCAAACATTTAACCTTTCATACAAAAAGTGAGATAAATATTAAAAAATCTCTTGAGTATAATATAGAGGCATACATCATAAACCTAATGCCACATAACCTTAACAATTGAATTAATGCCACATAACCTTAACAATTGAATTAATGCCACATAACCTAAACAATTGAATTAATGCCACATAACCTTAACAATTGAATTAATGCCACATAACCTTAACAATTGAATTAATGCCACATAACCTAAACAATTGAATTAATGCCACATAACCTAAACAATTGAATTAATGTCACATAACCTTAACAATTGAATTAATGCCACATAACCTTAACAATTGAATTAATGCCACATAACCTTAACAATTGAATTGATGCCACATAACCTAACCTAATCATGTTCTTAACAGTACACCCTAAAGGGACTTTCGATACATAATGATAAAGGGTATTTCTAAACTAAGTCTAATGCCATGTTACAACCTACCATGTATGATATGCTGGTAAAACTAGATAATTGAAATAATGTCTGAAACCTTAGTAAAAGAAATATAATATAATATGAGAATAACGATACTGGCTGGCATGGAGTGACTAAACAAATACCAATATGATATTCAAATTTAAGGTATTTGTTTTTACCAGCAATGATATATTCCTAAGGGTTCATAAGTCCCCACCCATTGAAGCTACAGACAGTCAACGTCGACCAAACTCCACTTGGACCTTGGTGATCATTATGGTTTGATTGGTAAGGTGTTGTGTAGCTACGTTGAGTATCCTGTCAAGGGTTTGATTCCCAGACGGATCCCTCTTATGGCAATCCCTTCAGATAAATGCATAAGTGTTTCAAAGCAAGAGGTATTACACCATTACTGATAAGTGTTAGTATGGTTTGAACTACAGGAACTCATTTACATACAAATGTTCAAGTTACAACCTCCAAAGATGTGAACAAGTTTGTATAATTGTACTGTACAAACCTTTTTCTTTTTTACAACGCTGTGTTTGGTATAATATAGTTACAGCACTTCCTTTACCAACAATGCATTATATAAAGAAATTAAATGTTTATTGGGAAAACAGCCATTTTTGATGTATGTGGGTGTCTATTACCTAACTCCACACATAATAAGGTACCACTGTCCTAGTATTTGTGCAGTTCACTCACATCTACTAGTCTAGTAGTCTTAGTAATAAGTCATAGAGCAAATATTCATAATGACAGTTGTAGAGTTTGATTAGGTCTATAAGATGCTGCAATGATATTTCCAATATCTCTAATGGCTTTCGAGAAAATGAGGAAGAAATTCATGTTTTTGGAAAAAGGATATGGTTTCATTTTACTGCGTAATTATTAGTGTTAGAGCAAATATTCACAATGACAGTTGTAGAGTTTAATTAGGTCTATAAGATGCTGCAATGATATTTCAAATATCTCTAATAGCTTTCAAGAAAATGAGGAAGAAAGTCATGTTTTTGGAAAAAAGATAGTTGCATTTTTCCTGCGTAATTATTAGTCTTAGAGCAAATATTCATAATGACAGTTGTAGAGTTTAATTAGGTCTATCAGATGCTGCAATAATTTTTCCAATATCTCTAATAGCTTTCGAGAAAATGAGGAAGAAAGTCATGTTTTTGGAGAAAGGATACAGTTTCATTTTACTGCGTACTTTACTTTATGGTTTAATGAAGCTCCCTGTGGTTATTACTCATTATTACCATACAAATACATGGCACTTATGTTACAGTTGCTCGGGAAAACCTTACAGATTGACTTTTGAAATGCGAAAGAAAATATAATTGATTTTTGGCTTCACTTCCATACATTACAGGAAAAAAACAAAGCAAAAAAACATTAAATTATAACAGCTAATAAAAAGAACTTTAATTAATAAATTATGAAGTTATTGTTTAGTAAATGATATATTGATGATACTGTGGTGTTGTCAGAGAGTAAGATGTTGCAGTTGGGGAATGACTTGGACATAATGTGGAAAAGGAGGAAGGTGAAAGTTAATACTGGTATGAGGAAAGAAATGGTTTTTGAAAGGCTTAGAGACAGAAACATTGATGTAGAAAGAGGAATGTCTATCTTACTAGTGGCGATGGTGATCATTACTTTGCAATGTTTTATAGTAATAAGTATCTAAGAAGTATCAATGATAATGCTGAGATAAAATTTTAAAAATACTTTCCTGGTGATAGTCTTAGACATGAGGTTATTGATGCATGCATAATAGTAAACGTGAGTATAATATATTGTATGTAATCCTGTATTAGAGAGGAAGCGTCAAAGTTTTTGGTCTGCTTTCACTTCAATCTTATCAGCAGGCACTCACAGGAAATGCTTGGAGGAGGCTTTCTCAAACATAAGGTAAATCCCATCCTCCAGGCTACCTTGAGTTGCCAATTGTATAGATTTGCTTACTTAAAAAATGTACTTAGGTATATGACTTGAATCTCATGTTTTGTATACTTATTACGAAAAGTGTATTGTTGTATTAAGTTTGTCATTTATTATAATAGAAATTGTTTTTTTTTGTGAATGTAAATTCCAGTTTGCTTCTGGAATTGCAGTCTTTCTCAGAGTGAAAGTGAGAGTGTTATGTCCTCTGGCTGACCTGTAGGGAGAACAAACACCCTTACCTTTGACTTTGAGCCACAGATTTCTGGCTGCTGTTGTTGGTGTAGGTTGGTTGTTCCCTCTAGGCTCCCACAGCTTCTTGGTATTCCAGATATAGATGGTCTTGTGATATTTTGTGTCCTGAGTTAAGATTATTTTCATATACCACATGTGAAGTGAACAAGATATCTAAAATAGAATTTGAATTTTGCAGGTAAAAATGCCGAGCTTCAAGAGTATCTCAGATCACACGGGGTGGCCGCAGGATGTTGGGATTCTTGCGTTAGAAGTGTACTTCCCATCTGAATTTGTGGACCAACAAGAACTTGAGGCTTTTGATGAAGTCTCACAGGTGTGTAACAAAATTGTTTTCTACTTGATTAAAGGTTATTATATGTTCTACAAATTTGTTTCATCAAGAGACAGTGAAGAGTTGTGTTTTATGCCTTTTTTCTTTTTCTTCTTCATTTTACTATTATTATTATTATTATTATTATTACATATTATTATTTATATGTTCAGTTTTAAGTGTGTCGGCAATAGTTGTACTTAGTTACAACACAAGCAACATAGTTTTTTTCTAATTGCAGTTGCATTTTCATTTGCAGCTTTCTTTCTTTTTTAATTGAGAGAGAGAGAGAGAGAGAGAGAGAGAGAGAGAGAGAGAGAGAGAGAGAGAGAGAGAGAGAGAGAGAGAGAGAGAGAGAGAGAGAGAGAGAGAGAAAGAGAGAGAGATCTGTACATATATACATACATTCAAACATGTAACCTGAAAATTCTGTTGTATTGTTGTAGGGGAAGTACACAATAGGTCTTGGGCAAACAAAGATGGGCTTCTGCTCTGACCGTGAAGACATCAACTCTCTGTGCCTCACTGTCCTCTCTCGCCTCATGGAAAGGTCTGGTGTGGGTGAGTATATATTCTCAGCAAGTGTTGGGTTCTTTATTATCCATCAGAAACATGGAGTGCAATCCTTTAAGACCACTATCTCTTTTTTATGTGGTGTTGAGTTGTAGGAAGCAGTAATGTAATGGTGATGATCAGTATGTTACTTGCATGACACAGTGTACTTTAAGTGTGTTGTACAGCAGAGCTTAACAATTACAGTACTTGAATGCTTGAATGGATTAAAATATATATATATATATATATGACAGTCAAATTAGAGTGGAATGTTTACAGGGAGAAAATATTTTAAGGATTGCAAGAAATGTTAATTAAAAAGTCTTAATTTTCAGGGTATGAAAATGTTGGTCGGCTTGAAGTTGGAACAGAAACAATAATAGACAAGTCAAAGAGTGTTAAGAGTTGCCTAATGCAGCTCTTTGAGGAGTCTGGTAACACTGATGTTGAAGGTGTTGACACAACCAATGCTTGTTATGGTGGAACTGCTGCTCTTATCAATGCCATCAACTGGGTGGAGTCCAGCTCCTGGGATGGTAAGCATTGTGTCTTGCGACACCTTCTTAATATAACCTTAACCATTTGTTTCATTGTTCATGAATAGATGTAAGGCTTCACATAATGTAGATTTTAAAGATTCATAAGTGTGTATGCAATCAAATGAATGGGGTGCTTTTAATTTTGTAAAGAAAAGCAACTGAATCTATATAACAGAAAAGGTAGCAATAGGGAAAATAGGAGTGACTATTGAAAATTTTGTTGCAAGATTGATGACAACCAAATCATACTTGGATACATTGGATATATAGATAAAAAGATAGAACACTTGCATTATATTCAAGTAGAGTCAAAATCTTAATTTGCAAAAACTGATAGAAAATTTAATGATTCTCTCAAAAATTATAGTTGTTTGAATATTATTTAACTTTAACTTAGTATTTATCAAGTTTTAGAAGGATGGTATAATTGTATTGACAATCATTTATGGAAGTGAAGCTTGAATGTGGAATGAAAGTCAAAGATCAAGAATACAGGCAGTGAAAACATTTTGTTGGGGAAGGAGAATGAATAGTGAAAGTAATGAAAGTATGTACGTATAACAAATATGGGTATGTCAAGTAGCGGTGAAGGAATGGAATGTGGACTGATTGAGAGTGTCAAATGCAGCATCCTTAGATGGTTTTGCCACTTAGAAAGGCCAGGGAGTGAAGTGACAAATAGAACATGCATGAGTAAGATAGAGGTGGTGGGTGCAAGAAGACAACCACCAATGAAATGGGAGGACAATGAGAGGGATGTGAGGGAGAGGATTAGAGTATGCTAATATGTTGTGTAAAGACAGGAATAAATAGAAACTAATACTGTAGCCATTCTCTGGGGCGATTTCCCAGGAACAAACATCAGATAGAAAGATAAATTTTAGAAAGATATATAATGTATCTAGTGCTTCTTAGCACCTCATATAAGACCAGTGTGGCTACTTACATTCTAAGGATTTGTAGGAGTGATGGCCATAATATTTGGTTGACTTTATTAATGGAATGTGTATGTGCATGTACCTTGTTACTGATTTAGTGAAAACATAATCCAAGTATTTGAGATTATTTAGATTATTTTTTGTTTTTGAGATACAAGGAACTGTTAATGACAGATGACTCACTCATTGTAAAAAAAAATATGATGAGCTGCACTCACCTTCATTATTTTTGTTGAAACAGGTAGATATGCTGTAGTCATTGCTGGGGACATAGCAGTTTATGCCACTGGAGCAGCCCGACCTACAGGAGGGGCTGGGGCTGTAGCAATGCTGGTGGGGCCTCATGCACCACTCATCTTGGAACGAGGTAGGAGACCATATTCTTTTGGCTATTTGGAGTAGAATTTCTTATTTTGCATCACCAATTTACCACTTGGTGCTTGCAAAGTCCCAACTGTATGTTCATATATATTTTTCTTTGGTAAACAGGGACTTCAGTATAAAAGAAGACCAGTCCAAATAGTTTCTGAGTTATCAGAGATTCAAACTGTAATGCTTCCAAACTGCACATTGTGGGTTGAAATTTATAACATTATTGTTATATATGGTTAGTGTATGAATATAGGTAACTAAGATAATTCACTTGCTTGCAGGATTACGAGGATCACACATGTGTCATGTTTATGACTTTTACAAACCTGACTTGTCTTCGGAGTATCCCACTGTGGATGGCAAACTTTCTATACAGTGTTACTTATCTGCTTTGGATGCCTGTTATCGTACATTTTCACGCAAGGCTGCTGCTAAAGAACGTAAGTTTTCTGTGTTGCTTTAATATGTAGTTATAGTTATAGAATTTGTTTGTGCTTGATGCTAATGTACAATAAGGTGGAAATATGGCTGGGAACTTGTGTTCTTCCATTGCAATCAAGATTGTTGCCAATTGGTGCTGAACCTTGTGATTGCTGCTCATAGAACAGTAAAACTTGTGTGACCATTTAGAATCAATCTATATTCTATATTTCCCGTGACTTCCTTTAAAGGTGGTCATGGCAGAAAAGTGTCTATTTCTCCCTGTTATTTAGGTTAAGGTTAAACCACCTTGGTTTGGACTCTAGGGGCTGTGTGGTCTGGGTTTCTTTGTAATTATATGTAAATGCAAATTAGGTTTTATTTATCATAGCTCCTACAGTAACCTTGTAAAACTTTTCATTATCAACATACTAAGTAAGATTTACATTGCTTATGACTAATTTTGTAGTCCTTGTATTGATATTATGTGTTACAATTTCCACAGCATCATCTCCACCCATGTCATTGGATCAGATGGATGCTGTTGTCTTCCACACACCATTTTGCAAGTTGGTGCAGAAATCACTTGCAAGATTATCCTTCAATGACTTTCTCAATTGTCCAGATGACCAAGTAGCAACAAATTATCCAGGGCTTGAAGCATTTAGGTAAGATTTAAACCCTGGCCTTATGATTTTAATTGTAATGTCTCCCAATAAGTGTTCTCATGTTCATATATATTTTTTGCAATTACGTACACTTGAAAAATATAATGGAGTTTTGAAATAGCATACTAGATATTCATTGTGTGACTTATTGGACCAGTTAAGATTAGAGGAGTAGCAAAGGAAGTACACTGAAACTTTCCATGTAACTCAGAATTCACTTTTCACGAGATTAGTTTTATATAAAGTTGAGTGTTTTAAATTCTTCTTTACTTTATGCCAGAGCTTCTTGTAACCTGGTGTGTAGTATTCCTGTGATATTAGGGCTAGATGAGAGTACTTCATCTCATTAATTCCCCTTTTCTTGTTTAACTCTGCTGTACTCTTACATCAATGCTTGTTATTTTGCTACAATGGACGAGTTGCAGGTATTGGGGTCTGTTGAGAAGCAGTCTCTGGAATTGGAAATAATCTGATGCAAATGTATTTCTGTAAATATATTAATTATATAAAGGAAAGAGGCTTCAAAGTTGACCATTTGGTGAAATATCTTGAAAGCAGCAACTTGAATGTGTGTGGATGCCTCGTCTTGGCTACTCACCTTTTTGGGGGATATAACCCAGGTATATAAATAGATAGATTTAATCTCTTATGAGTTACAATGTAAAATTAAAATCTATGCTTTATATTTATCAGAGAGAAGAAGCTTGAAGACACCTACTTTGACCGGGATGTTGAGAAGGCCTTTATGACACACAGTCAAGAGTTATTCCTCTCCAAGACTAAACCTTCCCTACTAATTGCCACACAAGTTGGTAACATGTATACTCCCTCCATGTTTGGCGGACTTGCTTCATTCATTTCATGGTAAGTTTTTCTTTTTTTTCTTGAAATGAGAATAAATTTATTAACAGAAAGACTGATGTTTAGATGAATCATAAAGTATTTATGGCAACATATATTGGTCCAAGTAACAAGTGATCATATAGAGGTACAGGCAGATATGAATTGTTATTTTCAAGAGATCAAAGATAGCCTTAGGGCTTAGGGAGACCGTAAGCTTCTATTTGTTTTATATATGGAGGGAACCTTCCATATTTATGAAGTTGAATTTATATTTTTTATTAATTATCCTGTGCTAATTTGTCATATGGTAATTATCTTTGAGACATGGGAACATAGAACATAGACTAGAACTCTTCTGAGGAGAGACAAAGAGAGGTATGTCAGGAGTCTTGCTGAGGATGTTGAGGGTCATTTAAATGCTTATGACCTCAAACCTGCTTATTGAGCCCTGAAGAAGCTCCACTCCAAGTCTACATCTCGGATGAGTGCTATCCGAACAGCAGATGGTTGCCTTGTATCATACGTGGATGGGCAGATGGCTCATTGGGCTGAGTACTTTGAGCAGTTGTTCAAGGTTAACCCTCCAAGCAGACGGCTTCAAACCACTGGGTTACAGGTTCATACTGGGTCTTTATAAAAATTGTTGCTTCAAGCAATCAGGAATCCTGTTGATCTACAAAACTAGTCACTCCACAAGACCACATTTAGTATGGACAAGATAGTTTTTTTTTTTTTTTTTGTCAATAAGTATGAAAGTACACACACCCTCTGTACATTACACCACTAAAATTAGGGTTACTGGATTTTTCTTCTGATAAATAAGGGGTCACCTCATCCTCCTATTTATAGATTGTATTGTGTAGTAATAGTCAATGAACTCATTATTTACAGTAACTCGGTCGAGAGCCTGGCAGGGAAACGTGTGGCTCTGTTTTCGTATGGGTCAGGACTAGCAGCCACTATGTTTTCACTGCGCATATCACAGGATGTTGGGCCAGATTCTGCACTCACACATCTTGTTGCCTCCTTGAAAGATCTCCATCAACGTTTAGATTCAAGACTCAAGGTTGCACCATCTGAATTTGCTGAAGCCATGAAGTTAAGGCAAGACACACACCACAAAGGTAAATATTAATTTCCTGCATAACTAATCAATAGAGAGGAGTATATCCCTTTATGGTGAATTATTATATTTAGTTAGTTAATTAGTTAATGAAAAAAGGAGCAAGCGCCAGACATCTAAGGTTATATGGTGCTATGTTAAATAAAAGGTAGACGGTATAGTAGAGGTGATGGTTAGGCAAATTATGGGGAGGGAAAGAGCAATTTGTTATAGTCAAAGAATTAAATCAAATGAAGGATGTGTATTTGTTGTAGGAAGGAAATAATGTTGTCTAAGTGGAAATGTGGTGATTCTGTAATAATTTCATTAAGGCGGGGAGGTTGAGATAGATGACTTAAGTGAGGGAAAGCTGTAGCTCGTGCAGCAGTGTAACAAGGACAGAAAAGTATAATGTGGGATACAGAGAGGAAGGTATTACAAATCATACAAAGGGTCGGTAGAGAGTGTGTCGAAAACAAAGGTAATCCAACGTTGAAGGAAGATTTGTAACACAGTACAAGGAATAGAAGTGTCAATGTTGAGGTAAGTATATGGTGTCTTAGGATGGATAAGAATAGAAGCAGCAGCAATAGAATGAGGGGAATGGATGAAGTGGTAGTTAGGGATTGGTGTGGGTGGTTGAACCAAGAACATTTCTTGAAGGCATATAACATGAGGTTCATAGATATAGAGTAAATAGCGGAGGTCATTTTTATGGGAGCAGAGACCATGGATATTTGATTTTTATATCTTAAGCCAAAACCATTCATGACCATATGCTTACATTCAAGTGTTTCAATGTACAGTAGTTATCTTTGTGTTAAGCTGTGGGCGGCTAGCTATTACATGAGTGAGTCACAAATTGTCCTTGATGAATTGATTATAGTATTACAATACTTCTCTTCTCCTATGGGGGTCTTGGGGCTAAGTGAGAGGAATGTATATGTAGGTGTGCATGGGTGTGCTTTATCTTGGCTACCTCCTTTAGGGTAATAACAGCCTAGTATATAGATTTATTCATTTATTTATTTTTACAGCACCATACAACCCTGTGGGCAGCATAGACAGACTGTTTCCTGGAACATGGTACCTCACTAGGGTGGATGAGATGCACCGTCGTCAGTATGAGCGCCGGCCACTGGTTGGGGTTCCCGCTGCACCAGGGAGTGTGACCTCCACAGTGCATATGAAGGAAGCAGCATCAGTTGCTGCAGAAACTACACAACGGTTTCATGTATAAAGGGATCCATCTTCATAAATTAGAACCATACTCATCCCTCATTCGTTGTTGAGTTTCATAGGCATTTAGATGAATAAGAAGGTGTTAATATGTATGTAGTGCATGGCTAAATATTTACCTCAATTTGCATGCCTGACCTAGACAATGCTGAAGCACAAATTGCAGCTATTGTGTTGAACATTGCAAAGGTTTGAAATTTATCTATTTTTTATGATATAAAGTATATTAAGTTGTTAGTTTGACTGAATTGCCAATGTCCAAGATATTTCTAATTATGATAATTCACTTGGAATAATGAAAGTACCACTAATTGGAACCAATTCTAATTTATACAAACAATGTTTTCTATTATATTGAGGATGGCATCCAAGAAAGATGAATTATTCTATGTTTATCATATTTGATACTACTATATGGTCCATTTTTGTTTACAGTTTTATTATCAATTGTTATTATTACGAAATATTCCTGATCTTCATTGTGGGAATCAGTATTTCTTAAATGATAATCATTATTTAAGATATGTCAGAGAATCTGGACCATTGTGGGAAAGCCAATTCTATTTTAGTTATATCAATAATAATATATTCACAGTAAAAGTTATATTAGCTGTACGTAATGAATCAACTTGCATGTAATGATGACCTAACTTAATAGATAACATAATGGTCTGTCATGTATGTGAAGCTTTAGACAAGTAATTTATTTTTGGTTTCTGAAGAGCACTAGTGTCTCATCATCTTTGTCACCCGAGTGTTTGTTTGCTGCAACAGGGTTCAAGAGGAAGGTGCAGGAGAGGCATTACAGTAGTCCCTTAATATTTGCCGGGCTTATGTAACAGAAACATCTGTGAATGTTAAAAATCCATGAATATGTGGTGCCCTCCTTTAATAACACTCCTAGACCCCCTATATCATTATATAACCAAAGGAAAATCCTTTGTGTATCTATAGAAACATTATAATTGGAACAAACTAAAAAGAAAAGGTTAAAACTAGCACAGTACAGGTGGGAAATGCACTGACCAATCCTGCGATGGTGCAAGAAAACCCGCAAATATCCAAAATTATTATAGTGAGGCCACCACGAATAATCAAATCCATGAATGGCAAGGGATGACTGTATTAAGTTAGTAGTGATGCCAAGGACTCAGGGAAGAAGTAGGAATGATGAAGTTGATGGTGGTGATGATGACAGAAGATATATATTTCTTTGTAGTTTGATAGATTCTATTTTTGTTCTACTGTATATAGCAGATGCATATGTATTGTGAAGAACTGGTGTTACGAGAGAGTTGGGTGGTCAGGCAGAGCAGTGTGTGTTGAGGTGGTTTGGATACATGGAGAGAATGGAGCAGGACTGGTTGATGAAGAAAATAGTAGGATCCAATATGAGAGGTGTGAGGTTGAGAGGAAGGTCACAGAGTGGATGGACGGTGTGAAAAGAACGCTGAATAAAAAAGTAATGTCCGTGGAGCAAGGAAGAATGATTTTGTGTAATAAAAGTGAATGGAGAGCAGTGATGAATGCATGAGTAATGGCATGGCCTTAACGACCCTTGGAGGAGATTTTTGCACATGTGGTGTGACACTTGGATCATATCAGATGCGGGGAAGGAGGGAGCACGAGTTAAAAATAAAGTGGCATGGGTAAACCATGAGACCTTGTTGTGGATACGATCCCCCCCCCCTACCCTCGCCCCCATTTGCTTGACTGACCCGACGTGCAGTGTATGGGTGGGGTGTACTTCTCTTCTCTGTGGGCTCTGGGGCTAAGTGAGTGGTGTGTATATGTATACCTCCCCTTTTAGGGAATGAACAGCTTGGTATATAGATAGATATGTAGATTTTATTCAATTTTTTTATAACATCTTGATTATAAAATGGGATTCTTTCAATGGTGCTGTAGTTAGTTCCTGTGATGGAATGTTAGAGATGGTTTTCGGGATGTAAAAGTGTACAAGAACTTGTATGTAGTCAATATAAGGTTAAGCTTCTTTTTACTTATTTAAATTAGCTTGTAAAATATTATTGTTATGCTCCTTTAAGTAAGTAACCAGTGTTAATTTTTTTTATGAAAAGAATACTCCACTTCATCCTATGTTTTATTGACTCATTCATCAGATATAACTTTTAAGATTTGCTTGCATATCTTTTCACACACAAACACTATCAAACCCTGATGAAGTTTTTAAAAACTTGGATTGAGAAGAGGCAGGAATTTAGATATATGGAAAATAAGTATAATCATAGATTTGCTTATGATGTTCTAATGACCGAATCGACAGATGAATTACAGCAGATGATTTTGCAGTTGCACAGAGCAAACCAAAAAACTAAAGTGATTTTCAACAATTATATACTAAACCATGAAACTTCAGTAGATGATAAAGTAATAGATTGTGTCCAAAATAAATTAACTTAGGACAGAAATTTTTGCATGTCCAGATCATGAAAAATAAATGAAAAGAAGACACAATGTTATGAAAAGTAATCTCCCACTATCACTGAAGAGAAAGGTATATAAACAGTGCATTCTACCAGTTCTAACATATAGATCAGAAACCTGAAGTCTTACAAAAA
>JAPQNM010000013.1:28409869-28412369 GCA_029783475.1 Metacarcinus magister | reverse complement strand
AGGCTGTGTCGAGTCGATAGCTTCGAGCAGCGGTAATGAGTTGAACCAGCTAGTACTCAGAGTCCTGCGGATTGCAGCTAAACGACATTAACGTTGAGACAATACGACTCATTAAATATTACCATGCAAGAGAATAATTATATATTTTTCAACTTCAGTTAATATGCATGAGAGAGAGAGAGAGAGAGAGAGAGAGAGAGAGAGAGAGAGAGAGAGAGAGAGAGAGAGAGAGAGAGAGAGAGAGAGAGAGAGAGAGTGTGTGTGTGTGTGTGTGTGTGTGCGTGTGTGTGTGTGTGTGCGTAAATGTGAGAAACGGAAAAGAGTGAGAGGAGATGATGTTCTGGAATGGTGTAGAGCCCTTGGTGCCACCAACGCCACGTAGAACGAGAACACCAACGCAAAAAGAGAGAGGAGGCAACACCTTATCCAAGTGTCGAGGCTGCCAGTGATGACGAAGTAGATGATACTCCAATTCAAGTATTTGTTCAGTGATATATAAGGTAAGACTTATACTTTATTTTGTAAAAATAAGCCCTAGGGCTGCTGACTGATGGAAATTCGTCTGCTAATCGGAAGCAGACGATGTTCTACGGACAAGACGTCATCGACGGAAAAAAATTCTGTTTCCTCTTCATTTCCTTGTAAATGCTAAAATTAATTACAATATACCTTTTATATGAAAAATATTACTTCGTATGATTTTTCCTCCTCTATTGTAGATATATACAGCTATATGAATATACTATTATGCTGATAACCAGCAAAGATAACGTGTCCTTTTGGTATACGAGGTAACGTTTTCAACGGAAATCACTCCTATGACCACTTCAGCTGCAGCCTTCACTGGATCAAGACTTCATTTAAGGTATCGTTTATCTTATTAAGGATAGAGTTCGCGGTAATCAAATGTTCATCGGTCTATAATAGTATATGGTTCAACAATATTATTTATATCAATTTTCTTTCTCTCCTAATGTTTAGAGAACGGCGGAAACGCAGCTACGGAAAAACGGCAGTCCTGCGTCTGTGAGACTGTGACTGGAGTGAGTGTAGTCTGCTCGCAGCTGCTGTCATGAGAAGACTTGCTCACGCTTCTCCCAGCTTATAGACAGGCAAGATTTGTTCTTCTCTGGCTCTCACCTCGTTACTGCAGTAAAAGTGCTCTTTCGTAGCACATTTTCCTGCTCGTGCTGAACAGAGTTTTTGCTGGTATTGATCACAGAGACATTGCCGGTTAAATTTGTTCCTTCCGGTTGAGTTGTCAAACGGAAAGCTCCGCGGAGCTACCCTAGTTACAATTTGCTGTGTCGTTTGTCGGGATTAAGCCCCTATTATTAGGTGTATGTCGTCGAGTCTGGGTAGAAAGTTGGTTTGCTCGTTCGGGTTGCAAGTCGGGTTACCACTTCGGTGATGAATTGTCTCTGTTTTGCTAGATGTGTTTGTCTGGTTCTAATCCGTTGTTGCAACTGTTCGAGGATGAAGGGATCACGTATCCCCATGCTCCTCACCACTCCTAGTGGCAAAAAGCGTTCGAGACATGCTTCGAGCTTGAGGAGCTGACCAAAGTATTATTGATATAATATCGTCGAATACCATTAATTAGGTGTTATTAATATATCTTCTTTAAATGCCGGTCATAGGCTATAATTAGTATTTTGTCTTCAAATACTAGAAAAAGGCTACTATTCTAATACCCATCAATATCGGTAGTAAGCTATTCATCATCTTAACTGTAATGCAAATAACTATTCACTATGACACTGTCTATATACACGACTGTAATGCAAATAACTATTCACTATGACGGTGTCTATATACACGACTGTAATGCAAATAACTATTCACTATGACAGTCTATATACACGACCGTAATGCAAATAAGTATTCAATATGACAGTGTGTCTATATACATGACTGTAATAAAAATAACTTCACTATGAGTGTCTATATACATGACCGTAATGCAAATAACTATTCAATATGACAGTGTCTATATACACGACCGTGTATTTTTTCTTTTTGTATATGTATGTATAGCCCCAGGCGTGTTTCTACAATTCCGAGCTTGGTTATATAACACCATCTGTGTCTGTCAATCCTTAAACCATTTATGTGTGGCTTCAGTCGGTCAGTCTGTCATCGGAAGTCTCTGCTCTTGGAAGATGAAAAGTACCATTACCATGGACGAGGGAACTCCTCGAGGAAGCCTTGGTTGCCGGTGTAACCCCCAAGGTGATGGCTGCTCCACACCTCGCCGGGATGACGACCACTACAATCACTCATCCTTTCTACAATAACAAAAAAGAAAAATTCAAACAAATATTTCAATACATATTTGAAAGCTCATGCATCGTCATTATCTCCCTCCCTCTTTTTGTGAATATTTTCTAATGTTCTTACGTGTATAAAAACAAAGGAGATAAAGGCCCCCCCACACAGGACGCTCCATAACTGCGAACATATGAATGAACTGAAACGACTCTTGCTTTCTGAGTGTGTG
>JAPQNM010000013.1:28402369-28407369 GCA_029783475.1 Metacarcinus magister | reverse complement strand
GATTTCAATAATTTAGGTATCATCATAAGGAAGAATAAGTGTTGAATTTTAATGAAGAGAACTTCCTTTTATTTTAAGCATTTTTTTTTTATAGAGAACATGGTTTTTTTCTTCTTTTAAACAGAGTGGAAAAAAGAAATTCATATGCAAAAAAGTAGATATAAAATATAAAAAAAAGATATGGCTCTTTATTTCGGCTCTAAATGTCAGATATGTCATATCTATGTCAAAACATTAATATTGGTGAATTGGTATGGTAGCAGATATAATTTTAACACTAAAAAACGTTTTTTTTTTTTCTTATATTATTTTCATTCGTGTAAATCATTTGAAACTTGCACATAATATTCATATAATTCATAAGGAATATATTTAAATCCATTTCCATGACGAGATACTACCATAAACTTACGATACAATGCTCTTTTGATTATTTTTTTTTAACAAGTAGAAATTATTAAAACATAAATCATATTGAACGTTTAGTTTCTGAATGAATATCTTGACATTATCACTCGAGTATTACTTATATGTTTCGGGTTTGGAATAATCCCAGCATATAAGATAATTACCGATGCGTTGTTCTTCACACTACGACTCACTTTTCACGATAAATTACTTCAGACGTGACTGGCTTACTCAGTGCTGCGTAGGGTGACACCGATCTCATGTCTTCCACAAGATCATACACCTCAGTCATACCAAGGCCACACAGTTAGACGTAAAATCCCAGTTTCCATGACAATATAGTCAACAGGTATAGAAGAAGACTGCAAGAACACGTTAGTAGCAGCATGTGTCCCGTCCCCTCTGGTGGCGTAATAAAGTTCCTGGGTAGGTAATGAGTAGGTAGGAGTGGTTGGTGTGTGCGTCACCTCCACTCATGCACAAGTCAAACGCTGCAGTGATATCATATACTCAGCATTACTCCACATTGTGAAGGAAGTCGGTGAAACGCACAGAAAGGGGAAGCGATATCAGTTTTCTATCTATGTTGGTGTTAATTTCTTCTTGACCTTTGCTGCATTAATTGGGCATCTTTCATTTCCTTCGTTGTTGTGATAGAAAACAAAACATACAAATCCACCACCTCTTTTGATCGATGCCATTCATAGTGTGTTCATGTGTGTGTGTGTGTGTGTGTGTGTGTGTGTGTGTGTGTGTGTGTGTGTGTGTGTGTGTGTGTGTATGCTTGTTAGCCTCCTAATTGCTTCCACTCGAAACGTATTTATGTATTTTATTTATTACTTTTTATTTATTTTTAGTTGAGACGAATAATCACCACTCCAGCTACAATGTGATCTAGTGCACTTAATACTTATACATACATACATACATACAGGATGATCGATCTGGTGTGTGTGTGTGTGTGTGTGTGTGTGTGTGTGTGTGTGTGTGTGTGTGTGTGCGTGTGCGTGAATCTCTCCTTCCCTCCATCTCTCTCTCACCTAACCTCTCTCTCTCTCTCTCTCTCTCTCTCTCTCTCTCTCTCTCTCTCTCTCTCTCTCTCTCTCTCTCTCTCTCTCTCTCTCTCATATCTATATATCTATGAAACACACATTTGTTAATATATAATTCCCATAAGAATGGTTTGCAGGCTTCCTCCCCTCGTCCTATTATTTGACGACAATGATGAATTATTGACACTGTTTTATTTCCTCACTGGTATAACTTAATGGTGGTAACACATGCCTGCAGAGCCTTTTTGAAGTGGCGGTTGAGTCGTGGTTTACTATAACGGAGGGCGGTGGCTGTTAGTTCGGTCGGTACTTACAATTATTTTCGAGCAGATCAATATTGAGCAGTGATTGGGAAACCCGATGTGACGGTGATGGGGCAAGGCGTCCCTATACCACCACAGCCTGGAAAGCCGTGCGCGCGCGCGGCCACACACACACACACACACACACACACACACACACACACACACACACACGTCACCAGGGCGATGCTACGGTAACATTACTTCGTCCTTACTAGCCTTTCTACCTGTTGTTAATAAGCATTACGAAGATGGCATAATTATGTGGCACCAACTAATTATTTTCATACATACATTAGTCTTCATCCCCGTACACAAGTCAAGTGAATTTGGTAATTGGCAATATGGTATTATTTTTAAGGACCCTTGGTGTGGGAGTACACCTCGTTTTTGCAAGTTCGATTCTGGCTCACGGCAGCTTCTTGGTGAGAGGGGTAGCGCTCTCTAGCAGAACTATATGGTTTATAGCTACCTATCTCGGGGATACTATTTAATCTTTTTTAGTCTTACTGAAGAAAACGCGGAATAACAGCAAACTTTCCAGCATTAGTTGGAACCACTTGCACCTCACGCAGAAGTCAAATCGGGACTGTGTTGCTGATTGACACAAATATATCAATTGCAAACAGGCAAGGTTGGCGGTAACAATATTGGCAACAACATGAAATCTGATATCAAAGTAAATAAAAGATTGATAAGTTATTAATCACGACTACATGTTGTCAAGATCTCTGATCAGTAAGATACATAAATTGTACCGAATTTTGTAGACTTTGGCTACGTTTCCTTATTTTCATGTATCTCGGCTGATAAACAAGTTATCCTTATCATCAAAGCTTCACATAATCCATAACAAAAGTTCCGTTGAGGGCACACCATGTGTTCACGGGGTACAGTGTACACCCAAGACTGCCTTCCGATACAACACTCGTGTCACGTGTTGTAACAAGCAGCATCAATGCCAAGGTAATTCCGGACTAGTTAGTAATAAGTGGCGAGAGAGAGTCATCCTTTATCATAATGGTGAGTGTGAAGAACAATGGAGTTTATCCTGAGTCTGAACGTGAAGTAGCATGAGAACACACACTGACTTAACACATAGGTATCACCGTCCATCGTCGCCGTCGTTGGTTCTTTAAAGTTGTGGCAAATAAAAAATAATTTCGGACGGAGGAGCCAGGAGGCAGCTCTGCACAGTTGCCATCGATCGTGGCGCTCAGTTCACAACTCGACGCCACGCCAAGCACTGACGCTCCCTCGCGCTAGTGTCCTGCAGGGGGTCCAGCGTGGTGGTGACGCTGCCTCTCGTGTCCTTCACTCGTGGCTTTGTGTGGCTGTCCTGAGGCAGCCGTGGGTGTGCTGCTGTGAAGGTGCTGTTCCGTGTCAACCGAACTGACGGGTAGGAGTAGGGTTGGTGTGAGGCTGCGTTGTGTTGGTGTGTGTCAGACAAGGCATTACCGGACTGCTGCCCTTGACAAGAGGTGTAAAGTTTGCTTCAACTTGAGGAAGTCAGTGAGAATCATTGTTTCTAGACCAACGATAAAAGGTGTAACTTCAGGTTCCTCGAAGATATGTGTTATCTAAAGAATTAAATGATGAAATGATATGACACAGCTCACTGGAAGTTCACCCGCGGGCAAAGTAAGGATCAAAGAGAGATTAGACACCTGATAAACGCTGAGATTTCACGTGAAGACAGAGTGTACAGGGCTACGGAGAACAGCAGCAGCGCCTCACCTGGCACCGCCCACCAGGTGAGTCTTCCCTGCATAGCCGGGCACACTTTCATGCCGTAACAATCAGGTGTTGTTATATATGATTAATTTTCCATTCTGTTTCATGATGATCTAGTAATTAAGTGGCTTCAAGACCAAAGTGTCACACCAGCATGCGGTGATGACATGGCAACAGTGAAATCAGTCTGTCAATTCCATGGTGAAATGTTTGAAGCATCATTTTGGTGTCAAACACGGAGTAGGGTGGCGGGCTCCGTAGCCGTTCTCACGCGTAGCCCAGGTGGGACGCCCACCTGTCAGGTTACTCGACTTTTCTGCTTTGTCTCAAACAACTGTCTTGAAACACCAACATCAATCGATGTTATGTCAATATCATGGAAAGGAAGCAAAGCAGAAACTGAGCAATAATTGTAGAAAAATTGTTTTTTCTACCTCTAACGTTATCTCTCACTCCTATCCCTGTATTGCTTTCCTTGTCCCCTTACCTGCTTTCTCTCCCACGTTAGCCACGTGTCCCCTCACCCTTTCCACTCTCTCCCAACCCTCCCATCCACCTGCTGCCTCTCCCATGTTTGTCGCGTGTCCCCTCGCCCTTCTCGATCGTACTGTTCTTCTCTCACCGCTGCGCCTCGTTTGGAACACTCCCTTCTCACCACTGTCCTCTCATCCCTGGTGTCTTCCCCTCCCCACCACCCGTTCTGAGCTGCTCTTCCCATCCCACAGCTGGTGCAGCTGCCTTAATTGCATCACACGGTAGCGTAATATGACTGATAACTTTTAATCGTAACTTTTTCCCTGCGCCTCGGCTACACGACAGTCAGATTTATCACTCGTATGTTGGAGTTTCTGGTAATTTATTGTTCCATTAATGAATACGGTGCTGCGAGGTGGCCATTCCTGGTCCGTGTGTGTGTGGCATTGTGAGACTCATGTTTAACGGAGAGTTCAACAATGTAACACTTGGTGAATGCAGTACCCTTTCATGAACATAAGTAAACTATAAGGTAGATAGATTATTTCCCAGTGTGTTAGCGGGCGTGCAGACAGCTTCTCCATTCTAACCCTCACATACGGGATGAACTACATGTGGGTCGGGGACTGTTTGTTTACTCTGGCCAGCCTCTGAGGGCCTCCACCGTTTCCTCGGCTGCCGCTGGTCACACTACTGAGTTCAGACAGCGATATCGGGCCAAGTAGCCTCAAGAAAGGGCGGCACTCAGTGTGTGGCTTGTGTCCACTCCTTCGTATAACAATGCAGGCAAGGCAGCTCGATGAAACAGAATAAGACAAGCAGTCCTTTAGAAACGAGGAAGAGGCAGCTCTTTAACAAAAAAAACTAGAGAGATGTGTACTTGTGCCTCTTCAGAGAGAGAGAGAGAGAGAGAGAGAGAGAGAGAGAGAGAGAGAGAGAGAGAGAGAGAGAGAGAGAGAGTTTCCGTGGAATATTTTGCGTATAATGATTAGCAATGTTTATTACTGTGCGAGAAAAAAATGATTACGCT
>JAPQNM010000013.1:28364869-28397369 GCA_029783475.1 Metacarcinus magister | reverse complement strand
GCGTACAACTTGAGTGAGGGTTGTTAGGGACGTATGTTATGTATGGTCAGACGGTTTGGTTGTTGTGTCATCTTTGTTTTTTAGTCAAAGGAGGAAGAAGAAGAAAGAACCTTTGCCGAACGTACGGTGATGGGATTTCAAGTATTTTTTATAGTAAGAATAAAAGGAAATTGATGGTCCTCGCGCCGGTGGGGTGGGGAGAACACACACACACACACACACACACACACACACACACACACACACACACACACACACACACACACACACACACACACACACACACACACACACACACACACACACACACACACACACACACACACACACACAGGTGGGACGCCTCAGGCTGCTCCTGTCTCCAAAACTATAAGCTGGGATTTACCTTCTGTCCCTCCAACTTTTTTTTTTTCTCTCTTTTTCTTTTTCTTCTTCCTGACAAAGAATTTCGAGACTTCTGGAGGGATGAAAAAAATTCCGCCCCAAAAGATGTCACCCTTGTCCACCAACACACACACACACACACACACACACACACACACACACACACACACACACACACACACACACACACACACACACACACACACACACACACACACACACACACCAACAACACACACATACACACACCAACAACACACACACCAACAACACACACACACACACACATATATACACACACACACACACACACACACACACACACACACACACACACACACACACACACACACACACACACCAACAACACACACATACACACACCAACAACACACACACCAACAACACACACACACACACACACACACACACACACACACACACACACACACACCAACAACACACACACACACCAACAACACACACACACACACACACACACACACACACACACACACACCAACAACACACACACACACACACACACACCAACAACACACACACCAACAACACACACACCAACAACACACACACCAACAACACACACACCAACAACACACACACCAACAACACACACACACACACACACACACACACACACACACACACACACATCGGCAATTAGAGGGGGACAGTATGGCATTCCTGGTTAAGCAGAATGAGGGCTTCCCCGTTTATTCTCGGCGGGTGTAGAGGCAGATGTAGGCAGAGAGGCGCCTGTTTCACCCACTCACTCACTCACCCACCCACCCACCCACCCACCCACCCACTCACCCACCCACCCATGCACTGCAGCAAGGCTTATCGTGTATGTGTTCCAGGGATCGGCAATAACGAGCGCCCTCCGTCAGTATTTATAATTTTACACTTTTGATATTGTTTGAGTAAGTACATATATATTTTTGTGTCATCTATGCGTGCGCTCTCTCTCTCTCTCTCTCTCTCTTCTTCGTCTATAAATCAAAGTGTTACAGTAGCTTTTAAGGCTTTTTATCACTCGTATTCCATCATCTTCCCTCTTTCTCATTGCCATCATCTTCATTTTACTGCTTCATCTTATTCTTATTCTTTACCTGGTTCTCTTTCTTTCCTTTCATCTCCATCTCATCTGCTTCCCTTCATCCCATCTCCTTAATTTCTCTTTATATCATTTATATATATATATATATATATATATATATATATATATATATATATATATATATATATTTATATCTTCCAATATTGACATCATGTTCTTTCTCTTCTCCTTTGTTGTAGCGGTGGTGGTGGTGATGAAGATGTAATACCAGTAGTAGTAGTAGTTATAATAGTAGTAGTAGTAGTAGTAGTAGTAGTAGTAGTAATTGTTGTTGATCATCTTTTCCCTTCTTCATTTCCTCTTCTAATTCTTCTTCTTCTTCTTCTTCTTCTTCTTTTTTTTTAATCATAATAGTCTTCATCATCATCTTTTACTTCTTCCTCGAGTCTCACCTTTATTACCTATGTCTTATGGTGGTGGTGAAGGTGATTGTGGTGGTGATGGTGGTGGTGATAGTGGTGGTGATGGTGGTGGTGGTGGTATAGAAAGGGGTCGAAGGGAAGGTGAAGTGTTACCTAGAATAGTCAGTAGAGCGTGTGTGGTCATAATGATCTCGTGACCCTTCTACCCCAGAGTCTTAACCCCCCCCACCCTAACCATCACCCACACCCTATTGACCTGTGCAATACACCTCCCTGCCTTCCCCTAAAAAGATAACGTATTTCTCATGAGGGAAGGTGAAGGTCTAGAGGGGTGAGTGTCTGCTTGCCTGATGTGAGGTGAATCCGTGTCTCTTTCTTTTATCTACATATTGAACGTGAAAAAGTGCACCAAAATAGTTCTTGCATTAAGGGGTGGGAGTACGAAAGAGTGCAAAAGAATAGACAGCAACAGCCCTACTGGCCCTAACGAGGCTGTCCGTGCAAGGAGGAGTATGTCGGAATGTTGAAGTTTTAAACCAAATATACGTTTTCCTGATGTCAAGAAAGGCCAGACTGTGAATTTTCAATATTTATTTAGTAAATAATGTGGAAATGACATGTTTTATCTATTTCATTCACATTTGTACCTAAGCTTCTCTGACGCAGGAGTCACGTCACATCTATACTCTTACTTACGTTCGTTCTAAGAGGTTGACAGTGGCAGGCAGGCGGGCGGGCGGCGAGATGCTCACTCACGAACACAACCCACCCGCTCACCCGTCTGTCTATCTGTCTGTCTGTCTCACTCCTCCCCAAAGTAGGTCACCACTCACTCTACACCGAGCCTTCACTGATCTTTCCTTGCACGGCGCTTCTGTGGGACCTCAAGACGGCTTTAGTGGGTTGGAAGACCGCGGTGGGAGTCGTCTCGGTAGTGTCATGGGCGAGATACTAGTGTCGCGGTAAACAGGTTGTATGCTCGAAGTGGGGACGCGATCGCTGGTGGTGGTAGGGTGCCGAGTAGGTGGGTATCGAGCAGTACGTGTCTGTCCCTCTCGAGGCCACGAAGCAGAGTTGAGAGGCAGTAATGATTATATGCCAGCTCAGGTGTTATTGGAAATTTTACTCTAACCGTCATCTCTATATATAACTCCTCCTGTATTGTTACCTTTACCTCACCTTCCTCCATTAACCGAAAACCCACCTACATACAGTGCACGCATCAGCGATTTTAGAAAGCAACACTAATTTCGTACATACCTCTATGCTATAACTCCTCTCGTGCTAGGAAAAAATTGACAAGCTGAACCATATACAAAAGTCCTTGAAGAAATACCACATCAATCAGGATTTCTCGAGAACCGCGTACTTAACCCGCAATAAAGTCACGAGTATAAGAATTGTGGAGCGTGAGGAAGGAGAGAATGACATGAGACGAGGATATGAGGAGCGAGATATGAGCTAAATCGTACGCCTAAGGCAATCTCGATCACATCACTTTTCTTCCTTCCCCTTGTACTGCAGCCCTCCTGTCATCCTGCTCTGAATGCAATAAAAGGCCCTCAGAGCAAGGCTAGCCCCCAGGGTGTCGAGGGAGGATCCTTTTCAGCGTCTGACGTGACTATATGGAGAGCACAAGGTTAAATAAAGTGAAGATCGCATGCACGCTATCCGTCAAATATGTATCAGTGTAAAGATTTTGGGCATAACATTGAAGTGTGGAGGAAAGACAGCGTTAAATGTACTACTACTACTACTATTACTACTACTACTACTGCTGCTACTGCTGCTGCTGCTACTGCTGCTGCTACTACTACTACTACTACTACTACTACTACTACTACTACTTCTGTTTCTATACTCTTTCTTCGTCACTTGGTGTTAAGACGCATCCGCCTCCCCCTTTCGTACCTATCTTGTTTGTGCGTGTGTGGAATGGTGAGGCTTCTATTGAAATGGGTAAAAGGCGGTTCTTAAGAACATTCAGACCAACGGACACACACACACACACACACACACACACACACACACACACACACACACACACACACACACACACAATATTACAATCTCCAGGAACGACCCCTGCAGCCATAACAGTAAAGTAGCGGCAGCAGCAGCAGCAGTAGTTTAAGGCAACGACTGTGTGTGGTGGATTCAGTAGTAGTCCGACTCTAGCGAGGAGGAGGAGGAGGAGGAGGAAGAGGAAGAGGAAGAGGAAGGGATAAGCGAGAAGATGAGCAGGAAGAGGAGGTAGGAGGTAGGAGGTAGGAGGAGGAGGAGGAGGAGGAGGAGGTAGAATGAAAGAAATTGAATGTAACAGCTAGAAGGAGTGCTGAGAAGTACCACCATCATGAGTCACATCAAAACACAAACCTTGAACCAGCTGTGACGGGAGGCAAGGCAAGACAAGGCGTGGCTAGCAAAGGGCGGTGCGTGAGTGTCGGATACAAGGACTTATTCACAAGGTTCAGCGTTATCAGTGGTCCCTCTCACGGCCGTCAGGAGGGTGTGTGTGTGTGTGTGTGTGTGTGTAGGTGGGTGGGGGGAAGGAGGAGGGAAAGGAAAACAGACGGAAGTTTTCATCTCTCCGTCAGGTTTTATTATACACACCTAGTACAGTGGTGTCCTCTGTTGACTGTCTCCTGTCTAATCTTAGTTTACCTTCGACTCCATTAAGCAGCTTTTCAGATCCTATAACTTTCATTCCTGTCTAGTTTTATATTCCTTAAATGTGTTTTTACTTACTTTTCTCTGGCCTTTTTTCAGTCTTACTTCGCTTGACCTAAAAGAAAAAATAGATGAAAAGAAAAGAAAATTCCCGTCAAGGCTACTTAACCAAACGTTGTAAGCTGGATTCGATTCCCTTCAGGCCACGAAGAGATGGTAGGATCGATGACTTTTCTTGCGAGGGTCTTCTAGAGAATGTTTGGGGTGGCAGGGGAGTGTATGCTTTGTTGGGGGGCGGGGGATGGTATTGGTACGGGCATGGAGGAACACTGAGAGGGTTCGTGGGCGGCGCAGATGGGTGAGTACGTGTGGTAGGTAGGTGGTGGTGATGTGGACGGGTGCTATGTGAGTGTGAGTGGTGGTAGTGGTGGGTGGACGCAGGTGGAGGAAGGCAGGTGGCGGCGGAAGTCAGTGACGTAATTTCATAACAGAACTGAAATAAAACTCTTACATCCACGCCATGTCTTGAGCCAAGGAATGCAAGAGGTAACGTGTTGGCAGCGTCACAGCACAAACAGGGAAGGGAAAACACAATTATCAAGGCTCATCTCAAACGCAAACAGAGAAGGCAAGCAACTTTCCTCTTTCGTGCTCGTCATGTGTAGCCCAGCACGGCGCGGACGACACTCGGTTGTCTCGGAACAATGCAATGCGAAATTTAGTCTTACTCTTGCATGCCGAAGGGTCTCACACCAGCCTGAATAAATTTAATCAGAGTGACATTTCCCTGACTTCTCTGTGTGCCTTTCCTCCCCCTCACGTTGGAGAGGCTTCGGGTGATTGTGTGTTCCGGTTTTAAACACCCACTGACTACTGCCTGACTATCTTACACGAACATTGCACATTTACTCTTGTTTTAGTAGTACTTGGCTTCTGTTTCATGTCTACAATTTCCATGCTTACAGGATCCCAGCTGCCCGTCTGCATTCCGTAATTGTGTAATGCTACCACATTACACAATAACAGGAGTAATACGCATGGAGTAAACTTACTAGTGAACAAAACACTTGCAGAAAATATTGAACACTTCCGCAGTTATGATAGCACTAGGAATAATAGGGTAGAGGAAATATATGTAAAGGTACTAGAAGACAGGAATGAGGAAAGCACTGTCACTATAAAGCTACATAAGGTCAGAAAGAAAATTACAGTAAAGAAAGTGGTCAGACAAGACGACATCTTTCTCCCTAACTGTAGTATTAAAAGTTTTTGAAAATTTGGAGTGCGAAGAGACATACATTAAGATAAATGGAGAATATACAAATAATCTCAAGTTTGCAGATGATATTGTTCTAATAAGTGAATCCACGTATGAACTACAGTATATGATTTTGCATTGCACTGATAAAGCCAATAAGTGGGTCTAAAGATGAGAACATGAAGAAAACAAAGGTCTTGAAGAATAATTACATACTAGACTATCAAGTTAAAGTAGAAAATGAAGTAATAGAATGTGTCCAGGAATGCATTTAATTAAAACAGAAAATTAGTGCATGTCCAGATCATGCAAAATTAATCAAGAGAAGAATAAGAATGGGATAGAGTGCTTTTGGGGGACAAAGGTGTATATAAGCGAGGCCTTTGTCCTGCAGTGGACTCAGAGGCTGATGATGATGATGATTATGATGATGATATTGAACTCTGGTTATTACAGGATATCCGTTATAATCTGTTCATTGGACACACACACACACACACACACACACACACACACACACACACACACACACACACACACACACACACACACACACACACACACACACGCACATTCTGAGAGAGAGAGAGAGAGAGAGAGAGAGAGAGAGAGAGAGAGAGAGAGAGAGAGAGAGAGAGAGAGAGAGAGAGAGAGAGAGAAAAAAAAAGAGGGCGCAAACAGACAGCAGACAGACAGGCAGGCAGAGGAGTTAACAGTGTTGCACCTGGCTTGTGACGTGGTTGGTGTACATTCCCGTGCAGTGAGTTTATTTAATGTTCGATACTTTCATGCACTCAGGCTATGCTCATTCACTCGCCTTGGTTGGCCCCCCGCTGCACTCCACCACACCAGGCAATGAGCGGTGTTGGCTGGAACCTGGTGGCAGTAATCCAATTGAAACGGTTTAATGAGCAGTATTGTCCCACGTTCACGGTTATACACGCTGGTTGTGGCAATGATCTCCCCTCCTTGCCTTGATTAAAAGATTTTGGGTGATGCCTACGATGTTTGGTGACACATTATTAAGAATTTTCGTCTAATTCGATGGTGTCTTTGTTTTCTGTTTTAATCTTAGTCATTGGTTTATATAACTTCCAAAAACGTGTGTGTTTCTCTTTCTCCCTGATTATTTTTTTATCTTTCTCGTCTCTTTCAGTAAGAGTAATTTTTTTCTAAATGACTTCCGAAAATTTTAATTGCACTTCTCATGTCCAGAAGATTTTCTTGTAAGTTCACTACAATGTTTTAACTTATTTTACACTTCTCTCTCTCTCTCTCTCTCTCTCTCTCTCTCTCTCTCTCTCTCTCTCTCTCTCTCTCTCTCTCTCTCTCTCTCTCTCTCTCTCTCTCTCTCTCTCTCTCTCTCTCTCTCTCTCAATTACTGCAGGAAAAATAGAGACGTCGAGTTAAAAAAAAAAAGTGTTTTAGAAATGCGCAACACGTACTAATACATGACTGGTGAGTGAAGTGGAAGGACGTGAAGAGAAAACAAATGACTACGTAACAAAACAAAAAAAGCAAAAAAAACAACAGATAACAAACGGCAAACGAAATAAAAACAGTGTCAGAAACAGTCATAATGTATAACCAACTTCATAACAACATAACGTAAGGAAATAACAACTGTAGTGATGAAAGGAATGAGAAAGACAACTCACCAAACAAACTGTTGACAAGGCAGGATGGTGGGCATTCTTAACGGTACAAAAATGGGTGGATTAATAATATAAGGTAAAGGAAAGGATGATGGTGAAGAAAGAAGTTAGGTGTTTATTATGCGATATACAATTGGTAACATCACCTCATAACAAAAAAATATATAATCCTACACAACATTGTACTATAGTAATGTAACTATGATAATGTATATAAATTAAATTAGTAAACAAATAACAATTTTTTTTTAATGAGATAAATCAGATTACAAAGCGGACTAAAGGCACCAAATATTATTGTATAAAACATAAGAAGACATTTATTTGAAACGTTGGAGAAATAAATTACTTCTCCTTCGTTCCTTCTTTCTTCATTAACAAAATCACAAATCGCAGCAAATATTGTGGTTGTTACGAGGAACTATTCATGGACACCACCACATGCAAGCTTCCTCATATTATTACTTATCCCTGATTTTTTTTTCTTTGGATAATGAATAACAATTGTCCTGGACGACGGTAACGCAGCCCAAAAAAATTTTGTCCTTCCGTACAAACACTAATCTTCCATCATTGAAATCCATCATTGTACGTACGTACAAGGAAACAGTTGAGACAGTCGAGTTTGGGAAAAACAAAGCAAAGGTTTTGAGCAGTGTTTCCCAACCTTTTTTGTTTGCGACCCTAAATACAGCCAACTGGACTAGCGACCACCTCCCCCTCACCTCCATTCCCATTCCCATTCCTCCATCTCCCCCACACCTCCATTCCCATTCCTCCATCTCCCCCACACCTCCATTCCCATTCCTCCACCTTCCGCACATCTCCATTCCCATTCCTCCACCTCCCCCTCACCTCCATTCCCATTCCTCCAACCCCCCTCACCTCCATTCCCATTCCTCCAATCCCCTGTTGTTTATTACTATTCTGTTTAATACCCTCCTGCGATCCTCAGAAAAACCCTCGTGACCCTCATTTGGGTCGCGACCTTGGAGTTGGGAACCACTAGTTTGTCTCACAGTAGAAATTAGACGTAAGAAGTCGAATGTTGCAGAAATTAATCAGAAAATTGACTTTCATCTTCACTCGCAGACTCGTTGGGGGTGAGTGGGTAGGGGAGATGATGCACTAATTATTTCCGGTGCCAGATCCCAGTTGAGGATTCCGGTAAATGAGTGGAATTAGCCTCCATGATTGAGTAATTATTATTCACCTGATGATCATGAGTGATGTGTTGGATGTACGAGTATTTGTATTCATAGTATAAAACCATATGGACTGTACGTATGCTTTGTCTCTAGTTGGGAGACTGAACCACTCCCAGCTGTTTTGTGAGTCGGGATGCAGTGAGGGAGGATGTGCCAAGTGTCAATAACAGCTCGCCTTCACCATCCCCTCAATACCCATACTGTATACTTCTCGAGGAGTTTTCTCAGCTGCGACTTGTGTGTATATGTATGTATGTGTGTAGGAGTATCAATTCAGTCCTGTTTCTAGTATACTCTAAATATTGTTACGTTGTTTTGCGAATAACTTTTCGTAATACTAGTGGTGGCTTAGCTATATGAGCTGGTAACGGCGTACGGCTGCCACCACCGTCCTCCACTTTCCTAGCAGACGCTGAGATATTGATGTGGCTGGTGCTCCGTGACTGCTTGCCTCCACTCACAACCCCCTGCTGTACCTAGCAAATATTTAATCTGCCAGCAAGGGACGCGCTGAGCAGGCTTGTGGAGGAGGGATGACGAGGGAGGACAGGGAAGGGGAGCGGAAACATCGAGGTCACGGAGAAATCAAAACTAATTCATTTCGCAAACATGTAAGAGAGGGAGAGAGAGAGGGAGAGAGAGAGGGAGAGAGAGAGAGAGAGAGAGAGAGAGAGAGAGAGAGAGAGAGAGAGAGAGAGAGAGAGAGAGAGAGAGGATGAAAGAGTTAAATTCACGTGTGTGTGTGTGTGTGTGTGTGTGTGTGTGTGTGTGTGTGTGTGTGTGTGTGTGTGTGTGTGTGTGTGCAAACATGGTTATGACGGGGCTGAAAAGGATAATTAGTCTGAAAAGGATATAATTGGGTAATTATGAAAATATGTTTAACGTAAAATACAAAGCAAATCATCTCATGTCCTGGAAAATCTGCCTAAAAGTTAATATAGTGGTGTAAGAAAGAAATGAGGAAAGGAGGAAGAGGAAGAAGAAGGGATGAGAAGAAGAGTGGGAGAAGGAGTGGGAAGAAGAGCAAGACTTTGGGCGAGATAAACTTCCCTCATTATCTCGTGAAAACTCCAATCTACTATAAACATTCTCTCTCACTCTCTCTCTCTCTCTCTCTCTCTCTCTCTCTCTCTCTCTCTCTCTCTCTCTCTCTCTCTCTCTCTCTCTCTCTCTCTCTCTCTCTCTCGTTGTCCTTCGTATGTTTGGCTTCATGTTGCTTCAATGTAACTTTATATCATGTATACGTAGCCTAATGCTTGAGACTTCATAAACAGCTGTCACCAAAAAAACAACAACAACGTGATTTTCAGCTCAAATTCTACTTACGAGCCACGACCACACCACCAAAACCATCGTCATCGTGGATCATAAAGAATGGGAAGGTAATCTGAGAATCCGTTCGAGTAAACCATACATACGTTGGATTTCCAGTATGAATATAAGAAGAGAGAGAGAGAGAGAGAGAGAGAGAGAGAGAGAGAGAGAGAGAGAGAGAGAGAGAGAGAGAGAGAGAGAGAGAGAGAGAGAGAGAGAGAGAGATACTACTTTTCTCTTTTTTGAATAACATGGAGACATCAAACATGATTAACTAACTAACTGCTCAACCTCGCAGCCCAAACTTTTCCCCAGCAGACTTGTCAAGCTTTATATTGGATTCAAAGTGCATTTTCACTTTTTTTTTTTTTAATGGTAGTATTGGCAGTTTGATACCACCTTTTTTTTTTAGATAGACACTAAAAATCGTGAATGATACAGACAAGATAACCGAGCGAGCCTTTGATGTGTGTGTGTGTGGGTGTGTGTATGTGTGTGTGTGTGTGTGTGTGTGTGTGTGTGTGTGTGTGTGCGTGTGTGTGTAGGTTCCTAGGCTTCGTGACACGAGTCTATACACCAACAGCCATCACCACGAAAATATGAATCTGTAAAAAGGTTTAGGCTTGACTTTATTTTTCATTGGTTAAAACCTTGGCTTTATAAGATAATCTCCAATAGGAGTTGTTTTGCAAAGTGATGTGTATATATCGGAAAGGATATTTGAAAGGGGTTTGTTTGTATGTTAGTTATGTTATGGAACTTAACTTGACTAAATTTGCGTGAACGAAAAATTTATGTCAACAAGTTTCGGCAGATAATGGGAAAATAATGTAAATCAAACATTATCGATATGCATAACTGTTCAATTTCTATCTTATAAATTACATAGAGTGCATCTGTAGTGACAGTTACAGCATTAGTTCCATTAGTATAGAATTTAAAGGCTTTCAAATCTCGGTGGAAAAGTTAGGTTACCAGTTTGTGATTCCTGAACGATACTCGGTGGACGGCGTGTCATCACTTCCCCGGGTCGACTGTACGTTGTCATGGTTATGGAATGATGCCAATATCAGTACTTAATTCTGGAAACTTTTGCCTCGCGCGGGTCACTAATACACAGCTGTTTCCTCTATTAGCCAACACAACACCCTGGCTTCTGGACTCACTCCCTCAACATAACACTGGCAGAACATAACAGATCGGAATTTTCACTAAAATCGCATGAGAAAATCCAGAGTAAGTTAATCTGATGCGTCGACAGTAACACATCTTTTTTTAGTGTAATATCTCCGTCAGATGACAGTAATGTGAGTAAATTAAACAAAAAAATCATGTAATATTCAGTCACAAGATGGCAGTTCATAACGTTTAGTTTAGTAATCTACCGCAAGATAGCAGTGCAATCACAACACTTATTTGAAAGCTTGCCGATAGAGGTCGTTGTTCCCATTCTAAGATTACCTATCACATGACAATGGCGGGAACATCTCTGTGACGCTTAATTTCTTAGCCTTGAGTTTCCCGGTATGAAGCAGCGGACCAGACAAGTAATCAGAACGTAATATAAGATCAGCACGACAGGCAGGCGTAATGGTGGGCAGGTAGAAAATACTAACACCAATCAGGTAGTCATACAATCTGGACCAGTATCTGGGAACCACTGCCCTACGTCATGTCAACAGAAAATAGGCTAAGACGAGATTAATTATTTATTTTTCGTTGGTTGTCAGAATTGAGTTAAAAACAAATATGATATCAACCCAAAAGTTTTATCGCAAAGCTCTCACGCGCTGCTAATGGGTGGGAGAGAGTTTTGACTTTTTATTTATTTATATATTTTGTTTGGCTTTGCGATATCAACCTGTGCTTGACATAATTACTTACTGGAGGGTGACGGTGATGATGTCCGGTCCACGGCTACATCACAAGGCTTCAAAAATTACACCACCACGAAAGAAAAAGAAAACTGACATTATTGTATCACTTGCCTTTATGTATATATTTATGTCTGTCTTATGTATCTATCGGTTTGTTTATCGGTTTGTCAAATGTTTCTATATGTAAGAGTATGATGTTATGCAGAATGTCTCCAAGAAGGTGTTTATCGTTTTCATTCTTCAGTATATAACACTGTTGGTTCGATGTCCCTTTCTTATTCATTATTTTCTAATTTAAAGGTCCATAAGAAGATATTAAGGTCACTGAAGCACTTTTTTCAATTCAATACTCTCTCAAGGCCAACAGCATATGAGGTCAGGTCAATTAGTGAGTTTCAGAAGTAAACTGTAGGTCTCGTAAATTAATATGTTAATGGTCATAGTTTAAGAGGCTTTCTTAAGCTTCTCATCCTTACGAACTTATCAAATGATTTCCATAAATATGTCAGAAGTCTTGAACTACTTAGTCCACACTTTAACAGAATGAATTTTCTATACTTTTAAAGATTTTTCAGGTCTGTTGCTGCATGTAAGAAACTTTTCTCCATATTAATTTTTTATTATTTCTTATATATTTTGCTTGAAAATGCAGTGGTGGAAATCAATATAATTTCAGAAAAATTTAGTTTGAAAATGATCTACAGAATTATATCTTACTATATTTACTTATTTATCAATTTATTTAATCTAAGTTTTTTTGCATGTGAGATATACAAATATTATATATAATTTCAAACGAAAACTGCATCGAAAATTTTCAGTAACCTTCAGTTCATTGTATATCGTCCCATTTCCCTCTCTCTTCTCTCCATCTCTTGCTTTTTCTTCACCATCTCTTCTTTCTTCTTCATTATTCTGTATTTAGTTGATGGTCGCTGTCGAATGGTAAAACATGATGTGACTTTACCATAGACTTTTTCAATCTCATACAAGAATGCAAGTGTTTCATATTCTAGGACTTGTAATTCTGAGGGACCGATTAACGTGCATTATTTGATAAGGTGAAAATGCAAAGGGAAGCAGGTTATTTAAATTATAGGAAGGCTTACCACATTATAGGAAGGCTCACCACATTATAGAGATGCTCACCCCATTATAGAGAGGCTCACCACATTATAAGAAGGCTCACCACATTATAGGAAGACTCACCACACTATAGGAAGACTCACCACATTATAGGAAGGCTCACTATATGTTAGTTTGGGTATCTGAACAACATGAAGCGAAACTTTTATAGCTAGCGTATGATGTATATTATATGCTCTAAATTACTTGCTGTTATGAGGCTCTATATAAGGTTTGTGCCATTACTTCCATAACAACTGCATCAACTCATCAATAAAGAGTTGGCAGCTTTATTTTTTTTATCCATATGATTCATAAACTATTATTGAAAACCTTTAAGAGACGTGACGTTAACGTTCGCTTGTCATAACATCCAAACGTGACTGTGATTTTTTCTTTCTTATTTCCTTGCTTTCTTTCTCTTCGTGTGTTTACAGAGAGTAACATAGATGCTCTTTCAGTCAGTGTGTGTTTGCCGTGCTAAGTAAGCGTGCATCGGGGAGTATAGACCGACAGTCATCTCCCATAACTTCCTTCATCCCATTGTGTGCGTAAGGCTTTAGTTGGCGTGGCTGTGTTTGTTAATCCTGGGCTTTCTTGTTCCCGCCAGACACGAGTTCTTAAGTTAACAATGCAACATTTCACTTCTATGAGTTGAATTGTTAGTCTGCTCTCACAGTCATTAGAATATTCAACGAGTGGAAGTTTGTGGGTTGGTGGGTTAATATTAGATATGAAAAGTGGTATTACACGCGAGGGTACAATTGGTGCAGTTATAATTACCGTTCGTTTCCTTGGAAATGTTTAAAGAGATGTGTTCAGGCAAGGGAACTGCAGGTGTGTCTGAGTCTGTGATGCACTTTTGTTGGCTTCACACCTTCACTGTCCTATATCTCCTGCTTTGGATCACACAATGTAGATTATCACAACCAGCCTCGTAAGGTCCAATTTTATTTTATTTTTTTACATTAAAAGAGTACTGGCTTTATTTCTACCTCAAAAGAAAGACAATGGTATCATGTTACAGACCTTTGAATGAATGCTGTAACGAGGGAATGAAATATGAATGCAGTCACTGAGGATTTTTAGGCACATTAGTAGGCTAGGTCAGGTCAGGTCAGCTCAGCACATGAATATTAACACGTCTTTGATCTGGCCCTTACGTGGTTTTCTGTAGCGATGTGATAACTGGCCACAGCGGCGGTGAGATGAGACGTGTGTGGTCGTCTTTAAGTTTTGTCAGTTATTATTCTTTGTTGTTTTCATGCAGTGCAGTTGTTTCATGCAGGGTGTAAATATATCCTCGCAATTATCTTCATCTATATATATTTAATTTTTTTTCCATCCTAGTCTCATAAAACGATAACTTCTTTAAAAAAAAAATTTTTTAATTGCAACTTACCAACCTGTCACGAGAGAACTGGCAGATTCTTATTTCATTTATACATTATTTTTTTTTTAACATAAACAATTACGGACCGAGGAGGATTCAAACCGTGGTATTGCATTTGTTATCCTCCCACTCTTTGTTTCCTAAAGTGTCATGACTGTTTGTTATAAGTATAAAAGTTTAGGGGGAACTTGAGTATTTTCGTGACCTCTTAAAAAAAAGAGATATTAGGATTTATTATAGTATCTATCTTACACTTTTTTCTCTCCTTTCCTATTGGTCAGGATTAGAATTGTTGACTAATTATAGTGGTTATATATTTTTTTTAAATTTCTCTTTCTTATGTTTTGTTGAGAGTCATATGCTACAGAGAAAAAATAATTGTTATGTATATAAATATCTTTTCCAATCACTATTTAAGTTTTATTTTTCGCGTGTTTATTTGTAATCGTGGTGAGTGACATACTCCTTTGGTTGTCTGTTGGTGGTTGGCTGGTCAGTTTCAGGACCCAGACGTTATTGCCTTGCCTCGTTTATTGTCAAGTAGTCTTTACCATCTCCTCCTCCTCCTCCTCCTCCTCCTCCTCCTCCTCCTCCTCCTCCTCCTCCTCCTCCTCCTCCTCCTCCTCCTCCTCCTCCTCCTCCCCCTCCTCCTCCTCCTCCTCCTCCTTCAGCACAATACAGTTCCTTCCTTCTCTTTCACTGCTCGTTCATCATCTAAGTCAAAGTTTGTGTAGAAGTTTCCGTAGACTTATTTACGTCAGTCTAACCTCATCTTATTTATTTGTGGAGCTTTCCTCTCGACTTTGTTATTATTATTCAAGGAAAGTAACTGATTTGTTTTTGTGAATATTAAATCGCCTTTTTCTTGCTTTTATCTTCATAGTGATGTTTTTTTTTTTGTTAGTAATGGCTTAGGTTTTATTTTATTTAGTTCATGGGTATATCTTTCTTTTCTTGTTTTATATATTAAGTCATACGTTCAGTGCAAGTTTTTACATCCTTACTAGTATTTTAATGTTTCTTTTGTTACAATTTTATCAAGCGTTCGAGTATAACCATCAATTTTCTCATAGTTCACATCGTTATATATATTGTTTGTCAATTATGAATTTTTATCTAGAACTTTTAATTAGAATGACAGCAACATAGCCTAGCATATCGTTCTCTGATCTATTATTATTATTATTATCATTATTATTATCATTATTATTATTAATATTATTTTTATTGTCATTATCATTATTATTATTATTATCATTATTATTATTACTATTATTATTATTATTATTATTATTATTATTATTATTATTGCGTAATAGGAACAAATTAATACATTATCCTTGCCAGTTCACAATGAAAATCCTCCAGAGAAGTCAAAATCAATATTCAGTGAAAAAAAGAACAATAAGCTTCGTATATTTACTTACACACACACACACACACACACACACATACACACACACACACACACACACACACACACACACACACACACACACACACACACACACTTACACACACTCATAGTCTGTGTAACACCCTTGGAGGAGGAGGATCTGAAGTAAGAAGGTATTGATATGTGGGACGGAAGTGGGAGAAACGCAGTAACAAAAGAAATAAAAGAAAAGAATTGACGTTAATGTTTGTTTTTCGTGCGAGTTGGTGTGGCGAGAACGTGTGCATGAAAGACACTAACATTGATGTGTGTGTGTGTGTGTGTGTGTGTGTGTGTGTGTGTGTGTGTGTGTGTGTGTGTGTGTGTGTGTGTTCATGCCCTCACTTAGTCGACTGGTTAGGTTCACGCCCTGCTCAGGTTGCCAAATATTTTCAGTGATGAGCGACAAACAGTTACTCTCCTCTTAGATCACGAGGATGGAGTATGTTGTGCGTAGACTCTCTCTCTCTCTCTCTCTCTCTCTCTCTCTCTCTCTCTCTCTCTCTCTCTCTCTCTCTCTCTCTCTCTCTCTCTCTCTCTCTCTCTCTCTCTCTCTCTCTCTCTCTCTCTCTCTCTCTTTCACACACACACACACACACACACACACACACACACACCATTACGGGTGTGTGCTTCCCACTGACAGGTGACGGAGGGAAGCAGGAGGCAGAGCGGAGGCGTGCAGGGATGGAGGGAGAGAGCGTTACATAATGAACAGGAAAGTCAAATGTCAGCCCTCGTGCTCTCTCTCTCTCTCTCTCTCTCTCTCTCTCTCTCTCTCTCTCTCTCTCTCTCTCAAGGACGTTAAAGCAATAATATCATGCAGAAAGAAGATTATCAACCTCAGCATCGTACTTTAAGTCAGAAATATTCGACTCCGTGAGTGTGAAGAGGCCGTGGGTGGACGAACACGGGTGAGGAGGAAGGAAGGAAGGGAGGGGAGAAGGTTAAGGAGGAGGAGGAGGAGGAGGGAGGAGGGAGAAGAAGAAGAAGAGGTGGTAGTGGTGGTGGAAGTAGGCTCGAAGGCTGTAGATGGCGGATGTTGAAGAGGAGGAGGAGTAGGAGGAGGAGGAGGAGGAGGAGAGGAAGAGGAAGAGGAAGAGGAAGAGGAGAGCCTATTTGCATAGCTCATCTCGCAAGAGACGAACCGAGGAAAATAACGCAAAAATAAGATAGTAAAAATATAATGACGAACTGAAAAAAAAATTTCTACAGCAAAAAAATAACGCTAGTAAATAAATAAATAAAAAATAATATCAAGGAACTCCATTTCATTTCATTTTTTTTTCTCTTCAACACTTCACCACCATCACCACCACCACCACCATCACCACCACCACCATCACCACCACCACCACTACCCTGTACACACGCACACGCCACGCCACGTCACGCCACAACCCCCACCCACCCGCCACCTCAACCCCAGTGTGTTTGCCTCCTGCTTGGCTTTCCTCCCACACCAGTACCTCTTCAAGCCCTTGGTGAGGACGCTGCGACCACCTCCATCACCAGGAAATGAGATGACGCCAAGGAGAGCTGAACCAATTTACGTCGGAAAGAGGGGAGGGAAGAGGGAGAGAAGGAGAGAGACCAAGGTGGGATGGGATGGAAGGGAGGGAAGGAAGGAAGGAGGGAGGTAAGGGATAGATGAAAGGGGAGATACATGACAGGAAGGGAATATGAAGATGGTTTGTTTGGTATTCTATTAAAAAGGTGAAAATGAGAAAGAGAGAGAGAGAGGTGTGAAGGCGGTGAAAATGATGGTGCCAGTGATTTGAATTGAACATTGCAAGTTAAATATGCAAAAACAAGCAGAGAAATCGATAAGTGGACACACACAAAGAGAGAGAGAGAGAGAGAGAGAGAGAGAGAGAGAGAGAGAGAGAGAGAGAGAGAGAGAGAGAGAGAGAGAGAGAGAGAGAGAGAGAGAGAGAGAGAGAGAGAGAATTATATGGAATTACGTACTTAGAAACTCAGACTACGTAGACCCTAGCGTGCAAACTATAATAGGTAGTCTGTCCTTAACGTAGACTAAGCTCTAAGGAAAGTAAACACAATGACAAGTAAACGCATTCAGAATCAATACAGTCGAACAGCCATCAGGAAGCTGGATCACATTGCATTATCGGAAACCTTGTTCGAGGAGACGGTGTTGAAGTTTGTGTTTAAAAGAATGTATTGTGTTACACTGCATTAAAGAAGGTGGAAGTTTATTCCACTCCTTGACGACGTTATTGGTAAAGTAAAATTTAGTGCAGGATATTATATATAAGAGAAATTAAATAGTTCTATCAGTCGACATCATCAATCAGAAACTGTTCTTTTTTTACGTAATTATTTGTAAATCTTCTGTTTATCTTAAAACGCCTCTTGAGAGGGAACATGTTTAGTCGTGTCAGCCTCTTCTCATAAGATTTGTTACACTAAGACGTGATCATCTTCGTAGCCCCACGCTGGACACCTTCTACGTAGTTTTGTGATGTCCTTTGCATGATGAGACGACCAAGATTCCACTTTATACTCCAAGTGTGGTCTGACTTAACGGTGAAATGATGTTTTTATTATTGAAGGAAATTTTCTATTTATAAAGCTCATCATTCTATTAGCATTAACCGCATCGTCCTTGCATTGCTGTGAGAATGTTAGATTCGACGCATTAGTAACACCAAGACCTTTGACACTTTGTACGCTTTCTAGTTTCACATGACACATTTCGTTATTATAGTCTAGGTTTCTTGTTCCCACTGAACAAAATTTTGCAGTGTATGTTCGAAGCTTATTACATTTTTGTAAACGCAATCTTGTTGGTTAAGCATATGAAGATTTTCATTATTACAACTAAATATCATTGTTAATATCGCTGAGTTCATCCTTAGTATCCATAACTGTTTATTACTGAGGCACTGCTAGTCACATCATTAGTATTGATATCATTAGTATTAATGTTGTCAACAACCCTAGAGGTATTGAAGATTGAACTGAAGTATTTAGTCAACATTCTCGCTATGCTTTGATCGTCTGTCACAACATGGCCAGCGCTGTGCTTTAAAGCCACGATCCCACCACTGATAGACTTCTTGTTATCAATACATTGAAAAAAACATTATGGCATCCTATTTGCTTTCATCTATCTACAGAATATCCTATCTCTTCCGGCCAGCTTCGGCTGGAGGGAGGGGTGGGTGAGGAGAAACTTTCCACTTTGCTGTCCTTTCGTCTCTATCAAGTAGATGTTTAGTAGCAGTGTAGCTACACGGACAGCCTCGTTAGATCCAGTAGGACTGTTGCTGTCTGTTCTTCCTTTGTAGTCCTTTGTACTGTGTACTCTTCCCTACACACACACACACACACACACACACTCACACACACACACACACACACCACACACACACACACACACACACACTCACACACACACACACACACACACACACACACACACACACACTCACACACACACACACACACACACACACTCACACACACTACACCACAGCGTTCTAAGTAAATATACTGAACCATTATGAGGAATAAGAGGCGAGTAACGAGTGAGGAGATACGATGTGAGATTAACTGAATAATTATATATATTGATGAGTTGGGTGGTGTGTGGTGTGTGGCGTGAGGTGGTTGATGATGAATGCATCGTAATGATCAATCAGGTGCGGGGGTGGAGGGACCGGGGAGGGAAAGCTTTGAGAGGAGAAGGGGAGGAGGCTGAGTAAGGGGAGCAGTGAGCCCTGTGTTATGAAGACTTGCCTGGCGGGTAGGGACACTCATAGGGGGGTCTGTGGCTAGAGTGTAGGACACCCCCCTTTGCAGTATTCAAGGCGAGCGTCACCCTCAACCAGGTGTAGCATCATCATCATCAGCAGCAGCAGCAGCAGGCCGTGGCGTTGCTCCACCTTCTCTTAATTAACACACAACATCAAGTTTATTTACCTTGCTGCTGGCGCGGTGTACATAAATGATACCCAGCTGTGTAACGAGCAGTGAGAAAGAGAAACAGGGAAAGGGGGAAGAGGTGATGGTGATGGTAGTGGGTGTGAAAACAGTAGTGCAACGAAGACTGACTGACAAGAAAATTAAAGAATGAAGACCAGACTTAATCAAACTCCATAAACATGACATCAAATCTGATATAAAAGTCAGTATGAGGTGTAATAAAGGTAGGTAATACACACACACACACATACACACACACACACACACACACACACACACACACACACACACACGCACACATACACACACACACACACACACACGCACACACGCACACACGCACACACACACACACACACACACACACACACACACACACAACACCCCTCCATGTAAACGTAAGTATAGCTCTGTGGATCAAGAGTCAGTCTGGTTTACTAATGCACCAACGTGTTTTGTTTTTTTAGTTCCTCTTCTCCTTGTATCCTGACTCTGATCCTGGTCACGGGCAGCAAGCAGGGCAGGGGAGGCAGTACAGGAAGAGGCTTTCTTATAGACGTACTCGTATAGTAGTATAATATCATCGCCTCCCATCATCAATACCTGTCCACTTCCCTCACCACATGCTTTTTTATTGCACTGATAGCATAAAAAAAAAGTTGGAAATCCATGTATCGAATTTTTTTCCACATAGGATTGATAATATGTCTAGGTATAATGGTGTTTTTGAAGGCACATTCATCACCCACAGAGGAACAACTGTATTTCCATTGTGTATTTGGTGCCCAATTGTTATATTCTTTTTGTGATACATTTAAGTTTTTGTTTTGTAACAGACGTGAGGATAATAAAGATGAAGTGTTCAATTTCGAGGCTTATACACACACACACACACACACACACACACACACACACACACACACACACACACACACACTTCTCTAGCTACAAGGAACAAGGTGTAACTGACTCCACCATTGACATCCAAGTCTTTTGGCTCCGATTTTGTAGAATATATATTATCTATGGTTGCCTCCGTTGGTCCCATCAAGATACACACGCTAGAGGATCAGCACTGCTAACATTATTAAATCATCGTCACTGGAAAACAGCGTCATGGAACATAGTAACAATTTAAGTAGTAGGAATATCTCTATTAATAATGGTGTAGTTAATTAAGAAAAAATTTAAGTGTAATTTAGTATCTTACAGCAAAAAGGTGGAGGCGTCAATACTAACTTTAGGCAATGACAGGTGATCATGTGCGTGGGTGTAGTAACGATGGTTTATTTAGCCGTCAACGTGACACTTACCAGTAAAGTGCCTGGAGGAGGTGTGGGTTTAGTGTCTCCTGAAGTGTTGGGGGCAAGATAATGTCCCTGGTGTGCTATCCCTTGTGTGTGTGTGTGTGTGTGTGTGTGTGTGTGTGGTGTGTGTGTGTGTGTGATGCTGGGTTGAGATGTGTTATTTTCCCGGCTATGAGATGCTCTGCTTTATTGACGAATCTACAATCAACATCGGCCGTCGAACACCTCCAGGTCTTCAGGTCTTGACTTTTAGGTGTTTATGTTTTCTCTTTGTGTTGTGCATTTGGTGACGAGGCTGCATTAGACCATACACCTTAGTCAATAATAATGATAAATGTATGAGTAGTAGTATCGGTGGTATGAACGCGTCAGTTATTCATCCATTAATTATTTAATAGTCAATGTCTCTCTCTCTCTCTCTCTCTCTCTCTCTCTCTCTCTCTCTCTCTCTCTCTCTCTCTCTCTCTCTCTCTCTCTCTCTCTCTCTCTCTCTCTCTCTCTCTCTCTTCTCTCATACACACACACACACACACACACACACACACACACACACACACACACACACACACACACACACACACACACACGGTTCATTTCCTCCAGTCAGTCCAGACACATAAAAGGTTCCTCTCGTTATATACACAAACACCTGCCAGCCATTATTGTTTTGGTAAATAGCGAGAAGGAGAATGGACTGTTGAGGACTCTGACGGCAAGGAATTGTAGAAAGTCATCTGGCGTGAACGGGATTACAGCACGAGAACCCAATACAAACAAGGAGGTGACTGTGGTGTGTGTGTGTGTGTGTGTGTGTGTGTGTGTGTGTGTGTGTGTGTGTGTGTGGTGTGTGTGTGTGTGTGGTGGCTGGCAGAGGGTAGAAGAAGCATCCATCTCCTTCGATTTCCTCCCCTCGGTTACCACATGAAAATTATAAGGAACCCAAGTCAACAAGTCAACGCGGTCAGCAGGCAAAGTGGAATCTCGAATTTATTAAAGCCAAATATTCCATTGCCATTGCTAGCAAATTGAAGCTGTGAATGAAAGGTTACGTACTCTCGACATAGTGATATAAACGCTTCGTATAAATTATCACTACGTCTGTGGTGCTTCCAGTTAGAGATTTCACCAACACCACCACTTTGAAACACTTAATCAAGGCCATGTAATATCTAACATTTTACAGAGTATATTTTCTCTACCACTCTTTCGTGAGGTATTTCCGCAAATCTGCAATTGTAATGGACTTTCTGTGTGAGCGAAGAATTCAGCTTTTTTTCGGTTTGCATTGTGGAAAATCTCCTCTCTCTCTCCTTTCTTGAGTCACGTAATTGGTCTCTTTGGATGATTATACCCTTTCTCCCCTCCGGCTCCATGACATTGACTATGGTTACAATAATACTGGTGGGAAGCCAATACTTAGCACCCTACCATTACTCTCCCTTCGCCTGTGTTGGTTGAGTCAGTTAGTCATCGGCTTCGTGGTGGCGAGAATGTTTCTTCTCTGAATAACATTAACCTTCTCTTGTGGTTTAATTTCATTACGAAAGACTAGTTTTCCGTAATTCTGTACAAGTTTCGTCTTTCATACCCTGACGAACCTCTTCACCATACGACTATTCATTCATCTTAACTCTGCTTAGTGAAGTAGAACACCACACAGGGAAAGGTAATATACAGCTTTATGAGATATAGTATAAACTTAATACCTTATCGTTACGTCGCCTTAAAACGCCAAATCAATCAATATCTGTCCGCGCCAGTCCGAGCTGCACCTCACCTGCAGCTGAGCATCACACACACAGGGAGGAGGCAGCATAGTGGCTGGATCACCGTACCTCTGCAATCAAGTTACGGTGAAGCTAAACTATTTGTAACATGTCGCTAATTGGTGTTTAAAGTTATCATGTTAGTGAAATTTTGGTGGTGAAAAAACACAGGACGAAGGAGAAGTACTTTATTTATCTAACTTTTCTATCTATTCTCTTAAGGCAGTTGTTCGAAACGTTAGAGAAATAAAGTACATCTCCTTCGTCGTGTTTCTTCACCACCAAAATCCCGCTCACTTCTCTTTCTTTTCTCACGTTGCCCTTTATCCTGACTGAGGGGGAGGAGATAGCATGTCTTGAAGGCGTACGGGAGTAAGATTAATTTATGTCCGCATCACCACTGGCTGGCCTGACCACTACCACGTGACATTAAACTCTGAAGGTCCACCCGCACTCAGCCTTATACCAGGCTAGTTGTGTGTTCGTGCAGTCTCACATCTTTCCACACACTGTTATTCTGATGATTGTCAACCATTGCCTTTGAATATTGACAGATAAGCAAGTTTCGGTCAGATTTAGGTAATTTTTCTTATACTCAGCCAGAAAATATTGAGCCTAGCTAATAAACAACCCCGCCTCCCCTCCATCCTCGCCCCCCGCCACACCCACCTCCGGATAGAAATCAACTGAAAGTCCATAAGGTTTGACGCTTTTCCAGACGTTGTTAAAATTGTCTTATGGATTTATCTTTAGGTTTCATTTCAACTTTATGTTTAGTGCCTCAAATATGGTGTGTTCAGTTTTGCCCAGCAGTCCTTCCTGCTTCAAGAGTCGAGGATAGGATAGGAATATTTTTTTTAATTCTTTATTTTACATCATTTGATTTATTAGGTTTTTTGAACTTGTTTTTATATTTAATTCCTTTGGTTTATTACATGAATTTCAGAAAACTTAAATATATATCCCATAACAACGTTTGAAAATAGTCAGAAAACGTGGAAACATGTACTTCATACTTAATTTTTTTTTTTTAAATGGAAACCCTCCAAAAAAAAATTGATATCACTGGGAGGAGTCAAATAATATGAAAAAAATAGACATATACTTAACATTTGAATTGGATAGTTTCATACATTTATAAATCATCTTAAATATTGAATTGATTCCACTCCATTCATTAAATCAGGCTCGCGTGGCTATTAATACGAGAATGAATGATTTGATAAGTAAGAGTGAATGGGAGACTGAAAGCCGTTAAGGAAAGAAAATGTTACAAGTCAAGGCGGGAATTGGAAGAAGGCTAATACTATTTCATTTTTCATACTGGTGCAGCGGAGCGAGCCATGCGTTGTGTCGGGCGTCTTGCTGCCCTGCACTAACCTGACCGACCGTTGAAAGTGTAGCACAGAAACGTGAACTCATGTCAGACTTGTTTTCGTAAGAGTGACCTGAGCTGCTCCTTGCCACGTTCAGGCTTCCTTGTTGTCATGGAAACATTCAAGTGTAGTGACGATCATTTTACTTGGAACAGAGACGGAAGAAAGAGTAAGAACAGAAATGGAAATATATTCATGGAAATAAATATATAATCTGACGGACAGAATGCATCGTAAAAGTAACAAAATAGAGAGAGTAGCCGTGGCAACACTACTTCCTTAGATTTATTATACTTCCTTTTTCATTACTTATTAATTTATTGATTATTTATATTTATACCACAACACACCTTTACAAATACATTTTTTTTTCATGATGCATATATTTGACCACAGTCTTAGTTATCTATTTTGAGCATGATTCTTGCACGTTAAAACTCTAATTAGACTGTTCATTCATCAATACAATCTTCTTACCATTGATAACTTCCAAATTAATAAGCCAAGAAATCTGGTGAGCGAAAAAAAAGTGATAAAATTGTATGCTTATTTTCCTAACACTGACCAGTAACTTCTCTTTCTTCATTTTCTTAATTTTATTTCAAACCACAAAATCAAATCATATAATATAAATGATTGTCTAAAGGAGCGTCGAGTCAGTCTTATTGGCGGAGATTTATCATTATTGCCAAGCTTCCTCTTAATTCTTGTTTCAGATCTAATTTTCAGAGAACAATCGGATGAGAGGAAGGTGAGCGTATAACCTCTGCAGCATCCATCACCAATTCTATTATACCTCAGTGACCTTGACATCGCCCGCCAGTATCGTATTGGAGAAACATTGTGATCACTTGTTGGAATATTGTTGCGTCCATTTGTCTTGTTTATCTACTTTGCCATCGCGTACCTTGACTTCTCGTTGAGGGATGACTACTGGCAGACAACACCTCAGCTCGTTCCTCCTTGATGCATGGTTTTGCTGCCTTGTTTTTGTAGTGAAGGGTGACAAGGGAAAAAATTGATATGTTTTTTACTGTTAAATTTTTTGGGGGACGCCCTGTACTGACCCTGCAACAATAATAACAATAACTTATTTTCAGTATTCAGGCAACCTTTAACCTCCATGTACAGACTATATGTTGAGGCGCAGCGAATGGATAGATGGGAGTGTTTTGTTTACCATTACTATACACACATTATCTTGTCCATTGTCTATGTAGGTTAGTAGAGACAATGTTTGGCTAACCTGATCTTTCCATTGCATAACTCGTCACGTATGTTTACTGAACTCATATTTTTGTTCCGACAGGAGATGCGGGACTCGGGCTGAGATGCGGCGGTGCCGGTGGTGGCGGTGGCTGGTGTGCGCCAGCGGCTGGGTGGCACTTGTCTACGTCTTCTTCCTCGCTTTCGTCACGCTGATCTCCCTTAACAACCCCACCCTGACGCGCCCTTACAGCCCCCCAGCCGAAGTTGTAGGGGTGCGTGCCTGCCTGCCTGTCTGTGTGTCTGTCTGCGTGCCTGTATGCGTGCCTTTTGTGTGTGCTGTGTGTGTGCCTGTGCGTGTGTCTGTGTTTACGTAGTTGTATTTGTGGTGAGAAAGGGCGTAATGTAATGTAGCATTGTGGAGGCGTAGAGATGTGGCAGTGGGGTTGTGGTGGTGATGGTGCCTGGTTGTGGTGGGGCTTTAATTACAGTAATGTTGTTAATAATGATGTGATGGTTTTGTAGCAGTGGAGACGATGCGATGTTGTGAGTGAAGGGAGGAATGGGTCGCCGAATAAGTGTATTTTTGAAGAGGATTGAAGTCCTTTATTAATCTTTGGTCAATATCTCGAGTGATGGGTTCCATGAGGGGGAAGGGAGAGAGAGGATGGATAAGAGGTTGAAAAGAATGGATGATTAGTCTGCAACAGCTGTACAAGAAACAAGGGACAGAGAAGAACACTCATTGGTATAAGAATAGTAAAGTAGACCATGTCAGTCTGCTGGGTAAGGCTGAAATATATAGAGATGCAGAGTCCAAGAGAATTTTCCAATTGATCGAGCCTGTTACACCGGGTAAAATCTGGGAAATAGTTCAAAAGCCAACGTCAGGATCATAGTCTGAGCCGTCAGTTCAATGTGGTGTGCAGCCCTCGCGGTGAGGTGCGTGTTGCAAGGATAAAAAAAAAAAAAGTTTGATAACATGCTTTTGTTTCTTACTTACTAGCCGGGAGTGATCGACAAAAATATACTGCTAGGAGCTCCCATGATGTTAAATATAGAAATTGCGTTGCTGCTGTGATAGGTTGAGAATGGAATTAGTGGTTTGCTGCGTGCTCGTTCGAAAACAGGAAGGCTGTGGACATTTATGACTGGCAGTGGAAGACTTGATTACAGGAAGTGTTCATCAAAGGGACACAATACGGACTGCCTAGAAGACATTATGCGGGAAACCAACTAGGTCGAGGCAACACTGCTGCACTTGCAAAAAAGGTGGAAGTGAAGTATGACTGAAAGGCAATCATTGCAACTGGAGTCGAGAATCCAGGGATTGTTTGGAGTTGTCAAGTTATGGGGAAGGATGCAAGAACAGAAGCTAAGTTATCAGTTGCCACCAGACACTCGTTCAATAATGCCATGGAACGTATTGTAGTATGTACATATGTATATTTTTTTGTATGGGAGTCACCAAGAACTACAAAAAAAGGTGGCTTGATTAACTGCCGCTCTCTATATAGTGTAGAGTATAAGAATTTCAAAAGGAAAGACCAATTTAGTTCTAAAGATTTCATGATAATCGTTTTAAAAGAGTTCAAGTCATAGGAAGGTGAAAAACCTAGAAGTCGAAGTGTTCCAGAGTTTACCAGTAACAGTGAAGTAGGAGTGAAGATCCTGGTTAACTCTTGCATAAGTAAGATGGACAGAAAAGAGATAATAATAAATAAGTCTTGTGCAGCGTGGCCACGGGAGAGAGGGGAGGCCTGCACCTAGCAAGTTCAGAGGAGACGTAACTATGAAATTAACTGAAGACAACAAGAGATGCAATATTGCGGCAGGGTTTGATTCAGCGCTTTGAGAGACAATGAGACCATCTAAGACTTATGACTTTTCGGCAAAGTTTATCGATCTGATGATTGTCTTTACCACATGATTGAATGGTGTGAAGTTGTGTGTGTAGCATTTTCCTATTAATGCATGAATAATGTAGAATTGAATCCATGTTGCACCATCTTTCTCTACAAGCATGGGATGTGGACGTCTAGACACCTGAATCCATGTCACTGAGGAACATTTGAACATGTATTTTGTTGTTACAGATGATGCTGTAATAGATGGTATTGAGCAAGGTTTATGCAAAGTGATAACTCTTGAAGTAATCTATGGACTTCATTAGATCTTTAAGACTTCCGGACTTTCGACATTAATGTTCTCTGTTTTTTCCTATGGTTTTGAGACGAACAAACACTTAACACTTTCTTATAAAAGCGAACAGACGTATTCACTAACAAGTGCCCTCATAACATCATGTGGTGCCACTAGTTAAACTGAATATCTATTGATTCACTCTAGTCCTTGCTCTACTACTCCGACTGTGTGGGCGTGTGGCACACTTGCTGGAACTCGTTCCCTATCAAATTGTTTACATATTCATATATTTATATATTCATTCATTCATTCATGTATTCATTAATTGATTCCTTCATTGTTGTTTGTACAATCCATGTTTAACGTGCAGGGTCGGGGCACGTGGAGCTGGGCTTCACGCAGGCTGGGGCGTGGAGCGAGGCTTCCATGGTGTCAGCCTCTGAAGTGGAGGGATCCTCCAGGACCTATTACTGCCCTGGTGTCCTTCCCAGGCTCAGGGAACACGTGGATCAGATACCTCCTGCAACAGGTGAGTCTATAGCTCATTGTAAGTAAGGACAGAAAAGATAGGATGGAAGTGGTGGTGCCTTAACTATATAGTTATAGGTCATGTCGTGGATATGGCAATAAACAGAGTAATTATGACCGAACTTCCTTGAGGACCAGTGTGTTGGGCGACAAGTGTTGCATTGTAGGAATAGTTGTGCAAACAAAGATAATACGTTTACTTCTATAATGTTCTCATATATGATCATATAAACCGTTAAAGATCTGCTTTCGAGGCTCACTTTGTAGCTGATAACAAAAGTTGTCAGAAGCAGAACTATTCATCTGGTGCATGACGTACTAATACAACTAACACAACGCCCCGCCCCCTTGCCTCAGAGCCCCTCCTCCCCTCACCTGTGACTCTGTAACACGTTCCCTTGCCTCACTCACCCCACTGTGTATCAAAGTATCAAGATTTTTTTTTTTTTTAAGTATCAAGACATTTTTACGTCTTTGTAGCAGTACAAGTTATTCAGAAAATTCTAATTTTTATTTACTTCCATCACATGACCATTCAGCAATTTTTACATTAATGATTTACATTTACATAACATATTGCTGTCAAAAAAAAAATGCATGGCCAAATATGAAAAAAAATAATGTAAAATAATGTACAACTCTTTCACCGAGCACCATCAAAAAGCATTATTTATTTCACGGTTTTTTTTCAGCTTCATCTGGCTTAACAATACCAAATTTTCGATCATTGTTTTAGTCTGAGTGATGTCTTGGTGTGATGACGCTTCTCTCCCCACAGGTGACGGGCTACTACTCTGGGAGCGTGTACAAGGACTACGCCCTCATGAAGAACGGTTTTCCTGCGGAGTCTGTTTCCAACGGGTCGGTGGTGGTAGTGAAGACCCACGAATGGGGACCAGAGGTTGGTAGTCCTCATGGGAAGTCCAGACTCTTCTTTGCAGGGTGAGCCAGAAAACAGGGAAAAAGATGAATGGAAGTCCTGCCACACACATACATTCTGGTTGTCGGGAGGTGGTCTCTGTGGTCGCTAAGATCGATGATGAAAAGCTAAGGACATTGTCATGCCCGGAAGTGTTTGACCATTTTCTTTGTTTACCGCTGAGTGTTTCAAAATCACCTGTATGTTAGCCACTTGTACTAATCTTTATCGTCACCCCAATGAATTAGAGCATCGAACTAACGTGACTCCTGTTCATCACTGTTGTAGAACATTGTCAGCGGATACCTTCGTTATACACAGCAGGTTCTCCGCTCCCTGTTCTTCCTTGGTAATTCTATATTATAATATATCCGCGCCAACATTTCTTTATATTAATTTATTTATTAATCTTTATTTTTTCATGATCAAGAAACTGGTTAAGGGTTGCTAGTGACCAACCTTTTAGAACTTCCCTACCCCTCTCCGCCTCCTCATTCCTTCTTGATTGCCTTCCAGCCCCACCCCTCTCAACCTCTGCCTCTTCTCATCTTTCTTATCCTTAAAACCTCCTTCTCTCCCCATCTCCATTCCTCCCACCTGGTTCCCCTCTTAATGACGTGACTTGTGCTGCTGTGGCCGAAATATGAACCCTGATTGAAAATTATTTGTTGTCCTGAGACTTGTTATTCACTTTGTTGTTTTTGCCAGTCAATATTTTTGTGTAGTAGTGGCTGCAGGATGGTACTGAAGGAGTAGTAATTATCAACGTCATGGTGGTGTTGTGACTGCGAGGGACTGAACAGTTTCCTTCCTCGTGTGTGTCAATAACCACACACTATATAGGCACAGCTGTCTCCCTTCCCCCTGTCCTACCCGCCTTTCATTTTGAACATCTCCATCCTGTGCTTCTGAAAAGGGAACAAGTGAGTTTGTGTTTTGATTTCTTTCATCTTTCTTTTCTTCTTTTCTTTTTCTTTTTGTTTACCTTAACTCTCACATAAACACTTTCGATCAAGTATAAGACCGTTCCCTTTACTATTCACTCTTTCCTCCGCTCATTTGTCAACTTCATAACAGCTTGGTCTGCTCTGCTATATGGAACAAAGGGGAGGAAGCTAAAGTCTATTCGTTCCATTAAACTCTCCTCATAATGACTCCTTTCAGCCTCCCTTTCACGCTGCGTTTTTCTTTCCCACTTTTTTTGTTGTTGTTCATTTCCTCCGCAGATACTATTCATACCAAACAAAACACTGTTGTCTCTTTCTTCCCTCCTCCCTTTCCCCACACACTTTCCTCACCTTCCTGTCGTGCGCCACACTATAAAATTTCTTCCCATTTTCTCCCGTCTCTTGTGTCAATCTCCTTAATTTAATCAGTACCTTCAAAATTTACTCTTTATTACAAGATAAAACATCACATAAACTGGCTTTTTTTTTTCTTCTTCCCCCATCGTCTCCTTTTTTCTTATCTTTCACTCTTATTAAGGGATCTTTTATACACGTCTTCAAAACAAAATGATATCCTTACCTTTCAGATTTTTTCCTTAATGAAGCGGCATTAACACTTTTACAAAGGTTGTTTTTCTCTTGTTTCTCCAGTTTTCCTTTTCTACCTCCTCCTCCCTCCCTTCATCTCACGCAGCTCTTTGTTCCTTGACTTCATTTCATCTATCGCGGGATTCACAACAGCGTTTTTTTTTTATCTGATCCATGCAACTATTTTTCACGAACTATATTCATACTTGTGGAGAGAGGAAACAGACTATGTACTGTAAAAAAAAAAATGTTGTTCTGGAATCTAAATTGAAACCTCTAAGAGCTGAAAGCATTAGTTGTTGTTTTCTCTCTCTTTCTCTCTCTTTTTTTTTCTCTCTCTCTCTCTCTCTCTCTCTCTCTCTCTCTCTCTCTCTCTCTCTCTCTCTCTCTCTCTCTCTCTCTCTCTCTCTCTCTCTCTCTCTCTCTCTCTTTTCTGACAACGAAATAGAGAGGTTTATATTATAATTATGATCGTATTATTGTACCACTTTTTGAAATGTACTTCTAATAGCTCGCCATCATTATTTTCATCTTCTAATCTAATAAAATTTTTTAAAATCAATAAATCATTTCATATAGAGAAGAGTAGAGTGATTTTTTGGTTGTAATGATGAAAGAAATATACCACTACACCAACCCAGCCAAAGGAGTGAGAAGAGTTCTAGGAATAAAATGTGTGTAATATATATAATCGTTGACGCACTTCATAGTATTTTGATATAGGTTGATTTATCTTTATGTGTTATATATTATTATAGGTCGACTAAGATTAGTATTTTTTTGTTTTTTTTATAGCCTGATAAGTGTCGTTTGGTATTCATTCATTTATTGTAATTAATTATATCATGTTTTGTGCGTAATTACATCCTGAAGACAATGTTATTTATTCATTTGTTTATTTTTTATTTAATCAAATTTTTTTCGAGAACGTCAACAGTTGGGGAAGCAATTATTAGCGAAACGTAAGTATCAAATAACGAATATTTTATTTGTAAGTGATTCACAAAATGAGTGGAACAAACACACTCACTCACTAACTATTTGAGAAGTGTGCAAGCTCGATAGATAGATGGTTTTACGAGCTGGTTAGATAGATTGAGTGATGATGATGATGATGATGATGATGATGATGAATAGAGTTTTGTGGTGTGTGTGTGTGTGTGTGTGTGTGTGTGTGTGTGTGTGTGTGTGTGTGTGTGTGTGTGTGTGTGTGTGTGTGTTTAATCACCTAAGTCCTTATTATCCACAGATGCGCAAAGGTTTCTCGCGGGCCATCTTAGTGATACGAGACCCTTACTTGGCCATCCAGGCTGAGTTTAACCGGCAGAGCGGCGGCCACATCGGTCATGCACAGCCAGACAAGTACACAAGAGATGGAGGACGCTGTGAGTAAGGCCGAGGTGGCTTTAAACTTGCAAAATAAATACACATACCACCACATACTCCTTAGGTTATAATGATTTCGTGGGTGGAAAGAGTTAAACAGTAATCGTAGGTATTGTATTTGGTTGTTCAATGTGGAGTATATTCTATTAATATTTTCATGTTATAGGGATGATGATAAGGGAACATGAGTTGTTTGCAAAGCTAGGTCTATTTTTTTTTAATTTTCTTAACTTGTTACTTTTTTTGTCTGGTAGGTTAGTGTAGTAGGTGGCTTAGTATCGTGTCACTGTGGTGGTGTCCATGTCATGTTACTTCAAGCTTGTGAAGTCATGGTGGTGGAACAGTATTTCTGTCTGGTTGACTATCTGAAATTTTTTTTTTTTATTATTATTGTTATTATTATTATTATTATTATTATTATTATTATTATTATTATTATTATTATTGATAGTATTGTTATTATTATTATTATTATTATTATTATTATTATTATTATTATAGTAGTAGTAGTAGTAGTAGTAGTAGTAGTAGTAGTAGTAGTAGTAGTAGTAGTAGTAGTAAT
>JAPQNM010000013.1:28347369-28359869 GCA_029783475.1 Metacarcinus magister | reverse complement strand
GGTTGAAGCTTGTTACCTTCTTTGCGTTGGTACTGCTCTAAGGCAAACATGATAATATCATTTTGAAAGGATGAACAATACAAAAAGTTCTCTCTCTCTCTCTCTCTCTCTCTCTCTCTCTCTCTCTCTCTCTCTCTCTCTCTCTCTCTCTCTCTCTCTCTCTCTCTCTCTCTCTCTCTCTCTCTCTCTCTCTCTCTCTCTCTCAAGTCTGTTTTGAGAACTTCATCATTCACCCATTCCAAATAAGAGATTAATTGTTCTTCATATATATATATATATATATATATATATATATATATATATATATATATATATATATATATATATATATATATATATGTCCCTTATGCAGGAGGGAACTAAATTACAGACACATATTTCGATGTTAAGTTTCACGTCAACTTGGTATAATTTTGTTGTGTCCATGCAACTGTAATGCATGGTAAGAAGTGGGGTTTTTTTTTTTTTGTATGTGTGTGTCTGGTACATTTTCATTCCACAGAGAAAGACCACTCAATGCATTGATAATGTTCACTTTGACCGTAGCATGATAGCCATTTATTTATTATCATTCTGCACAAAATGTCGTTTCGTATATTTATTATTCAGATCATCATCCGTTTTACAACCGCAAATGCAGTCTACGACCTTCTTACTGGCAGTTACACAAATATTATTTATAGTATATAAAAATTTTTCCCCAGTAGCAGCATTTAGTAATACGTAATTATGTGTCTAGCAGAAATCAAACTCAGCAAAAACAAGGTGTATTTTATGAATATATTGTTTTTTTCTTCATTCTGTATATCATCTTATCAAAATTACTAGCGGTCAAAATAAATTATTATACCATAAATAAGACAAGATTCATTATCTAACATCCATCAGCGACAGACAACAACAATGGAAGATGAATATCCTCTCTTCATCTACGTAGCCATCACTCACACATGTCACAACGATGTCAGTGTATGTTCACGAAGTAGAAGGGAAATAACAAAAGGTAATTGGTGGTGGGAGAACTTAGAGTGTATTTCCTGCCTTCCCTACATTATTGATGCATCCATGCATTCGGCACCACAACAGCTAGGGTCAAACTGGACTACCGTCTCCTCCAACAAGGTTTCCGATAAAGGCTATATGACCCAGCGTAACTACTGGCTGTTTGACTATAAGGCTTCTGACTTCGTTTACTTTTTATTGAGTTTCCTTTAGGTAGTGTTTTTTTTCCTTGATTCATTATGCTTTAAGGCGCCAGTCCAGTACAAACATCAGGAAAGACAGACAAAAAATCATCTTAATAAGAGCCTTTGCTTAGAGGATTTAAAAATAGAAAACAAATGCCTCTTAGGTCACTCCAACATGCTAAATGTTCAAATAGTAACCAACAAACAAGAATCAAGTCTAGATTATCGTGCATCAACAGGTGACGACAAACATAGAGTAGTGGCTGACCATGAGGCGGCATGATGCCACTGACCTCAGGACAGTACAAGCAATAATGCTGTAACGTACTGGCACTGGAGGAGTGACACACGGGGCAAGAGGAGAACTAGGCTCGTCTTCCATGCCGACGACCTGCCATAGTGGTCAATACCCCAGTCGTAACCTGGCCGACACCACATTATGTCTCCTGACCATAAGTCCCCGACGACGGTACTTGTATCAATGTACCAATGGTGGCGGAACGCATCGTGATGCTGGATATACTCTGTGCTTTCTGGTGGTCCGTGCGATGGTATGTAACAAGGAAAGCGGCAGTACGGAGAGAGAGGGTGGAGGACCAGCACCACGGGGAGGCAGGCTATAGGCAGTTTTAGCTATACTGTTGACTGTCACTGTGAGCATTCCTATATGTGAAGGGATCCACAAAAAAAATATAATCACCAAGGCGCGTTGGCGTATTAGGGCCAAAATATACAGGATACGTTGATCGACATGACCACAGCTGGGTTTGGGGAAAGATAGGGCCTGAGGAGCAAATTTAGAAACACTTATCACTGCATCATTGAGACCCCATTGACATAGGAGACTAACTGCATCAAGTATCCCATATAATTCGCAGTAAGTGGAGCTGGCGGAAACAGGGAGTCTGTGGTCTGTGATCAACCAGCCTTCTGGCGGAGGATTCACATGTCGATATGATTAGGTGCAGGAACCAAGGACAACACTATAGCTATTGCCTCCAGCGCCAACTGCGTCTGCAAGGCCGGGAGAGCCGTCTTCAAGGTGGGAGCGTAGCAGACTGTTGAGGTGGGAATCATCCAATGTGGAGGCCCAGGAAGAACACCTGCCTCAGGAACATTAATGTCAAGCCTTTGAAATATAGAGCAAACAGTCTTAATAAGAGTGCCACCGCCAGGCTGAAGCGGAGGTATAAATGGGCAGTGTTTCAGGGCATTCCTAATAGTATGAGAATAATGAGGCACAACCTGCCGGTAATGTAAACACTTAATTAAGTGTGAAAAATTAAACAATGGAGCAGATTCTTTCAATAGTGAGAGGTAGATTAAGCTTTATTCATTTAATTCTTGTCTACCACTATTTTATAAGAGTACAGGATGTGGTTACTAGCTACACACTCTAATCTTGACACACTGCGTTTCAAGCGGCAAAATTTCCTCAGTCATTATACTTTTTCCCTTGAGATGATGATTATTATAATGAGTGTTGTGGTAACGTCACCGCCAATGACAATTAAGCATTCACGGGTGACAGTAATGACCTGCATGGCTCTTAACAAAAGCGACCGATTATATTATGTTTTTTCAGAAGCTGTCATGGCAGGGACTGGATTATTATTATTTTTTTGTTAATAGGAGGAGAGAATGAGGTTGGGTTTTGGAGTATGGGGGGTGAACGTGTATTTATAATGGAAGCAGTGGCGTGAAGAGATACAGTCCAAGTGAAGATGATGTTTATGGTGGTCCTCCTGGTGGCTGGTGTCCTGAGTGCCGCTGCTCAACCTCCCTTCACCATCCTGCGAAATGAAGCAAGACCTTTCGACAAAAGTGAGTACTGCCATACACTCACAATTGTATAGTGTCTTCCTGGTAAGATTAATGATTCCCATACAACTTGAAGTGTGATATTCATTAATCATTATTGAAGGTATTGTTGGATATGAATACTGTCCGCCTTGTGATTCTGTTACGTTGGAAGTGTGACGACAAACAGCTAATTACACACACACACATGTTAACTTGCAAAGACTGAACCGTTCATATTTTCGTTTTGCCTCCACTGCAAGTAGCATAACACCTGATGTTGCATTTTTGACACTTCTTCCTATTCCAGCAACAGTATTGTCAAGGTTTGTGCAAGTTACTTCAAACTTATTATCATTGATGTTGAATAAATCAACAATGCAATGCAAAGGCTACTAACAGGCTTTCATCAAAATAGGCGGGGTTTTTTTCGTTCAATTAAACTACATGCGGCAAAATTTTCTTAGTCATTATACTTTATTTTCCCTTGAGATGATTATTATTATGATAATAATAATTTCAAAATAGGTAATCAAATAATCTCCTCGAACTAGGTAACTATAGACGATACATATAACTATAGACCATATATATAGTTGTGTCAATCTCCATATTAATGTGATGTTATCGTGGAATATATTATAGCTGGTTCAGCCTGGAAACATACTAATGATAATGACATGTGCTTTATTATTACTTCATTTTTCAATACAGTTATACGAGTGAAGTCCTTGGTTCATGAAGAGTTTTTGCATTTCAGTCACAAAAAAGTCGACTACATTTTCTTCTTCGTTAGACATGCTCCCTCGGCCTTTGGGTGTGCCCGTGTTGGTGTTACTCCCCAACGAGGAGCTGATGCATGTCATTATGAACCAAGTGATCGATAACAACATCATCAAGCGGACCACTTCATACCGGCCTACAGTAAGTAGTTCTCTCTCTCTCTCTCTCTCTCTCTCTCTCTCTCTCTCTCTCTCTCTCTCTCTCTCTCTCTCTCTCTCTCTCTCTCTCTCTCTCTCCCTCTCCCTCTCTCTCTCTCTCTCTCTCTCTCTCTCCTCTCTCTCTCTCTCTCTCTCTCTCTCTCTCTCTCTCTCTCTCTCTCTCTCTCTCTCTCTCTCTCACGCACACACACACACACACACACACACACGCACGCACACACACACACACACACACACACACACACACACACACACACACACACACACACACACACACACACACACACACACACACACACACACACACACACACACACACACACACACATATGTATATTTATATGCATATATACATATATATATATATATATATATATATATATATATATATATATATATATATATATATCCATGGTTATGATGACTACTAACAAGATATTTTGTTTTTCAGCATGATTATCTCGGGAATGCAGTGAGTATGAAAAGCAGTTTACTCTATCACGTGTTTGTCTTGGCATAGACATTTTTCAATTTTGCAGATATTTCAGAAATAGGCTTCCAATGTTTGTCAAGCATGAGTTGTGACGTAGCATGTAATACTGCATTGATAAACACTTTATGCCACAAGCTACTGTTGTCGTGCATGACTTAACACCGTCCAATAAGATGCAGTGTTTTACCACTTACTTGTCAGTGCCAAGGGCTTAAAATAAGCATTGACACTGTAGAATGATACCCAAAAAATTCATGAAATCCTCAATTTGTTTAATTCATATATGTCAAGTTTCCTCTATACATTAATTACTACGTTGGAATTGCTCGTTGTTTCATGTCGTTAAGTGCAGTAAAGCTTTTCATCTGCCGAAATAATGAATGGGTCACACCACCGCTTACCTGCCACTGTGTGCCACTCAAGCTTAACCTTTGTCGGGAGGCGTGTTTAACTTTGTAGAATTGTGTGCAAAGAGAATAAGAGACATCAGCATTTAGTGAGACTAATGAAAGGATGTGACTGATATGTGTTTGTCTCTGATGATTAATGAGTTGTTACGTTTTCTTGTATAAATAATAACTCCTGTACATACACTAAACAAGTAATGTTCGACACACACTACAAAAGTTACAGATTTAGGATAATACAGGTATTTCATTACATCATGTGTTCTTTATCTAGTCAGAGAATGTGTCCCTTATCTCCCTCTCCCCCTCCGCAGAACAATAATGGTCTCAGCAAGTCGACATACTATTAATTGGCAGACAAGTTCAAGTACTCGAGTCCATAAACCTGACTATGAAGAGAAGTGATGGTGGAGACGTAACATGGAGCAGATGAATACATGCAACACCAAAATACTTAATCATTAAATATGGAGATCAACACTGGTGAAACTATATACATTTTATCCATGTAATGTCTGATCAATTGATAAACTAATTCATCATTCAGTATTTGTGTTTTTATCATATTTCAATTACAGGTGATCATATACCTTTTTGTTAAGCTTTCAAAAGTAAATGAAACCATTATATGTGTACCCAGCCTGCTCTGCTCCTCCTAAGTCAACAGGCTTCCGTTCAAATTTACTGAAGCATTTGAGAAACGAATCTGACCGTTTCAAATTTTGCAAGTGGATCAGTTTTTTTTTAAATACTGTTCGGTGTTTCTCAGAATATGTGTGCCAAGTACGGTGGAATTTTACTTATAAAAGTGTATTGCTTCTGGCTGAACTAAACAGTTGGTCAGAGTCCCGTAGCAAAGTGTGCCAAATGTGTGACATGGGAGAGGATGAGACGGTAGAGCATGTAGTATTAGAATGTGAGAAGTATGACAGTGAAAGAATGGAAATGATGCATGTGATTCTGACATAAATGGGACGTGAAAGGTATGAAGTGATTGAAAGAACTGGAAGGGAATTGATGGTGTTGTTGCTGGACTGTGCGATGAGACGAGTGCAAGGATGATTGATGGATGCGGTGAAAGAGTTTCTGGAGAAAATGTTTACAGTTTACCTTCATCATTCTTTTTCGTTTCAATCATTTCATTCACTTGAGTTACCCCAAAACCAGGCCTTTGAATCGGCAGCACCTGTGAAAGAAAACACACAAAAAAAAACCACAGCAGAAAAAAAAGAAATACTCAGCAGAATTACTTCTTAAATCTAACATTCCACACTTTTTCAAGGAATTCTTTCACAGCCTCTATCATTCGTCCATTTGCCACACCATTCAGTCCCAACAGCAGCACCATCCACTCACAACCAGTCCTTCCACCCACCACATTGATTCCATGCCCTAATTCATTCAGAAACACTCTCATCATATCCGCACGTGCTCTCTCATACCTCTTGCATTCTAACATCAGTTGCACCACAGTCTCATCCACACCACTGTCACACATCTCACACTCTTTCCTCCTATCCTCTGACCATCTATAGGTCCTATCATTCACTTCCACACACTGCGCTCTCACTCTGAACAGAAGGTCACCACCTAGGCTACCATCATACCAAACTTCATGCTTTGGGGCCTCTTTCTCCCTATACCACCTCAGAGTTTCCTTTATATCCATCTTATTCTTCCACTCGCTAGGTCCATCCGCTTTCACTGCTCTATCTATCTCCCTTTTCCATTTTCTCTCATCCCACTCTGCCCCCTCTCTGTTTCTATCTGTCATTCTCCATTCAACAACATTCTGTCTATCCTCAAAAGGTCTGTGCACCCTCCTAACTAACATACTATTCTTGTCTATCATTTTCCCACATTTGTTTCCCCATTTGCTATCTCCTCGAGTCCACAAGTATACCTTTTTTGCTAGTCTTGTTTCATTCATTCTCTCTAATCTCACTTTATATCCCAGTGTTGCTTTCATCTGCCTTTCCCTAAAAGTGCTCCACCCCATATCCCCTCTCAGTGCGTTTACTGCTGCATACCTAGGTGCATTCAGAGCCATTCTAGCTATCTTGTTTTGTCCCACCTCTAATTTTTCTATCTCACTCTCATGATCTTGATCTTGATGTCACAGGAGGTCTGAGTTACCTCAAAACACCTTCCGATCTTGATCTTGATCTTGATGTCACAGGAGGTCTGGGTTACCCCAAAACCAGGCCTTTGAATCGGCAGCACCTGTGAAAGAAAACAAAAAAAACAGCAGAAAAAAAAAAAAAAAAAACTCAGCAGAATTACTTCTTAAATCTAACATTCCACACTTTTTCAAGGAATTCTTTCACAGCCTCTATCATTCGTCCATTTGCCACACCATTCAGTCCCAACAGCAGCACCATCCACTCACAACCAGTCCTTCCACCCACCACATTGATTTCACGCCCTAATTCATTCAGAAACACTCTCATCATATCCGCACGTGCTCTCTCATACCTCTTGCATTCTAACATCAGATGCACCACAGTCTCATCCACACCCCTGTCACACATCTCACACTCTTTCCTCCTATCCTCTGACCATCTATAGGTCCTATCATTCACTTCCACACACTGTGCTCTCACTCTGAACAGAAGGTCACCACCTAGGCTACCATCATACCAAACTTCATGCTTTGGAGCCTCTTTCTCCCTATACCACCTCAGAGTTTCCTTTCTATCCATCCTATTCTTCCACTCGCTAAGTCCATCCGCTTTCACTGCTCTATCTATCTCCCTTTTCCATTTTCTCTCATCCCACTCTGCCCCCTCTCTGTTTCTATCTGTCATTCTCCATTCAACAACATTCTGTCTATCCTCAAAAGGTCTGTGCACCCTCCTAACTAACATACTATTCTTGTCTATCATTTTCCCACATTTGTTTCCCCATTTGCTATCTCCTAGAGTCCACAAGTATACCTTTCTTGCTAGTCTTGTTTCATTCATTCTCTCTAATCTCACTTTATATCTCAGAGTTGCTTTCATCTGCCTTTCCCTAAAAGTGCTCCACCCCATATCCCCTCTCAGTGCGTCTACTGCTGCATACCTAGGTGCATTCAGAGCCATTCTAGCTACCTTGTTTTGTCCCACCTCTAACTTTTCTATCTCACTCTCATTCCAAGCCATTACATCCATACCATACATGATACTTGGGACAGCCACACTCTTCCACACTTCCCTCAGTACCTCATACTTGCATGCTCTCATTCTTGCTGCACTCCCTAGGCGACCCACCCATTGATTCGTCATACTTATCTTTTCATTCTTTGCTCTCTCACATCCATCTGTACTCATCCACACTCCTAAGTACTTGTATTCTTTAGTCTGTTGCAACTCCTTTTCATCTAACATCCAGGTGGTATTACACTCATTCTCTAACCCATTGACTACCATTATCTTACTCTTCTCACTACTGAAGCTCACTCCAAAGTCTCTTCCATACCCTCCTATCACATCTAAAACACTTTGTAGTTCTTCTGCCGACTCACTCATAACAACCACATCATCCGCATATAGTAACATGCATATCTTGTCCTCTCCAACTTTCACTCCCACATTCATTCTTCTTATCCTGGCAGCTAGCTCTTCAGTATATAAACTAAAAAGGGTTGGTGAGAGGCTACATCCTTGTCTAACACCTCTTTCGTTCTTCACCCAGTCTGTCTCAAGGTTACCTAATCTATACTTAGCTCTCGTACCAACACCTGTGACATCTTGATCTTGATCTTGATGTCACAGGTGACTTGAAATTTCCTCCAAGTCGGGCCTTTATATCGGCAGCTCCTGTGAGGGGAATAAGGGGGGAAAAAAAAAAGAGGAAAATACACAGAAAAAAAAGAAACTAAATAAATCAAAGATGCATACTCTAATTACATGCTCTAATCTCTCAATCTCGCATACCACATTTTCTCCAGGAACTCTTTCACCGCGTCAATCATCTGTTCACTCGTCTCCTCACACAGTCCTAGCAACAACGCCATCCATTCCCTTCCAGTTCTTTCAGTCACCTCATTCATTTCACGTCCCATTTCTGCCAGAATCACACGCATCATTTCCATTCTGTCACGGTCATACTTCTCGCATTCTAGTACTACATGCTCTACCGTCTCATCCTCTCCCATATCACACATCTGGCACACTTTGCTGCGGGACTCTGACCATCTGTAGTTCCTTGCATTCACATCCATACACTGTGCCCTAGCTCGGAAGAGAAGATCACCACCCAGGCTTCCATCATACCACCTTACATACATTGGGGCCTCTTTCTCTCTGTACCATTCCAAAGTCTTCTTTCGTTCCATCTCAGTCTTCCACTTACTTAGTCCCACACCTTTCACTGTTTTGTCTATCTCGCTTTTCCACCTTTTCACATCCCACTCTAACCCTTCTCTACTTCTGTTCATCACCTTCCATTCATACAACCATTCTCTCCCTTCACAAAATTTATGCACCCACCTAACGAGCATGCCACTCCTGTCTACCATGTTCAGACATTTCTTCTCCCATTTACTCCTCCTTACATTCCACAAATACACCTTCCGTGCAATTCTTGTATTCTCCATTCGTTCCAGCCTAACTTTATATCTCAAAGTTGCCTTTATCTGTCTCTCCCTGAACGTACTCCATCCCATGTCACCTCTCAAAGCTTCTACAGCTGCATACCTTGGTGCATTCAGTGCCATTCTTGCTACTCTATTCTGCCCTACTTCCAACTTGTCTATCTCCTTTTCACTCCATGCAATCACTTCCATACCATACATTACACTCGGAACAGCCACACTCTTCCATATCTCTCGCAACACGTCATCAACACGACATCAAGACCAAGATCAGTGCTAGATCAAGATCGTTTATTTACAAACTGGTTCAAACGTTGGCTTGGTGGTTTGGTTTGGTCACTTTGGTTCTGACACACAGCCTTACAAGATGAGGGTTCCATCAAAAGCAGCGATAGAAAAGATCGTGACAAGGCACAGGAAAAAGAAGATCCGTGTTTCGAAGAAGGCAAGCGCTGGAATGTACTTCTTCTACCTCTGCTACCTGAAAAAACTTGCCAAATCTTGCGACAATCTGTCTTTGAGGTAAGGACCTACATAGTACTAGAGACTGCATTTTTAGTGACATTTGTGTTACCATTAAACATTTAACAATTGGCAAGTAATCAAAAGGCAAAGAGGGTAATAGGGAAGGAAGGGTAAAGGTAGAAATTAAATACGGTCAATGTACAGTTTCACCCAACCAACGACTTTCTGATGCGTCTTATGTTTTCTGGTGATACATGTAGTGCAATGATTGGTATTATTTTACACATTCACCAGAATGCTCTAGAGAATTCAGGGTTATATTTTTGCATTACCTGATGCATTTTGAGAAAGTTTTCTTAATTACATTTCCGTCGCAAATTCTTAGTTTGTGAGATATTCAGTGTTTTCTGTGAGACTTTCTCTTCGAAAAATAAAGTTACGTTTAGTTTCAACAAGGTTCTGTTATATGTCAATGTAGGTTAAGGTTTGGTTAATTTAGGTTATGTTATGTTATATTAATTTAGAAGATATCAAATGTTCTCTATGACCAAAAGTAGGGAGTTGGGCGAGCTGCAGACGCCATTTATTTCGTAAACAGACGCCATTATGGTTAAGATGTAAAATTTTACCCATTGATTGATTTTTTACCTCTTTTCCGTCGGAATTGGCTAGTTTTCAACTTATGCCTACTCCTCATACCCAACGATCTTGGGGGACCTATGGGAAATCAAGGTTTTTGGTCGGGGGAAGATGAAATACACATTTTAGAATCCAAAACGATAGACTCATTTACAAAACAAATTCACACATACTTGTCACCACAACATCCTTACACTAACAATTATACTTGATTCACTCCCTTTCCTGCACACTCGGTGCCCCCCTCCTCCCAACAGCCAACTCATACATGCGTGATATGCACCGCAGCTGGTGCCCTGCGCATTAATATTCAGAATCCGACAATAGTGATTTGGGCTAATAAATAAACATATCTTCTAAATTAACATAACCTAATCGAACTTTCAGTAACTCCGAGGGGAAAAATCTAAGGTGAAAAACCTATTTTCTGGGTAAACCTAACTAACTAACCCAACCTTATTTAACCTAATCTAGGTAAAGATTCGTAAGACGACCTACTCGATATCTCCTTACCTTTATAATGCACTGCAAATTCAGCCTCAGATACTTGTTCAGATCACCTCAAACAGTTATGCTGCTAAATTACAGAAAAAAAATCTAATTTCTTATTTTATTTAGGTTACGTTAGGTTTGGTTAGGTTTTGTTAGGTTTGGTTAGGTATAGCTAGGTTGTTATGTTATCTTATGTTAATTTTGGTGCTATCAAATGTTTTCTATGACTAAAAGTATGGTGTTGTGCCAGGTGCAGACGCCATTTTAAAGATGTAAAAATTTACCAAAAAAAATTGCTTTGTTAGCATAACCTTCCCAGAGCTACAGTTAAATAAGGGTACAGCTTACGGGTATGGCAGCCGTACCTGTAAGTGCTTGTTTATAGATTCGGCATGTGCCTAACTTTTGGATAATAAACTATAAAAGCTTATATAACCTAACCTAACTGAACCAAACCTAACATAACCTAATCTAACCATAACCTAATGAATGCCGTATCCTCATAGTGCTCGCTTATAGATATGGCACGTGCCTAACTTTTGGGTAAAAAGCTTATATAACCTAACTGAACCAAACCGTACCTAACCAAACCTAACATAACTTGAAAGATGCTTTACCAGGTAAATAATAAGGCACAGGCCGTACGAATAGCAGATGACAACGCGGTATGACTGCCATACCTCAAAGCACTTCGTTAAATAAGCCCAACCAAAACAAACCTAAGTAAACCTAACCAAACCTAACGTAACCTAAAAACAAAGTTATTTAATTTTTTCTCTAATTTAGCAGCATAACTGTTTGAGGTGATCTGAACAAGTATCTGAGGTTGAATTATAAAGGTAAGGAGATATTGAATGGGTCGTCTTACGAATCTTTACCCTAACCTAACCTAACCAGAACTCATGTAATATCCTCCTAGCTGGGGGCCCGATTTCCCACAGGTCCCCCAAGATCATTGGGGATGAGGGGTAGGCATGACTTGAAAAAGAGGCATAGCTTGAAAACTAGCCATTTGGGACAGAAAAGAGGTAGAAAATCAATCAATTCACTACATGTATCACCAGAAAAACATAAGGCGCATCAGAAAATCGTTGGTTGGGTGAACATGTAAATTGTACTTAAATACTTTGGCATTATCCGACCGATGTTCCCCCCCTTTTGTCCGTTAAAACGAGGTATGAGCGTATAAGGATTTAGTGAAGGTTTCAATAAATATAAGTTATTATAGTTGACTCCTAACTTTATACCTTTAGTAAAGGTAGAATTAGGAGTCAATCCTTTTTTTATTTTTATTTTATTTGTTTATTTTTTAATTAATATAATTTTTTTCTATGAAAACACTCAGGAAGCAAATGTAGAGAATTTATCCCCTCTACCTCTTGTTTCCTGAATGTTTTCATAATTGCAAAAAAGTAGGTGGAAAGGTGTCCAAAGAAAGCAGTGAGAAACTCTCAACAGCCACTGAAAGCATTATGAGACAACGTAGAATGTCAATAAAAC
>JAPQNM010000013.1:28324869-28342369 GCA_029783475.1 Metacarcinus magister | reverse complement strand
ATAACACATGAAAAGAACAGACAAACCACATCACCCTTCAAGATTCAAACAGTTGCCACGAGTGTATACTATTTATTGTTTTTCGTAATGAAATAAGCATGAAAACATGTCAGCCTTCCCTTCGAGATACATCCTCTGATTGTAAATGTTTTGCCATCACTGTAAATCAAATCGTTAATCGGAAATTATCAATAGTAAAGCGCACCTATTGGAAACTCATGAGTGGGATGGCGCTTAGTAACAGCGTGCGTACACCTACATGGTAGTTCTGAAGGGTCCAGTGTCACCATCCTCTCCTCAGTCTGACAGAAGCTCCACTCACCGGCAGTGCACCGTGCGTCTCACCTACCAGCCATGGCCCAAGTCACTCCCAAACGCCAAAAGATGGCCCACGCCAATAGAGAACCCGACTTTTTCCCAGGTTGGCTGTTGGTGAACATAACATTAATCTGTAAACCTTGCTCTCTCACACATTTACAGAGGCAGAAGAAATTAAATAAGTCTTAACCACCTTGATTTCACGGCTTGTTACCTGCACATTCAGTATGCATTTTTGACGAGCTTCGGCGAGTCTGTGCAATATATATATATATATATATATATATATATATATATATATATATATATATATATATATATATAGGTGATTATGCAGACAAAAAGGCTGGTAATAATAGTCAATCCTAATTAAAATGATAATGAATAGGCTGAAATATGTGAAAATATAACTGTTACTAGTTTTAATATATATATATATATATATATATATATATATATATATATATATATATATATATATATATATATATATACAAATGAAAGTGAATACTGAATAGGGACAAGAGGTTACGACTGTGGTAGTGGTTGATGTTATTCACTCTCTTGTGTTATACTTTTGGCAGTCACTCTTCATCCCGTTCTTTTGAGATGCTGACCCACGTTCATGACTCACTGTTCAATAATCAATCCTATTCCTCAGGATGTTCTTATTGTTTTTTCATGGGCAAACGTGTAACATTCTGACGTTTTCCAAACTTAGAAACTACACTTCAATTAAAGAAATCGGTATATTTGTTATAATGAGTGAATAATTACGAGCTGACGGTGATTCTGTTTAAAAAAAATGGTTGAACATGTATTAACGGGGTATTATTAATTAAAGTAGTGAGTTCAGTCTTGAGCGCCAAATGACTGTATTGTTACAGCACCTTTACGTCAGTCAGTCATTTTCAGTGCATTACCTGCAGTAGTTTATATCTCTTTCAAGCACTGTCAAATAAACGAAGTATAGTATTTTCATAAGAAAATTTTATGGTATCGGTTTTCCACCTTGCGAAATTCATATGCGATTTTAAATATATAAAAGTAACATTAGAAAATTATTTACTTCTATGTAGGAAAGTCTCGTTAAACACTAAAACAAAAGAAAAACCAGAAGAAAAACTGTCCGAACTTAAATTGAACATTCCATTCATGCAGCTGATGCCCTTGACCTTGTATTGATAGAGAGAGAGAGAGAGAGAGAGAGAGAGAGAGAGAGAGAGAGAGAGAGAGAGAGAGAGAGAGAGAGAGAGCAGTTGTGTGCATTACCTCGGTTGAATAATGTGAAATGTGAATGCGGGAAGACGAGGACCTGTCATTCAAAATCTCCACTTACTGAGATGTTTCCAAAGCTATTATCTTTATTATTATTATTATTATTATTATTATTATTATTATTATTATTGTTATTGCTATTATTATTATTATTATCATTATTATTATTATCAATATTATTATTATTATTATTATTATTATTATTATTATTATGATCTTTTATAACTGCTAAATGTAGTGAGCTATCTCGGTTCATCGTTCGAGTTAATGTATCGTCAATTACTAATGTTCTAATTTATTATGACGAGATTCTGCAAAATAATGTCCTCTTTTTATGGCACGAGCTAACAAGAACAAGAAGATAAACCAATTTGCACTCACGAGATCCAAGAAAATAAAGAAAAATGAAGGGTAGGAGAGAATGTTTATAAAAAATCAAATACAGTCTCTCTCTCTCTCTCTCTCTCTCTCTCTCTCTCTCTCTCTCTCTCTCTCTCTCTCTCTCTCTCTCTCTCTCTCTCTCTCTCTCTCTCTCTCTCTCTCTCTCTCACACACACACATACACACACACACACACACACGTAACTGATATTGTATGGTTTCATATTCCTGAAGCTTGAAGCATATATTTTTTTCTTTCTTTTCTTTTCCCATACTTAAGTTCCCATTAAAGAAGACCTGACAAAGTACAATACACCAATGTGATCTATTTATTTTATTAATTAAATTTTTAGATTTGACTTTATTTAAAGTTAGATTAGGTTGGGTAAGGTTAATTTAGGTTTGCCTTTGCTTACATGCGAAAAGCAGCTACCTGGCGTATGTGCAGATAAGACGCCTGCATAATAGTATAATAGACGTGTATTGTGAGTCAGGTGTATGATGAGGACGGGAGGGGAAGGAAAGGTGGAATGGAGACGTGCAGCTTGTGGAGGGAGTGGATCAACGTGTAGGTTAAGTTAAAGACCGGTTGGACCTGAGATGTGGGTTAAGGAGGCTTGTCACGACTGGATGTAACTATAGTCAGTATGGTTTTATATCATTTTTTTTTTCTTGTGAGTTTTGTGTGTGTGTGTGTGTGTGTGTAAATGACACCGCTTATAGAAGAAAAAAAAACTTATCATGGTGAAGAGGTATATATATGTCCATCTCATTGACTGTTATCTCTTAAACTTACTCTTTTCTACTCAGCTCACTGCAGATAAGTTCCCTTTGTCTATTTCTTCTTTGTAACGGTATCTCTAATATTCAATTTTTGTTGCCACGTAATCAATACTCTCTCTCTCTCTCTCTCTCTCTCTCTCTCTCTCTCTCTCTCTCTCTCTCTCTCTCTCTCTCTCTCTCTCTCTCTCTCTCTCTCTCATTATGCCAAACACAATTTTTCAGTCCTTTTGACCATCTTAAATTTACGTTCTAAGAATTTTCAAAAGTTTTAATGTCTGACTGGTGCATTGAAAGTGGTAGTGTACATTGATTTCGCCTTTTCCACTCACTGTGAAGGACACATTATCACTGTCAGGAGAACCCTCAATGTAATTAGAGTCATTGTGAACTTTTTGTACTAACTGCTTGGTCGAGGTAAACGTTGCTAGATGACTGTCCAGACATTGGTGTGATTACCTGACAATGTTATCGTGACCTTGCCGTGATTATGTATGGCTATCGACGTAGTACCTGCCTCATTGAGTGTAATTTCAGATAGATCAAATAGATAAAACACTGACGCTATTCAAACAAGTCAAACTGGGTAATGATTCAAAATACTTCACCCAAAAATGTAAATAACTTTCTCCTCCAAATCGAAGTCTTGCGTATGTAATATGTACCTTCAATGTTGTCCAAGTACTTACATCACGCACACATGAAACAATATGTAGTTGGTTTTTCTTCGCTATTTGTTATCTTTGTAACGTACCTCCCCATCAATACATTCCCTCATCCGTCAGTTCGTCTCGCTCCTAGCTGCTCTCCAGTAATTCCTCCCTGAGAGGCGGGATGATGCATCTCAAACCATATTACCTCAAGTACGAGATAAGATTACTTACTATCTGAATGTCACATTTGTATCCAGGCAGTCTTGGAGCAACTCTTTCCCGCAAAATGTGAGAAAGGAGGCAGAAGGTTGTTTTTTCTAGTGAGTGTTGACTCATTGCATCCTAGGCCCTAGGGAACAAGCAAGCACTAATCACGGATTCTTTTAGTTAGGTGTTTGTTTGGCTTAAGAATATTGGACAAACCAGATCCTTGGGAGCCTGGAAGGGAGCAAGGAAGGGGCAGTGACTTGCTCGTGCGTCATAGTGATGCAGCATTTACGCAATTACACCTCAAACTTTTTTATCTTCTCGTTAGCTTAGCAGTACGTACTGCCTCTTGTCGGTACTTGAATTAGGTTCGTGCGGTTTGCTATAATGGATATGTTGGATGTCTTAGAGTCTTTCAAGCTGGGATGGATCACAAAAAAATATATAGATAGTTAGGAAAGTATTTTGAACGATTGGAGCTGTTACTCTTCTTTAGGACTTCTTCAGTGGCTCTGTGATACGGTGCTCGGCTCGTGGTTGCCAGTTGATCCTGGTTCACGGCAGCTTCTTGGTGAGAGGAGTAGCACTCCCTTGTTAACCCTAGCTGAACTAATGGTCTAAAGCTACCTATATAGTTCGGGAGGATTATGTAATTTCCTTTTTATTTTCTTTGGGACAGAGAAGCAAGAAAGAAAAGTGGAATATGATTGCCGGATATAGAAAAGTTTGACCACAACATTGTGACAATAGAAACAAGTTTGAAAGACAATGTAGCTATTAGAGGAACTCTAGCGGGACCTTTTTAGTCTTCCGAGAGTTAGGTTAAAATGTAACTTAGAATTCAAATAACAATCATAATTAAGTCAGACGATGAGGACGATCGGCTTAGATATAGATATACGAGCAAAGTTATCACACGTCGAGCGCCGCACTTTCATGCAGTTGTATTTTTTTTGTAGATTAATAGATTTTTTTAAGAAAGGTTATTATTATTTTGTTTTAACATTTTACGTGAAGGACGTTGTTAAGACTGAGCTCCAGCATTCGTTCTATAATCCACCATAGATGTTATCTCTGACCCTGTATATTGCCATGCTGTGTTGCAGGCATCGGGTCGGTGGAGTATAAACCAAACGCGGGACCCAGCGAGACCTTGGTGTTCCGTCACTACAATGCCCAGCAGGAGGTGTTGGGTAGGACAATGGAGGAATGGCTGCGCTTCTCCGTATGCTACTGGCATTCGTTTCGTGGGGTTGGTGAGTAATGATCGTCCAATTCATGTTTGTCCTGAGGTTAACTGCACGGCGAAGCCACTTGCTTACACTAATTTCCTCGTCTGGAGCTGAAAGGACTTCATTTCTCCATCAGGAAGCGACCCGTTTGGTGGGCCGACCATCAAGCGGCCGTGGGACGATGGCACAGATTCCCTAGACAACGCCAAACGACGATTGCGTGCAGCCTTTGAGTTCTTCACTAAGCTAGGTAAGTCCAGAATCATGCAGGAGTCTGAGGCAGGATTGAATACGCCTTCTCTGGGTCCCATGCTGTTCATGGCCGTAGCGGACTGATGTTTTCTATTCTAAGTTTTGTCAGTAACATATTCCACTCTAATATTTAAATTATCTTAGTGAATAGTGTACATTTTATGATTCAGAATGTCATATTTTTTAAAAGATTGATCTCGAGTATGCAGTGCACCGCCACTACAGTCATGCGCTCACAACCTTATCATAGGGATGGAAGAACTCACACTTACTAGTATGCGGGAAATTGGTTATGTTCTAGTTATTATTTAGAATATATTTGGTGGAATTCCATGCTGCTTCCCGTGTTTCCTTACTTTATCTGTTGTGACATGTTTCCGTCTGTTGATTGTTTTTTTCACTGGTTAAAAAAAAAATTATAGTATTTAAACAAATTTTGAAAGTTCCTTTGTAAGAAAGTTGTGCAAATTAATCTCCTTCTTAGCTTCTGGTAATTATGTGATTATACACTTAATTTCTAACAATTTTTATTCGGCTTAACTTCTGAATTTCTTATACCATTTGCTTTAGCGATCCTCCCAGCATATTCTTGATATTGGTTGAGTGTTCAAACACAGAATTAAGTTCTTCTCTCTCCCCCTCTTTTTATAACAAACAATTTTTCATTCACAGCCAAGGGTTTCTCTTTTCATTCCTTTTCTATTGATACATAATTTGATGCTTCCCTACTGCCTCTTCATTGACCGAAAGCAATTCAATAATAACTTGCAACACGTTAACTGTAATGCATTTCATGAAACATTTCACACGCCAGGCATCAAATACTGGACTTTCCACGACCGAGACCTGGCACCTGAGGGGAATACACTGGCCGAGACCAATGCCAACCTGGACGAGCTGGTGGACCTGGCGGCAGACCTCATGAAAAAGACAGGTGTCAAATTACTGTGGGCCACGTGTAATCTCTTTGTTCACCCAAGGTATGATTACGGTGGTTGTTCTCTCGTAGTCTTTTAACCTTGTTTATTTTATTCCTGTCTTTATTATGTGCACTGTACCCACATACTACTTCGCTTTTAGTATTGTAGCGAATTATTAGTTTTATTCATTAATTATAAGTGTTTGCCACAAAGAGCACAGAGCACGTTACTTATAAATGTATCTGACTGAGGCAAATGGTAGGCAGAAAAATATCCAAGAATTGTGCCAATTTTCTATAGCTTTGTGATTGTGGAACTTTATTTATAACGTCTTTGTTTTTTTTTTTATTAATGTACAACATGCGCATGGACATTTTGCAATACTTATAGATGACTTGAAAATTTGTTGTGCTGTAGATTCATGCACGGCGCAGCTACCAGCTGTGATGCCCACGTGACAATGTACGCTGCCGCACAGGTCAAGAAGGGGCTGGAGGTGGCGAAGAGGCTGGGCGCAGAGAACTTTGTGTTTTGGGGAGGGCGTGAGGGCTACCACTCCCTCATTAACACCGATGTGAAGGCAGAGCTGAACCACCTTGCAGCTTTCTACAAGATGGTCATCGGTAAGAGGTTGCAACCACCATTTACAGGAACTATTCATCTTCCGTTCAGCAATGACTGTCAACTATAAAGTTGTATTACTGGTCATGTTGCTGTTGTTGTAGATACTGTGAAACATTACCCTGTTAGCGGAATGTTAAAAAGGAGATTTAATAATTCCCCGAGCTATAGGTAGCTATTTGATCATATAGCTTTGCAAGAGTTTGTGAGAGAGCGCTACCCCTCTCGCTAAGATTGAAAATAATAATTAATCCCTCCCGAACTAGGCATCTATAGACCATATAGTTCTGCTAGGGTTAACGAGAGAGCGCTACCCCTCTCATCAAGAAGCAGCCGTGAGCCAGGACCGAAGTCCGAACTCACAATCTATACCATGAGTCGAGCACTGTACCACAGTCAATTCAGTATTCCTTGTGTACTGTCCTGCCCTTTCATGTATATCTTCTTCATGTCCTCAGCTTACAAAGAAAAGATTGGCTTCAAGGGACAACTACTGATTGAACCCAAAGCTAAGGAGCCAACCCGCCACCAGTATGATTATGATGCCCAGACAGTGATGGCATTCCTGCATCAGTATGGCCTCAGCAACCACTTCAAGCTGAACATTGAACCCAACCACACCACCTTGGCAGGCCATCCTTATGAGCACGATGTCATCTTCTCTTCAGCGTAGGTATCTTACATGGCGAAGAAAAAAAAAAATTATATTTCACTCATAAAACATTCCAGTAACCGTGACTGTGAGAGGATTGACCATGAAGGTTGAATAGGTAAAAGGTGATCTTATTGATGCAGGTACGGCATGTTGGGCAGCATTGATGCCAACACAGGCTCACCTGACTTGGGTTGGGATACTGACCAGTTTCCAATGGATGTCCGCAGCTGTACCATGGTGATGAAGGCTGTCCTGGAGCAGGTCTGTAGCTTCTTTAATGTTTCCAATAACGCTAATTATTTCTGACGTTCAGGTGGAATTGTTAGCAGTTCAACAGATCTTGTTCCTGACTCAAGGTTGGCTGTCAACTCCTAAATTACTTGCTTCTCACAATAAAATGTATCCAAAAGGTTCAGGACAGATTCAAACTCCCCTTCCCCCAATTTCCTGATATTTTTTTAAATTTGCCTAAGCTAATGGTTATTATGTTGATCTATCTTTTGCCACATGTGACCACAGGTATAATGGCCATGCCATAATATTGTGTAAGTTTAATACTTTACCTGTTTGATGTATGTACCTGTTCTTGTATATTATCTGGTACAGCAGAGATGATGTGTTTTGGAAGGCAGAGTACTGAGACAAGGTTTGGCTTCACTCACCCTCATCCGGCTTATTGCAGGATGGCATTGCTCCTGGAGGTTTGAATTTCGATGCCAAGGTCCGCCGTGAGTCTACCGACCTTAAGGACCTTTTCATTGCTCACGCTGCAGCCATGGACACCTTCGCTAGAGGGCTGAAGAATGCAGCAAAGATGATTTCCGATGGCGTGATTACAAAGTCTATCAATGTGAGTACTTTGTTGTTGGTGGTGATGGTGAACAGAGCAAGCCACAAGGTATATTATTCCTTCTTTTAATGGACAATGAAAGTTGTTGGCAAGTAAACCTGCTCTTTAGCTGCGCTTCACACTCCTGATTATGAGATCAAGAGTCCAAGGTTATGTAATCCTTATATGTAGTAACAAGTTCTACAGAAAGAATTTTTAATGGTAATTTATCATTATCAATAAATGTTGATTAAAGAATTTTCCTGAGCTAGGTAGCGAAGACCATATAGCTCTGCTTGGTTTAACGAGAGCTACCCATCTCACTAAGAAACTGCTGTGACCCAGGATTGAAGTTGTAACCTTTAGGCCACAAGCCAAGCTGTACCAGCCATATCATATCATTATTAATAACTTGTTCACCACCACATACTGTTTCACAGGCTCGGTACGTGTCATGGAAGACTGGTGTTGGGGCACGCATAGCTCAAGGAGAAGCGACACTAGAAGAGTGCGAAAAGGTGGTGATGGAAGTTGGTGACCCACACCCTGAGTCTGGGCGCCAAGAGCACTTCGAAGCCATGGTCAACCATTACATCTGAGCCTCATTTTAGACCTAGTGTCTCCTCTTTACATCATCTGGATGGTTAGTATTAATTACTCATTGTCAAGAAACAAAGACAACTGAGAATCTGTTTTGAATGCAAGATTATAATTTAATTCCGTGGTTCCAAAACGAAACCGATGCTGTAAAGGACACACCTTAAGAGGAAGAGTATAATATGTATAATTCCAGTGTTTGTAAGGTGACAAACCTATTGATGAATCTCGATAAATGTTTTCAATCATCAACAGAACACTGGTATCACTACCTGTCTTCCTGGTATAAAAAAGATGGGATTCATAGTTACTGTGTGTCATTGGCTCTAATTCTAATAGCATGATGCATGGTAGAAAAGGAGATAAATTGAATGTCCTGACACAGGGTATTAAAATATATTGCTTTTACTTAGTTACTTTCCGATTTAATGTATCTAGTATGAGAAGTTTGTATCTACTTGTCACATTCCTCTTTATATACATCTAATCTGAGAAATTTTTTTGTCTACAGTCTAAGAAAGCTTTTCTATCTTAATCTCGTACTTGAAACTGCAACAGTGTTGAGTATCAATCAAGGCATAATCTGCACTATCAGTTGAATGACAGTTTTTGAGTCATAAAATGCATGATTGTGGGGCATTGGAACTTTCTAGCGATGCCTTCAATGCTATGCTCATCAGGTAATTTTAATGTCATAGTTTAATGCATCTATGAACCATCAAGAAAGTATGGTATGAGAAAGGGTCAGATGCTCGCCTGATTAAAATGATTATTGTTTTCAATAATTCGTATTTATGCCCATCTTATGATAGTCGGTAGAACACCACCAAGGAAAGAAGAGAAAGGGAAAACTTAATGATTAAGTTTAAAGGCAGGGACAGAGAAGTCCTTTGGAAAAGCAATTGATAAATGTCAGGGATACACGAGTCGAAAATTAAAATACTAGACGTTTACATAAGATTTTTAAAAACTTAGCAAGAGGCAAATTGTTTGAATTATTTGGAGATGCATGTGAAAGAAACGAGACAACCAGTTTCAAAAGTAAAGCAGTTATTGAGAAAACACATTCACACACACACACACACCGTTGCACTTTATCTGGGAAATCATGTTAATTTGTTCTAGTACACTAATTTTTACCTTTACACACATATACATGGATGATTGCTGGCCCCTCCCTTCTGCCAGACAAGGTCACAACTTCTTGACTTACATCCATATGTCTGTCCTGGTTGTAGAGGTTCTCAGCATGGAAGATTAGTTAAACTAGTTAACCAGCCTTTGAGTGGATGGAGATTCAAACCCAAATCCTGGACTTTCCTGTTATGCCGCTGTAAGAGGGTAACTAACCACCATATTACCAGGCCATTAATAATAATAATAATAGTAATTACAATATTTTTTTTATACAGTTAGCCATTTCCCATACATGTGGGGTGGCATCCGAGGAAGCAGATAAAAGGAATCCAAATTAGTAAAAAAGAAAATATATTCGAAGTAAGTTTTAAAAATCCAATCAAATCCAAAATATTTATCTTACAATAATTAATGGAAAAAAAAATAGTTATAATAATAAAAACAATAATAATAATAATCAGTCTTATTGAAGATGATATAATAATACAGAGATCAGTTTTATCTCTGCCACGAGGCAAACTGCCACACTGCACTACTCAACTCACACATCAAGTAAGGAGATTTTTGCCTTACCAAACTGTAGTGGATCCTCTTGTCATTCTGCAGCAGTAATACAAAATATACAGAACAGATTTCTCAGTGACTGTGGTATTAGTGATAGGAGGCAAGTCATGAGGGGTGACTCTTTGAGGTATAGTGCTTATTGACACTTTCAAAATCATACTTAGCTTGTTTAATATCTAAACTTTAGCACCAATCGAGGGGGAAAAAAGAAAAGTACATGAACGTAGCAGCAAAATATTCTAAATATTTTACCTTGTTATCCATTATTATAGTGTTAACTTTATAGTGATACCACTTTGAAAATTCCACGTAACTCCGTTTTATGATTTCAAAAATATAATCATCTCGAATCTTTAGACATCAAATGATCTTATATTTATTTGTACTTCATATAAAGACTGTCCTTGCAAAATTTTTCATCAAATCCTTTACAATATTCATTTTATTTGAGAACTTCATCTTACAAAAGCTGTCACCATATGAACTTTTACAGATTTTAAACATTTTAATACCTAATCCTTGTGTCCTGATTCTGCATTTTGTTTCTTTCTACCCTGAAACAAAAAAATATAATATGGTTAGTCATTGTGGAAATGAGTTCATCTTCATCCCCTACGGGAAGCACCACCACAGCACAGCAATACTAATTTCCTACACATGATTCTGAACTTGTCTGAACAAGTTAAACTCTTGGACAATGAACAAACTTTTCACATGACATCCACATTCCTAATCATTGAAGTTTGCTGCCCCCCATCACAATAATCACATACATAAAGTACAGAATGAAACATGAAAAATTTGACTCTAGTTGCCTCTTGATAATGTTTGTGACATAATTTGCAGTCTTTCTGGCCTCTCTTGAGTGAGTTTTGTGGAATGGTGTGCCCATGTTCCTGCCATCATGATAATGCTTCACCACTTCATCCAATTTGACTAATTGCTCATTAGCACCTGTTGCTCTAACAACTTCTGTTGCTGGGTGCCCCAGCTTATGCAGATCAATAATTTGCTAAATAATATCAAGAAGCAATGTCTTATTCCCATAATATAATAAAAACACTAAGCACTGGGGGCAGGTTTGGAGCCAAATTGAAGGCAGGCGAGGACTAAAATAAAATTGACCATCTTGAGTCCTCTAGTGCATGAACTCCAGAGCTGAGCTGGCCAGATAGAACGCATCTCTGCGAGTCTATAGAAAATCATGAGAAAGACAGTTTAATACTGACCAAGGAAGCCTTGGTTGCAGGTAACCGACCACGGCTGGGCCCATTATATATAGCCGCAGGGCACAGCTCCCGAAATTAAATCATCATATGACAAAGTTAGTGAGACCCTGTCCTCCCTCGACAACTACTCACTTAATGCAATGCCTAAGGCTACCAAACTACACTGATGTATTCTATATCATGTATGTGGTTGAGGTACACTTAATACTGTTGTAGTTTGCTGGTCCCTTCACCTGGCAAACTTCAAGGACTGTATACCTACATCTGAAGCTTGGTAGATGATCACCTACTCAAAAAATTAATGACAAAGAAAAAACATGAAATGAGATATTATTTGACTGGGTGAGATGCAAACAAAGAAAAGAATTTATCCAACGTCAAAATGTCAAACTTTTCTACTACAGGAATACCAAAGGATAATTTGAAAACAATTGGATTCCTGGAGAATAGAGAAGAGTATGATAGATGCTGTGTGTGTAAGACTATCAATAAGAGAGTAGAGTATGTACAGGAGTATTAGAAACAGAAAGAAAATTAATTAGTTTTATAGAAATACTTACATGAGCTTTCTTAACATCAAGAGTAAGTAGATTGACCTTTGATCTCTCTTGCTCTAACTGGGCCGAGAGATGTAAGACTTCTTGAGTTAGTTCGTCTCGTACTTTGGTCATCTTATCTAATTCAACTACAAGTTCTGCTTTGCTCTTCATTTCTGATGCAGATATTACCTGTAAATGAAGGATTGAAAACATGAAGAGAAACAAAGTGTCAATTTGGCAAGACTCGCAGAGGCACTTAGAAAGATAAGGGAAACAACAACACTAATAATGAACTCTTACATGGCAAGCAATGTGTGAGTACACAGATGAGTTTACTTAGTCACATTGCTTTTAATTCTATGGAAAAAAATAATGTAGCTGAAAAAAAAAGAAGTTATTTTGATTTAATCTCTAATCTGCATTTTATTCTATTTCTATAGTCATTGACACCTCTTTTTCCCTTTGGGAACGTCCCCCAAAGGGGATGATCACAGCAGAAGAGCCTCCACTTCTCCCTATTCATACACTCCCTCCTTGCTTGTTCAATCCATCCACCTCTATCAGCAACTCTTTCATACATGTACTCCTTCACCCTATCCTTCCATCTTACAACTAGCCTACCTCTCCTAGGATTCTCAGTTACACTCATATACTTTCTTCACAAACTCTTCATTCTTCTTTCTCTCCATATGACCAAACCACCTTAATTAATTTATTTATTTCATTTCACCCAGTCCAATACACATTTAACTCCATTTAAACGAGTTCCCACATCCTTTACACATGCTATCATAATTCTCATCCTCCCATCTTGTCTGCATTATATGAAGAAAAAAAAAATACTATAACTAACAAAAGGAAGTGTAATTTGATTTGCATTATATAACAATCAGAGAGTCTCTCAGTGCTCTGATTGCTCCACAGTGAAGTGTAGCAGAAATTACAAAGAGGTGGCACTATATCCACTGCCTGGAAAGTCAACTCAAGGTCAGACGTAAGTACCAGAGCGTTACCTGCCACATAAGAGTTAATAAAACAAGACAGACAAAAGCCACAGATCTTACCTCACATAACTTTTTATTTCTACCTTTGACTAGCTTGAGGTCATCCTTCAGAGAATCAACTTCTAACCTTAGAGCCTGGATTTCAAAATCTCTTTTTTCTAATTCTGCTTCATACTGGGAGGCACGGAGTGTTTGATTGAACTGAAAAGAGTACATATTAGTATTCAGACATTTGTACATTTATTGATTCAATGGTTTCTTGGTATTTATTGTATTTATTCAATTCTACAGTATAAAAAAGAAGAAAATTTCCCTGAAAGACTCTATCTTATGTCATATTGGCAGGAAATATCACTAGTTTATTCTCAATTCACAATCAAAGAATATATGTGAAATCAATCTATTTATATACCAGGCTGTTATCCCCCTAAAGGAGGTAACAAAGACAAGGCACACCAGGCTTCATGGAGACATTACTCTCCCCTCCCCCTTGTGCCTTGTCTTTTTGTAGGAGAGTATACAAAGGAGGGGCTTCCCAGACTCCTCGCTCCGTCCCTTTTGTCTCCTTTTACGAAACACTGGGATTATAGTAGTAGAATTTTTGCAGCTCCCTCCACAGGGCTATAGCAACAAAATATCATACTTATCCTGATTAATAACTTCATCAGTCTGTACTCAAATGATAGAATAAGTTTGATGGATGAAACACTTAGTACCTGGCCTGCTGTGACCTTGTAGTTTTCATGCCTAGTTTCCTTCTCCAGAGTTTTTCTTGCTGCCTCTTCAATATTTTCAAAGAACTTCTCTTCCCCTGGTACTGGTTCAGTAGGAATTCTTTCTGGTTCTTCAGGTTCCTGTTTTCCAGTCAACTGTGAAATTTTACATCATAATTATCACATACAAATTCACCTTTTTGTAATGAACAAGCGATGGAAGGTCTAGTAAAAGAAAGAAAGAAAGAAAGAGAGAGAGAGAGAGAGAGAGAGAGAGAGAGAGAGAATTACAATTAAAGTAAAAACAACACCCAGCAAAGTGACCCAAATACTAGCCTGGGGTCTCAACTGTTTTTTTCATTGTTTAGAAACTTACTACATACTATCTCTTGTATCAGATCCTTCTACTACAGACTATATAAAAGTAGACAACACCCTCTGGTCTCACGTTATTTGGGATCCTACTGTACTTTAGAAGAATAATGAAAAAACTTAATGAAACAGCTTGCAACCCAATAGTACTAATCATCAACATATCATTTTGTTCTCCATTACCTGGTCTGGACGGAGGCTGTTGAATTGGTCTAAGCTCATTGTTAGCGGCTTGTCTTTCTTCTTTTTTCCTTTACCTCCTTTGTGGTCGTCATGCTGCTCCTTCTTCATTTGGGCATAAAAATCTTTCTTTTCTTCAAAGTCTAATTTGGAGAGTATCATGGCTTCCCGTAATGACCGTTCATTTTCATCTCGAATGAACTGAAAAAAAAAAATCACTAAGAAGTACCAACAAATCCGATGTGAAACACTCATGAGAGTCTTCTCAGGTAACGTTTTGTGCAGTTCAGCAATAAATTAAATGCATCCATCAAGAAAGAATACAAGAAAACTTCCTAGATTAGTGATGATAAATTTCTAATGCATCCTTCACTTTTAACCTAAACTCAGGTATGTTAAGTACAGTAAAGACAGTGTGCTTACCTCATCATCTCTGCGTTGCCAGTCATCATCAGGATTGATTTTTGACTTTCCATTAGATTTTACTTGAGTTTCTTTATCATTTCCATTTACACCATCTGCAGCTTTCCCAGATTTTTTCTTGCTTTTATTTTTCGCAGCCTGCTGCTGCTAAAAGATAAAAAGGAAAGCTTAACATTTCTTAAAGTAATTAGTTGTAATTTCTCCTAAAATTCCATCCAAATGTAAACCTGAACTGAATTCATGATACATTCTGCAATTATAACAATGATCGAGAACCTAACCCTGATATCTGAAATCTAACAATATTTCCCACATCAAGCAGATATTACTTCTCAACTCTGGCTCCTTGGAACAGGATGAAACTGGAATATGGGAAATTTAAGATTTGAAGCAAGTTATTTTTCCTTACATTGATAAATACAATAACTACAATGTTACTAAAAATAAAAATTATGTCCTACATATGTGAATCTAGTATATTGTTTCTTCATGAATTCCTTGACTAAGAACCCTAGTTTCCCCCTGTCCTTCTACAGCTTCCTGACTAATGTTTTTTCTGTCATCAGTTCTAATATTCAAGTAATAAAAAAGGTAAAGATTTGTAAGACAATCCATTAGATATCTCCTTACCTTTATAATGCACTGCAAATTCAACCTGAAATACTTGGGTATTATTTTACATCTTCACCATAACACTAGAGAATTCAGGGTTATATTTTTGCATTACCTGATGCATTTTGAGAAGATTTTCTTAATTACATTTCCATCGCGAATTCTCAGTTAGTGAGATATTCAATGTTTTCTGTGAGATCTTCTCTTCGAAAAATAAAGTTTAGTTTGGTTTAAACAAGGTTCTGTTATTTGTCAATGTAGGTTAAGGTTTGGTTAGGTAGGTTACATTAATATAGAAGATAACAAATGTTCTCTATGACCAAAAGTAGGGAGTTGAACGAGGAGCAGAGGCAAGACGCAGACGTAAACAGACGCCAATACTTTTTCAGATCATCTCAAACAGTTATACTGCTGAATTACAGAAAGATATATATATATATATATATATATATATATATATATATATATATATATATATATATATATATATATATTTTCTTAGGTTACGTTAGGTTTGGCTAGGTTTCGCTACGTTTATTTAGGTTTGGTTGGGTTAGTTTTGGTTAGGCTTATTCAACTGCAGCTCTGGGAAGGTTATGCTAACAAAGCAATTTTTCGGTAAATTTTTACATCTTCACCGGAATGGCGTGTGGCTACGAAAGAAAAATAAATTGACCATACCTTTACTTATATTGACAAATAACAGAACCTTGTTTAAACCAAACTAAACTTTTTGAAGAGAAGGAAAAAAAGAATTCTTATTTTTTTCTGTAATTCAGCGGTATAATTGTTTGAGGTGATCTGAACAAATATCTGAAGTTGAATTTGCAGTGCATTATAAAGGTAAGGAGATATCGAATGGGTCGTCTTACGAACCTTCACCATAAAAACTATCCTAGAATGATTTGTGTAACTTGAAAAAACAGTACTATTGTCTTAGTGAGCTATCAAAAGGCATGGAAGACATTGAAAAAGATGTAAGCTGATAACAACTAGACTGACATTGAATAATTTCCTTCCTTCTAAAGTCAATGAAATAGTAATCTACGGTTAAGGCCTGCATCTGAAGAAAAAAAAAAATCCTAGAAAAAAAAGACATGCAGATTTATCTTATAAAATTTATGTCTTTTTTTTCTAGGATTTTTTTTCTTCTTCAGACATAAATCTTATAAGGTAAATCTGCATAACTACTGTTCGGACGATATTAATATAAATATGAAGTGGTACATACTATACATAGTGTACTCAACACATCTGTGAAGGTTTCAGGCGGTGCTCATCATTATTTACTTCGCAAAACGTCTTCGAAGTTATGTTAGGTTAGGATTTTTTTTTTCCAGATTGCCATATATGGCTTATATTTGCTTATAATGACGAGCATCGCCTGAAACCTTCACAGATGTGTTGAGTACACTATGTATAATATGTAGGACTTCATATTCATATCGATATCGTCCGAGTAGTTATGCAGAAATACCGATGATAATCGCTAAACTGACACTCGTAATTCCTTCTACCAAAAGAGAATAAAATAATACTCTAAGAATCTACCTAAGAGCTCAAGTTAAAACCTGCATCTGAAACCATTCTTAGAAAACTAAAAAAAGGCATAAGATGATAGGTATTATACCAGTGTTACACCCGTTTCACTGTGTTATATGAGGCGCCTTCTGTCACATATGACCAGATGATAATAGCTAGACTGATATTTTAGCATTTCCTTCAATCTTACGTCAATGAAATACTAATAAACGGATCTATCTAAGGACACGAGTTCAGGTCTGCGTCTGATACCATTCCTAGAAGACACTAAATAAAAAATAAAAAGACATATGATGATAAAACAGTTAGGAATACACTCACAGGTTCGGTAGTAGCAGCAGCAGGCTTTTTCTTTTTATTAGGCAGTTTATTATTTCCAGACGACTTTTTGCCAATTTCGTCACTCTTAGGCTTGTTGATCTTGTCGTTTTTCTTCCTTCCAGCACGCTCGTCCAGGTCCAC
>JAPQNM010000013.1:28299869-28322369 GCA_029783475.1 Metacarcinus magister | reverse complement strand
ACTAAAAAGGTCTATTATATGGATATATTATGTTATAATAAAACGAAAAATGAAACGTGCTTATCTGTCAAGTTTGAATAAAAAGGTTAGTACCTTGAATTATTTATTACCTATACAAAATTTATATTCCACGTATTTTTAAGCCATATTTTTTTCTATTTAAAAAACACATGTATCTATTTCAGCTTATATGCTACTTTCCTTTGAGTAAATAGTGTCTAGACGGTTAGCAAGGTCTTCCATGATTGGTCTTACAAATTGTAAACAAATACTATCTAGACCAAAATACTTCATGAATCAACACACAAGACCAACTATTCATTTAAAAAAACAATTCCGAATATATTCAAGCATTCAAAATAGTTTATAAACCAACCAAAACTGTTAAAACTGACCAGAAAATAATATATAATTGTGAAAGGGAAGAATCAGTGACCAATGAGTGGCTTCGTCTTAGCCTGTGATAGGAGAAGGATCGTGACAGCTACCAATCAGATGCTTTGTTTAAGTCCTGGAGTGTGACGTCAAGGTGGCTGTCTTGCGGACACCGGACGTGTGTAGGGTAGGGTAATAAGCTTGTTTTAAGGGGAGAGAGCGGCTCACACACACGTCTATCATGGAAAAACAACAAAATGACCAGTCTAAGAACAGAATGGGAGTCTTCAAGAACAAGGGGAAGGACCAGGACGTAAGTATGACGGCCACATCTATTTCTACCATAAAGTTACGATATTTTGACTTATTATAGATCAGAGTCATGTGTAGATTGTTTGATGTTGTATGTATGGAATAAAAGGTTTCGTAGTGTGGGAAGGAAGTGTAGGTGTGTTGGTGTAGGCTAGTTAGAGGGTGGGGTGGTATGTGTGTGTGTGTGTGTCTGTATGGTGTGTGTTTCCACGCCGGTGTGTTGTTACGGTGGTGTTACGGTGTCCAATTATATGTTATGTTGAGTAGGGTTGTAAATGTGACATCGTGGTGATTATTCTTGGTAATTATATAACACATTGTCACTATTAGCTACATGAGGGATCCATTAGCCATGGTGCCTCATATAAGCATTTAGCACAAACTGTTGCACTCTCACCTGTTAACTGTCATTTTACTCTCACTTCCGTCACCATAACAACGCAGCTAACGTGTTTGGATCATGGTTACTTCAAGGAACAATAATATAATCCTAATGTGATGACATGCCATTTAGACATGTCATTTTGACCATCGTTTTTTTTTAGTTAGAATTACTTGGTTTTGTAGGCAAGCTGATTCTGTTCTTAGACATTGATTAGTGTGAAAATTGAATTAACTGTTAGTATATTAAAAGGTTATGTACGTCTATAAATGCATTTAAACATGACCTCCACTGCTGATAGCGAGAGATGGACAAACTAAATAAAAAAAAAATAGGGAAAAAAGGGCATACACACACACACACACACATTTCTTTCAGGTCCTCATATATTTCCTTATTTTCTTTCAATCTAGTTATATTTTCTTTAATGTTTTATTTTTCCATTTATAAATCTATAGAAGAGCTTCGGTTCTTCCTTATACTTGTCAACCATATATATATATATATATATATATATATGTATTTTTTTTTTTTATCTCTTCCCTTCTTACTCTTACACATTCATTCCTTGCTAGTTTATTTCATTCTTTCATTCTTTTAATCGTTTTTTTTTTCCTTCTCTTCCATGCTTCATCTCTTATCCTATTACCTCTTTCACACTTTACGTTAAACCACACTTTTTTGTTCTCCTTTTTCTTTTACTTTATAAAATGGAACATTTTTGACACTATAAAGTAGAGCATGTTCCTTGACTCCTTGTTTGTTCATCATCAGGAAAAAATCATATTTTTCTTGCACGTACTTTAGTTCCTTAATTTTTGTCCATTCAGTGTTATTGAAAAGTTCATTGCAGCATAGTTTGATTTTGTAGAATTCTTTTTTTTTTATATGATTCATCATGTTTGTCTTCCATATCTCCATTAATCTCAATTTCTAGGACCATATGGTCACTTTTTCCAAATGGGCACTCATAATTAATAGAGTTTTTCAGATTTATTCCTTTGGTAGATAATAGGTCCAATCTTTATGATTTATCTTCTCTATATCTTGTATTATCAATCTTCTTGAGTCCAATTTTTTGTTTTTTGTAGGGACATATGCAACTACTATTCTTTTTTGTTTCTCCATATATTGTCGTAATCTGTGGAATTATCAATTCTGCTTTTCCTTTTCATTACTCTACATTTATCACTTCTATCCTAGATTTTATCATTATCATCACACTTTTTTTTTACCTTTTCTATCCTTCCTCCATATATTATGATTATTATTATTCTCAATGTTAATCTGGATATCTTTAGTTTTGTTTCTGCTAGGCTTGCATTTTTTTTCTCCTTTACATAGTCTGTCAGTATTATTCCACCTATGTTAGTATCAGGGTTGGGTCCAAGTACAGGCGACTGTACTTAAGTCCAAGTACCTAGACATTTTTCAAGTACAAGTACAGTCACTTTGCTATGTACTGAAGTCCAAGTACAAGTACATATCATTGTACTTAAGTGCAAGTACAAGTACATATCATTGTACTTAAGTGCAAGTACAAGTACATATCATTGTACTTAAGTACAAGTACAAGTACAAGTACTAGGTGGAGAGTGGAGCGTGACAGGAAATAAACGCGTACTGGCCCTGTCTAGACAGTGTCTACTGTAGCATGTTACCAATTGAGAAAATACTACATAATTATGCTCCTTTATCCAATATTACACTACAATATCATAACACTCAATGTATGTATTTACCCAATAATATCAACACAAAGTTCGTTAGAATCTATATACAGTATATAACTTTTGATTAAATACAATGTACTTGTTTGTACTTGAATGTACTTGGTATTTTTCAAGTACCTTGGGTCTAAGTACAGGTACAAGTACATGAAAATATGTACTTGAGTCCAAGTACAAGTACTTGGACCCAACCCTTGTTAGTATACATTACTTCTATGTCATCACTCCCTTTGGTACTGTTCTATTCTTCTCTTTTTCTTTTTAACATTGTTCTTTTTGTACCATTTCATTATCCTGTTGTCCTTTACTCTCCAGAAAAGCTTTGTTTTTTTCTCAGGTTCTTTTTATGATTTGCCTCCTCCTACATTTCTTTAAATTTTTGTCTCGCCTCTTCATTCATACTTTTCTTAATATATACCTCTTTATATTCTTCAGAATGAGTATGTAAGTCCTCGTTAAGATTGCCTCTGTTGCAGACTGAGTTTTTAGTCTAAGCTTGATAGGTCTAACAACTCCTTCTATGTATGGACCTAACCTCATTACTTCCTCTACTTCCTCCTCAAATTTAGTTGCCTCATCCTCATATTTTAGCTTTTATAGTATTTTGTTTATGTTCTTTGTTTCTTCTTTACCTCTTTATTTTCATAGATACAGTCTTTTCTTTTAGCTATTTATTATATTATTACATTTTTTTTTCTCTGCTGCATCTCTGACTATGTTCTCTTTTGTCTTCATTACTTAAATGACTTTTTTTTTCCATGTTTTCTTTTTGTTCCATTTGTTGTTGTTCAAATATATCTTTGAAGCTTATTTTCTCTTTCTCTTTCTCTTCTCCAGTTTAACACTTAATTAATCTCCAAAGTAAAATCTCTCTAATCTTCAAAATCCAACAGAAATATTAATGAAATGTATTGGAGATGTATTTACCTTCTTCAAGTAGTGTATGTATTCTTTCATAACATTCATTAAGGGCACGGCAGAAAAGCCTTCACCTCTTCCTATCCAGACACTCTCTCCTTGCTGGTTCAAGCCCTCTCCCACTACTAGCACCTCCATCACACATGTACTCATCCTTCCATCATCCAACTCACCATCCTCCCTACTAGGACCCTCTATTTTAAGAGTATTTTTTTTTTTTATCCATTCCTCCACTCCACTCTTTTTGCTTGAGTTCCTGTACTACATCTTTCATACAATTTGATTACTTTCACCCTGCCATCTTGTCACTCACATGGCCCTTTCAGGTAAATCGTTACCACACCACTCATTCTTTACCGTTGTGCTATATTCCATGTCCAGGTCTCTAGTATATAGTATTTGAATACATCTGAGTTTTTATGCCCATCACTGAGTAATATAAGGACACATACAGATAGATTCATACATTTTCATTTGCCTTTGCATTTTTTTTCTTGTTACACCACGATGAACCCAGATCAGCTTGATTGTCCTTCATATTTTAGGATATGTTTGGCTGAAATTAATAATGAGGTGTCATTAAAAAATGTTTGTGAATGACTTGCTTTTGTTTAATTCATTTATTTACTTTTTTTCTTCTTCTCAAGTATAATGTGCTATTGTTAACATGATGTGAAAGAAATATGTATGTAAGTTAACATTTTCCTTTGTAGGAAATGAGAAGAAGAAGAACAGAAGTCACAGTTGAACTTAGAAAAAACAAAAGAGAAGAAACCTTTTTAAAACGAAGAAATGTACCCGCTGCAGATTCAACAACAGGTGAGTATTTGATAATTGTTTGCTAGTCAAAGTATGAGGAGAACCAATCAGTCTAGAGGTTAACCTGTCTAAGAGAACACATTATGTGGAGCAGAAAACCAGTGAAACAGGATTAAAAGAAGTTAAATAAATCTGGTTGAAGGTTTGACTGAAATTTGAGTAATCTTGTTATAAGCCTGCAGTGACACACACACACACACACACACACACACACACACACACACACACACACACACACACACACACACACACACACACACACACACTAAAGGAAGAGGTGATAATGGCAAAGAATGTACATCAACTGAAAGAAAAATTGGACAAATATAGATACGAAGACAGGACCACATGAATGTAACTTAGGTCATGTATACTACAACTAGGTAAATAAAAGGTACAAATAAGGTCTAGACTTTATAATGGTGGATGGCATCAAAGACTATCTCTTAACTTGTTTTGATAATAAAAAAAAGTAGATAACGATGATAAGATAGAAAGATTCTCAAACTCCACAAAATATATTCAAACTGATAACATTTTGTGGGATGAGATGCACCACCTTCCTACCAAAGCAGTCCACGCATGTACACATCAGTCTTTTAAACCATGCCTCCTGAGTCCTAAGGATCCTATGTCAAGTCTTGGCCCATCAGCCAAGTAGGAGAAAACTGTTTTAACAGTCAAATAAAAGTTGGAAATTATAAACAAGGTTGGGTCAGGTTATGATGAGAAATGTATGGCTGTGTTTTTGTGTGTATATGTGTCTTGTCTTGCCTACCCCTTTTTGGGGAATGTCAGCCTGGTGATCATATATATGTATACATATATATATATATATATATATATATATATATATATATATATATATATATATATATATATACATATATATATATATATATATATATATATATATATACATATATATACATATACATACATATATATATATATATATATATATATATATATATATATATATATATATATATATATATATATATACATATATATATATATATATATATATATATATATATATATATATATATATATATATACATATATATATATATATATATATATATATATATATATATATACATATATTTTTTTACATTAAAAGGGCATTGGCCAAGGGAATATATATATATATATATATATATATATATATATATATAATTTATATTTATATATATATATATATATATATATATATATATATATATATATATATATATATATATATATATAATAAAAAGACTAGGAGGCTGAGTTGGTATGCAAAGTTGAAGATGCTGTAATTTTTTTGGGGAGTGACGAGGATGGACAGCAGTAGGACACCTGAGGTAGGATGTTTTAAGACATGTTAGAAAGACAAGATTGGTAAGGTTTGGGCATGTGCAGAGAAGGGATGTGAGGTATGTCAGGAGAAGGATGTTAAGGATAGGGGTGTCTGGCAGGAGAAGAGAAAGGCCCTAAAGAAAGTTTATGGATGCAATGAGGGAACACCTGCAGGTGGTCGGTATGACAGAGGGAGATGGAGATGAGTGATTTGCTGTGACTGACTGGAGCAGCCAAAAGAAGATTAACTTTTATATGGATATGTTATGTATTTCAATGAGTAATTTTTGTTTCAGATGATGACGATGTTGACAAGCAGCTAACAGCAGCCAACTTAGCATTAATTGTGGAGAATGCAGCAAGTGAGGATCAGATGGTACAACTGCCAGCAGTGCAGGCAGCTCGAAAACTGCTGTCTTCCGACAGAAATCCACCTATAGATGATCTTATTCAATCCGGCATCCTTCCTATTCTTGTTAAATGTCTAGAAGGCACTGACAAGTAAGTTATTATTACTATGATTATTATTATTGTTATTATTATTATTATTATTATTATTATTATTATTATTATCATTATTATTATTAGCCCCAATTCATTATTATCATTATTATTATTATTATTATTATTATTATTATTATTATTATTATTATTATTATTATTATTATTATTATTAATATTATCCCCAATTTGCATGACTGACCCAATGCTGTGTTTAGGATGGGTGTACTTTTGTTCTGTTCTGGTGGCTTATGGGCTAAGTGAGAGGAGTGCATATGTATGTGTGCATGGATGTGTATATGTGTATGGCTACCTCCCTTTAGGGGGATAGCCTTGTTTGTAGATAGATTATTATTATTATTATTATTATTATTATTATTATTATTATTATAATATCTTCTCTTCTCTAATGGCCTAGTGAGAGGCGTGCAAGTGTATGTATGCATGGGTGAGTGCATGAGTGTGAGTGTCTTGTCTCGGCTACACCCCTTATGGGGATGTCGACCTAGTATATAGATAAATAGAGATTGTTATTATAACTGATTAAGAGTGTCGTGGTGGAGTGTACAGAGAAGGTGTGTGGTATGAGAAAAGTGTGAAATGGGGTGAGAGAGGGTTATGAATTACCATTCATGAACATGTAAGTCTGACTGTAGTGAAAGAGGCGTGCATATGAAGTGTGACTGCAGAGGAAGGATGAGGTGTCATATGAGAGATACGGGGAGAAGAGAAATTAAGCTAAAAGGGCTGTATAGGATGCAAAAGTGAGTGCAGATCAAAGGTGGGGTTGGAAGTTGATGGAAAATTTTTGAAAGGAGGTAAAGAGGATAAGGAAGAGAACATCTGGAAATGAAGAAAGGGTAAAGGCAGAGATGGTACATTGTTGGTTGTAAAGGAAATAGGGGTAAATGTGTTATAAGACTAGAATGACTCACAGATCACGAAAGAGGAGGTGCAAAGGGGAGTAAAGAAGATGCAAGCTGGGAGAGCTGCAGGTTTGGACGGGTGCATTGTATTATGTCTTAAAAGTGATGGTACAAGTGTGATTGAGTGGTTGGTAAGATTGCTGAATGTGTGTTTTGTGATCAGTATGGTACTTAATGACTGGACAAGTGCATGTGTAGTTCCCTTGTATAAGATAAAGGCAATAGGTGTAAGTGTACAAAATTTAGGGAGAGGGTCTGCGTTTGAAGTAGTAAGGGTAAACCAGCCGGGCCCTCTTACGGATGTGACCTCCGACATGGTCTTCACTGTGTGACAGACCCTCTGCCACTCAGTGTGGGCGGGATGCCCTTCTCTTCTCTAGGGGCCTAGGGGCTAAGTAAGAGGAGTGGATGTGTATGTATTCATGGGTGTGTGTGTGTGCGTGCGTCTTGTTTTGACTACCACCCTTTATGGGAATGTAGGCTTGGTATATAGATAGACAGGTAGATTACTATTACTATTAGTAGTAGTACTATTATGGGGTAAGGTGACCTGACCTGGTTGCACATCAATGGCTGGGCTGGAAATATACTACCAACATATTCCCTGTATGTTTAAAAAGGAGACTAGAAGGGACTGAGTGATGGGTCCTGTGTATTGTTTCTTCTTACCGAGACAAGGTGTACAGGTGGAGGGGAGATTGGATTCTTCTGAACCCTATATACACACCTTATCTTGGCTATCCTGTTTTAAGTAAAAAATTAGCTTTATATATAGTTAAATATTAGATTGCAGTCGTCCCTTAACATTCAACCCATTCAACACTCCACAATTTATTTCCTTTGCTGTTGAACCCATGCCAAAGTTCTGATATACAATCACATTGCTTCTGCATCCCACATGTTTTTATGTAACTCATCTCCACTGCATGTATTTTTGACTGCTGTGCTGCATTCCATGTGGTAGAAAGGGTGACATGACCTTAAAACCATAGTCATCCAATTGAATATACACATTTGGCAAACAAGGTTTATGACAATGTACTTGCCATGACCAAAAGTTTCCTCTGAAAGTTATTTCAGTGTGATAACTTTAGTCAGTAGCCTGGTCAGGTATTGTCCTGGTAACATGCTGGGTTGTTGTCTTTTTGATTGTGAAAGAAACTTAAAGTAGTATACATATTTGAAGGTGTAATTATAAGTTAGAAAGGTCATACAGCTAAGATCTGACAGTTTTTGTAACCAGTCATTTAACAGTTTAATTATCATTAACTTCATATCAGTTCTTGCGCCTAATCTTCAAATAACTGCATTTACAAAATATGATTTATGATTATGTTATCTCAATTAACATCTAATATTTGTGTACCATCTCAATTAACATCTTAGATTTATGTTCCCTCAACAGTCCTTCACTGCAGTTTGAAGCAGCGTGGGCCCTCACCAACATAGCCTCGGGCACCTCAAGGCAGACACAGGCAGTTGTCCATGCTGGAGCTGTTCCTTTGTTTCTTAAGCTCTTACACTCCTCAAGCCAGAATGTCTGTGAACAAGCTGTTTGGGCACTAGGTGAGTATTTGCATCAATAACATTTCACAATTGATGGTTCAGGTGGTAATAAAGGAAAATATAAAGGCTTTGAATAAGCTTAAAGTGTTAGTGGGGCCTAAGAAAGGGAAAGTCAGGGGTCATAACCTGAAACCTTGAAGGCCCAGAGTTCCCATGTGGAAGTGTCTTGGTATAGATCTTTGAATCGTTTCATTCAGTTTGAATGGATGGACGGGAAAAAAAGTGGAAAAATTAATGAATGTAAAGAATTTGAAGAAACAAAATGTGTTGAATTTGATATCACTGAAACACATTTAAGTGAGGACATTTGAGATGGTGATGCAAGTTAGGTATGGAGTGAAAGTGGTTGTATGAGTGTAGTCAAAACTGAAAGGTAAAGAACAAAGTAAGAAAGAAGTACTAATATGATGATTGTCTCTTGTATTTTTATATTTTGGAAGAAAAGAAAAGAAATATGTTCATGTCTGTTAATACACCAGCAAATAATGAAGGTGGTAAGGGAGTGAAGGACAATAGGCAGGAGTGAAATTGTTAGGGTATGACCAGTGACGAGAAGGGTGACTGTTTTTAGCAAATAAATGGGAAGGTGGGAACTTTTAGCTTAAATAGTACATAAAGTCTTGTTATACATAGGTGAAGAGATTAAAGAGCAATGGAAGAAGGAAATGAAAGTAATATGTCATTATAGAAGGATGAAAAACAGTATGCAGCCTTCATGGACCTAGAAAAGGCATAGATAGAGTTGATAGGGAAGCTCTTTGGAATGTTCTGAAAATTTAGTGTTGGAGTATAGTTGTTAATTTATTTAATACTGCCACATTCTTTACTGTGTTCAGTTTGTTAGTAAGAATTAAGTCAATTTCACTTTCAGTTTCACCATTTGGACTTTTCCATATCCACTTCTTCCTTGCCTTATGATCGAAGAATGTGTTTATTATCTTGAAATTTTGCTCTCTGCAAATCCTACGAGCATGTCGCCTCTATCATTTCAAGTATCTATTCTGAAGTTTCCTAGTACTGTCATTCCTGCACTTTTTTCCCTACATTTGCATTAAAGTTACTGACTATGAAAGAGCACTGAGTTTGGTGCAATTCCACAGTTGCTTCTACACCATAAAGTCTTTTTATCTCCTTGTCATTGTTGGCATAAACCTGTACGATTTTCATTTCATATCTGTTGTTTAAATTGATTATGAATCCTGCAACTCGCTCACTTACTATAGAAGTGTTCAATATTTCCTGCTAGTTCTTTGTTCACTAAGAAGCCAACTCCGTGTTCTATCTTGTCTTTTTGTCCTCTGTAGCAAAAAATGTAACCATTCTTCAGTTCTATGAATTCTCCAGTTCTTTGAATCTTGCTTAGGCCTATGATATCCCATTTGATGCCTTCTAGTTCTTCAAATAAGACTTTAAGAAAACTTTCACTAGCTAGTGTCCTAACATTATGTGCCAAGGTCAAAGTTCCAAAGGCAGCCTGTCCGAACTCAGAGATTCTTAGCATGACCTGCTCTGTACCAGGTCTGACCGCTGCCGTGGTCAGTTGTTTCATGGCTGCTAGGGACTGGGGCCATGACATGGATGCAGTCATATCATGAGGGGGGTAAGCTGATACCACGCCACACTGTTGGTCAGAACACCCTATACTCAATATAAAAAAAAAAATCCCCCCTCGTGCCCTTCATCAATTAGTCTTTTCTCTATCCCACACCCTTAAGTGTCCATTGACAGGTGGCAAGTTTTGTTTGAGGTTCCCAGAGAAGTATGGAAACCTGGGTTAACCGAGGTAAAAAAAAAAAAAAAAAAAAACTGCAGATGCTAGCAGCACCATCTTTGTTGGTTCTACCTGGAAAGTGTACTAAGAGTGCAACCACGTGAAAATTGGTGGACCACCTTCTTGAGAAGGGGTGACAATAGTCACTAGTTTTTATCTTCTGGGGATTAGCTTTGCACAAATCAGTACTGCAACTTCTACACCCTAGTTTAACCTCATCTGTTTTGATACTGCCACTACTCGAAAGTAGAAGGTATGTTGTTCTGTAATTTAGGTGTAAGAATGTATAAGCTAACAGCCTCTTGTGGCCATCTTGATCAGAAGACAGTGAATGACCGATATATTGCTGCTGTAAATGTTGTGATGTATGTCACATTGGATTGGCAGTGTATTTACCTTGAACTCATTGCTACCAAGAACTACTACTACTTAATTTTGTACCAGGGAAGAAAATATACTCTTTCTAATGTCATTTGTGCAAGTGAATAGATTTTCACCATTCCAATGGTGTATGCACTGCACTAGTCATTTCCATGTGAATTCTTTCATCTAGTTTGTATTGTATGCATAGTCTGTAGCCAAGTGTATTTGTATTCCAGGTTTCTCGATGGTGCCAAACAGAGTGCCGTGACATGTCAATAATGATGCTTGAAACCAAGATGAGTATCCTGTTACTATCTCATTACTCAAACCCACAACAAGCATCATCCAGTGGCCCTTGGCCGTCATTTTCTTGAACCCACCCGTGATTGTTAATGAGATATCTCACACATCACAGATCAGTTGGGATGTGATAGTCATTCATCATAGGTCAGTCACAAGCAGTCACAGTGGCATGTGTGTTGAAATCAAGTGAAAACATAAACAACAGCTGATGCAGGACTGCCATCTAAGGATGTAATGGAGATGTAACACAATACATTGGTGTGCGGCATGGGAATGGCGTTAACTTATGAGGAGGGTTTTCTCATTCTCTTAGGGAGATATTTTTAGACACTTGTTTAAATTTGGCTTTATTTTTTTTATTTATATGTTTATTTATTTAGATATATATTTATTTTTGTACTATTTTTGTATATTTTAGTTTATATGCATTTGTTGATTTATATATATATTTTTATTTTATTATTCTTATTTATCTTTATTTGTGTAGTTTATTTATTGCAGTATTTATTATTCTTTTTTATTAATAATTAAAAAAAAAAAAAATTCTATCAGCTCCAACTGCCTGACAATAATGGATGCCAAAATGTTGGTTAGATGAAGACTACTGTATTTGTAAGAAGCATTTGCTTCATATTCATCTTTAAAACCACTTTCTGGCTTTCTCTGTGCAACTGCAAAATTATCTGCTGATCTGTTGATTTGCTCATAAGAACAATATCATCAGCAAATTGAAGATTATTTAAATGCTCTCCATTTATCTGAATTCCTGCCTCTTGCTATTGTAAGTTCTTATAAACTTCCTCTAAAAATGCCATGAACAAATTAGGAGAAATACTGTCATATTGTCTGAGACCCCTTCTGTATTGGTATTTTATCACCGACTTTATGTAGCTTTATAATGGCAGTGCTTTCCTTATAGATCTCTTCTAATATCTTCCCATATATTTCCTCTACCACCTGTCTCCTACCTACCTTTATTAGCTACTGTCCTAACATTATAAGTACCAAGGTCAAAGTTCCAAAGGTGGCCTGTCCAAACCCAAAGATTCTAAGCATCACCTGCTCTGGAGTAGTTCTGGCTGCTGTTGTGGTCAGTTGTTCCATCACTGCAGGGAATTGGGGCCATGGCATGGATGTAGTGATCTTGTTGAGGGGAAAAGCCAGATACCACACCACGCTGACTTAGAGCGGCTTGGCATGGGAACACATTTTTTTTCTTTACAGTGAACCTGCCTGGTTTCGTTTTACCTGTCTAGTTTAGCTCCACTTATTTTTGTAATTTGTGCATAGGTAGTCTTAAAATGATGGGCATAAATTGATAATCAATGATGTGGTTGAGAGTCAGCTGAGCACAAACCTCTGAGCAACTGACTGTTCTCATAGGGTAGCTGGACTAGTAAGGGAAACCCACTTTCTAATTGTAGCATTAGTCTCTCCATTCCCCTTTGAGAACTCAGAAGTGTTTGTATCAACACTTTCATAAGACTCCAGGCTTCAGATCCATGTATTGGGATTGGTGGAATGCACTGATTATAAGCCTTTCTTTTCCGTCATAGTTGGAGATCACCTTTAATAGCACTGTTTTGTCTATGAAAAGCACTCCAACCCATTCCTAGTCATCATTTGATTTCTTTTTCATGATCTGGACTTGTACTATTTGTACTTTGTCCTAATTACATATTTTCCTGAACACATTCTATTAATTCATTTTCTATTTGAATTTCACGGTCTAATATGAAATTGTTGAACATCACCTTTGTCTTTTTCATAATAGTTTTAAGATTTTAAGACCCACTTTTGGAATATCCAGGGAAAAATGCAAACATTATTTCTGGAATTCATCCAAACATTGAGTGAACCTTCTGAAGTGACTAAAATCATGAATTATATGAGCCTCATAAAACAGGGTGTACCTAATTATAATAATGAACCTTATCTGCAACAGTAACACTTATAGTAATGCACTTATAATAATGTACTTATGATCAGTAATCTTAATTGCAACATTAACGTCTGACACACCTTTGAACGCATCCTATTGCGAGAGAGAGAGAGAGAGAGAGAGAGAGAGAGAGAGAGAGAGAGAGAGAGAGAGAGAGAGAGAGAGAGAGAGAGAGAGAGAAAGAGAGAGAGAGAGAGAGATTAATTATTTGATTAATTATTTGATTAACAAAACATTTATTTCCAGACATCAAAATATTATGTTAACCAAGAACCTTTGTATATTACATGTTGAAAGCATAGGGAGTGCATATGAGTTAATTGTTTTTCGATAATTATTTTACTGAGTGTGGCCCCTTTGTCAGTTCTTAAGTGCTTTTAAAATTTCTATCTGTCTCTGATGCCCCATTCCCTCCAGGAACATCCCTCAAGTTGGTGGTGACAGCAGATGGGCCTCCAGCTCTCCCTATCCATACACTCCTATTTTGCTTGTTCAAACCCCATCTTTCCATCTTTCAAGTGGCCTTCCTCCAACCAGGACCCTCAATTTCAATAAACTAACATGCTTCAAAGTTTGCATATGTAATCTGTATTTCATGATCTTTACCTATAAATTCTTTTTTGTCCAGGTAATATAATTGGTGATGGACCACAGCTCAGAGATTATGTGATTTCTCTGGGTGTTGTCCAGCCACTCCTTAGCTTCATAAATCCTGAGATACCCATTGGCTTCCTACGGAACGTTACTTGGGTTGTGGTCAATTTGTGCCGAAACAAGGAACCTCCACCACACCAACAGACGATAAAGGAAATATTGCCTGCCCTCAACATCCTCATCCATCACCAGGATACTTCAGTGAGCTCCTTGTGTCAATTTGTCATTTGCAATTTACTGAGTGCATTTTTTATTAGATATATCAATATACGGTATGCTTTTATACTTGAAGTTTATAGGAAATTCTATGTAACATGTAAATACCCTCTAGGTTGTATCTCACTGTGTGAATAATTTCTGAAATTATTTTATCAGATACTGGTGGACACCGTCTGGGCACTGAGTTATCTCACAGATGGAGGAAACATAAACATTCAGCTGGTTATAGACAGTGGGGTGGTACCAAAGCTTATACCTCTATTGTCTCATAAAGAAGTCAAGGTTAGTTTTTTGGCCCATTTTTATTATTGTCAATATAATTAATTGTACTTTACAGTAGTATTTCCATACATAAGTGCAGTCATGGTACATACACACACACACACACACACACACACACACACACACACACACACACACACACACACACACACACACACACACACACACACACACACCTGCTCATATTTAGTCATATGAAAAAGTATAGAATATGAATATGAGAATAACTGTTCCTTTCCAACAGGTTCAAACAGCTGCCCTAAGAGCTGTTGGCAACATTGTAACTGGAACAGACGATCAGACACAAGTTGTACTCAATTGTGGTGCATTGTTTCACTTTCCTGCTCTTCTGACACACCAGAAGGAAAAAATTAACAAGGTTAGTAGAGTTGACTTAGAGATTTAGTAAAGTAAATTTGTTATATATAATGATAAAATGTATTGTTGGGTGTAATAGAGGGAGAGGTGGGAATGAAATTGGAGAAATAGAAAGGGAATGCATGGTGGACGGAAGAACTTAAGTAAATAATATGTATTTTCACTCAATAGGCGACATTTTCTCATTTTGTGATGCACAAATTTCTATAAAAAAAAAATTGTAAAATTTTTACTTAATTATGACTTTTCAACAAAAAATATGGCCGAAAAATAAAGTACAATATTGAAAAAAAAACAAATTTTTGTATGACCATTTTCTCACATGAAGCATGAAGACTTATGTCCCTTAGTACTTACCCATCTAGTAATCATGACTCCAGCAAAGTTCCACATTAAAAGGTTGTTATTTAAAGATTTTAGAATCCTACCAGATGCTTCCCTTCAGCATTTCTTGTCTATGATAAAAAATTAAGTGTTGATGATGACTACTTTCACCCCTAGGAAGCTGTCTGGTTCCTAAGCAATATCACAGCTGGTAACAAGCAACAAGTGCAAGCAGTGATTGATGCTGGTCTCATTCCCATGATCATAACCCAGTTGACTAAAGGGGAGTTTCAAACACAAAAGGAAGCTGCTTGGGCCATCAGTAACCTCACCATCTCTGGTAGTAAACAGCAGGTGTGTACAAATACCTAATGTAACTAATGCTCAATGTGGATAATTTTTTGGGTTGTCAGCATTTACATATGTGTAAATTTAAATCTTTTAGAAACTCATTATTGCAGTCAACACATTAAAGTAAGAACGTTTTATTTATCTTCAAATTCCAGGTGGCCTATCTTGTTGGTGAAGGTGTAATTCCACCTTTCTGCAACTTGTTGACTTGTAAAGATATCCAAGTCATTCAGGTTGTTCTGGATGGCATCTCCAATATCCTCAACAGGGCGGGTGATGAGGTGGAGTTAGTAGCAAACATGATCGAGGAATGTGGTGGTAAGTATGCTGGGTATTGTGACAGGAAAAGAACTTTGTCATTGAAATTACTATCCTGAGTAAATTTGATCTTTGATTTCTTCCTTCATAAGTGATACCATCAGCTCTAACTGTTAGTAGATTTCTCTCGCCCTTAATATAATGCTACATCTCAGATACATGGCTGCTCCTCTTGGTGTCACACATCAATCAAGCATGGAATTAATTAAATGTTTGCATTTTATATGTTTTCTCAGCAAATTGTACTAGGGAGTGAAATGACATAATTTACATGAGTAAGGAAGAACCAGTGGGTGAAACAGAATGAATGGGAGGACAGAGTGCTAGAGTTTGTGAGAAAAAGATCAAAGAGAAGATTGAGAGGATTAGAGCGTGCAAGAAAGGAATGTATGGCCAAAAATAAATTAAAACTTTTGCCATAGCCATCCTAGGAACAAGCATCAGATAGATAGATTCTTGGCAGTAGTGACAACTTTCTTTGATGAATAGAAGGCAAACACCAACAGTGTTCAGGTGCCTTCTTAACATTTATGGATGAAAATCTGATGTAGAGTTGATTGCTCATGATAGAATTATTGGTCCAGAATTTTGTCTTAGAATAGGATTTTCTCCTTTCATGGAAATATTGGCCAATCAAGAGGTGATGATTTATTATAGCCTTACTGTCTTTTACATCTTATGCCTTCCTTCTTTTGTCATAAAGCCTTGACTTTGAAAATATCTATGATTATAAGAAGTGAAAACTTACTTTTCTGAAGTTAATAATGTGTCTTTTTTTCTACCCTTTTCAGGTTTAGATAAAATTGAATTTCTTCAGAATCATGAAAATGTTGATATATATAAACTGGCCTACAGCATAATTGAAAGATACTTCTCAGAGGACGTAAGTATTCCCTAATGCTCATATTTAGTTTCCAATACATTTTATAGTGTGTGGATCCATATGCAGTAGGTATAATGTCTTGGGGCAAGGATGGAAGGACAGACAATGTTGACAGGGCAACCACCTGGAAACAAGTCCCGTTTTTCACTCCCCACCACCATAGACACCTCTGGTCAAGGCATTCGACGACCTGAACTGTTCGGTACCGCCACCGAACCACTACACTACAATAGGGTCCTGAATAGCATAAGAATTTGGTGGATGCACATGCTCACGCTATTCAAAATCATGTTGTTCAATACATGGGGAGGCTGTGGTACAGTGGTCTAGCGTTCGGTCAGGCAAACCTAGGGTCCCGGGTTCGATCCCCAATATTCGCTGTCCATTTTTCATTATTTGGTATTACCGCCGAGTGGCCAAAGACTAAAATCACCATAAGGTTAATGATTCCAATTTTGTGAATTTGAATTTTGCTGCCTGCAATGTTTCACGCAAATTTGGAGGGAGCACTGTATAGAGGTGAAATTATATTTTTATTCTTGAACAAAAAAATTCTGTTTATAAAGCCCAGCATTCTATTAGCTTTGCCAGCAGTGTCTTTACTGTGTTGGGAAAATTTTAGATTCAAAGCAACTGTAACACCAAGATCTTTGACACATTGTATGCTTTCAAGTTTCACACTGCTCATCTCATATTCATATTTTTGGTTTCTTGTTCCCACTTGAAGAACATGGCATTTGTAAGTTAAAAGGAATTCCCCACTTGTCAGACCATGATGAAATTTTGTACAAGTCTTCCTGTAGGCTTTGCCTGTAGCTGTTAGATATTACCACATTTACGATTTTCGTATCGTTTGTATATTTTGTGATGAAATTGCTAAGTCCAACATCTATGTCATTAATGTATATTATGAATTTCACAGGTCCGAGAACAGATCTGTTTTGGACACCACTAATGACTGGTGCCCAATCTGAGGCAGATCCATTGATAACAAGAGAGAGAGAGAGAGAGAGAGAATTATATTTTTTATTTAGTTTAGTTTAGTTTAGTTTAATTAAGTATGTATTTAGTTGTGGAGATGTCTTGATACTCCAAGTTAAGTCTGTACTCTCAGAGAGGACACAGACTAGTAGAACTATCCACCAAATTTCTGAATCTAACACTTTGTTTTCTCTTTTCCAGGAAACGGAAGACCCCAGCTTAGTTCCCGAGTCAACAGAAACAGAGTATGCATTTGATAATAATAGTACTAGTGAGGGAGGTTTTCGCTTTTAGTGATTATTGGCTTATAGGTATATTTGATTTACTCAAATAATAAATCATATAATGAATGGTAGGTGAAGCTTACACATAGCTGTATTTTTAATATTGAAAAAAGAAAACTACTGTTTGAAAGTGTGTTATTTTCACACTTACACCTCAGAATACAAGTTTACACATGATTGTTATTAGTCCTTTACTGTTGATATTTCTGTATATGTCCACATTTCTCAATGAATAACAAAAATTTGGTTGAGTTATTCATTATTCATTCATATTTAGTAATTGACATTCTGTCTAAATCATTGTCAGGATATTTAGTAATTTGGTGAAATTTGTTTTGAAATGTACAAAGGAGTTTTGTACTAATATATGTCTTAAGGAGAATATCTGTGTTGACGAACATCATAAAAGTGCTTTAGCTATGCTGAAATTTGACTCAAAATAGGAATTGGTCATCCATGCTATCATATAAGTATTGTCATAAAGAAACCTACACGAAATGCAAACAATAATCATTTAAGCTTAAAATTTTTGGTACAGATACAAGGTCATGATCATAGTAAAGAATGTCTTAGAAAAAACATTATAATATGAAGTGAGATGAAATCAGAGGAAATCATTATGTGGCGCCAGTGGTGGTCACTTGGGGTTTGTGGGAATCTTGGCTACAACTCACAGCCAACCATTTACCAACTGTATTTAACTGATAAAAGTTGAATGAATGAGTTATTGTCAAAGTGTTTTGAGCTCACAGTGTTCTGCCTGAGATGATATTATTTCACTTATGATGCTGTTTTTTATTGATTGTTTATTTAGGTTTCTTTTTTAATTTGTTGCATAAGTTAAAATTTTTTTTATTGTTTGACGCAGAGTTTTTAAAAAGATTTCCTTACGTACATGTCATATATATATATATATATATATATATATATATATATATATATATATATATATATATATATATATATATATACATATATATATATATATATATATATATATATATATATATATATATATATATATATATATATATATATATATATATATATATATATATATACATATATATATATACATATATATATATATATATATATATATATATATATATATATATATACATATATATACATATATATATATATATATATATATATATATATATATATATATATATATATATATATACATATATATATATATATATATATATATATATATATATATATATATATATATATATATATATATATATATACATATATATATATATATACATATATATATATATATATATATATATATATATATATATATATATATAGATAGATATATATATATATATATATATATATATATATATATATATATATATATATATATATATATATATATAATATTATATATATATATATATATATATATATATATATATATATATATATATACATATATATATATATATATATATATATATATATATATATATATACATACATACATACATATATATATATATATATATATAATTAGTCATTTTGCATGTTCTGCATTTGCTTTCTTCTGAAAAATTAGCGTGGAACTGTTGAATCACGGAACTCGTGTAATATGTTATTCAACAAGTTAATATGTTATTTATTCTGTCACTTGCGGCAAAATTCCCCTTTTTTTTTTGTTTTCTTATACCCTTCACTTCCGTGATTTCAACCACAGAGCAGCTTGATACAATGCACTATGGTAATTGAAATTTATTTGAACTACAATGTGAAATAAATACAACTTTGTATACTGTTGTTAACAGTTGTAATCAGCTCCCTGGTGTGAGGCATGATTGAAAAGACAGATTAGCCTGTGGCATGTCATTACTGACTCTATGGATCCCGACAAAGAATATAGAGTTGTTCGGACTCATTTGCTCTTCACTAACTTGCAACATTATAACCTGGAGAGTGCAATCTTCACTTTTGCAGCTACTTGAAAAAATGTCAGTTTCAAATGGCAAATGCATGGAAATATCTGTTTCCACATTACTGATAGTTCTGTGGATGATTTTCATGGTTTTGAGGTGTTGACTACAAAAGATGTGCTGGCAACAGCATGTGGAGCAACTATGGACATCTCTTTCCAGAATTGGTTTACGTCTGATGCATGGGATTCTGGCTACCAGCTGATTTCGGAAGACATTATTGTGGCAGCTGTTTCACTGCCCACCTCCAAATGCCAATGATGATGATGGTATTGTTAGATGAAGAAGACATTATTAGAAAATTTATCTATATATACAGCTTATATCCCCCTTTAAAGGGATTAGCTGAGACAAGGCATCTACATACATATATCCACATGCCTCATATCTCTGCCTTAGAGAATACTTATGTGAAAATAAAAGATTAGAAGAAACAAAAAGAAAAACACGTAAATTATGGATTATAAGAGAAAAGAAGAGGAAAGATAGAGAAGAAAACATGACAGATGGGAGAAGTAAAACATCAGGGAGTGCTGATGCAGAGGCTGAAATCTTGACCAACAACTAAACTGAATAGCAAAGACACAATCCTCAAGCTCTCCATTTCATGATTATAAGCTGATCAACTTTACCCGGTCATGGACGAACATGAAGAAAAATTTTGATAATTCTATGAACACATAGAGAACTTTGGCGCAGTGTTATCCAATCGCAGAACACACCAGAAAAGCAGACTAAGATTGATTAATTTTTCCGTCCTAGTTAATATCTCATTATCCACATGAAAATGTTATGAGTTTGTCAGGTGCATTTTTATTTTTTATTATTATTTTTCTTCCTGTGTGTGGTGTAGGGAGGGCAATACTTTTGAATGAATGAAAGTTATAATGCAGAACTCATGAAAATTGGACATAGGGGTTGAAAATGGTGATTTTTTTGGGTTCAGCTAAGAACTTGTGAATCACAGGTGTGGTGTGAAACTCGCAAGACCAGTGTGTGTGTGTGTGTGTGTGTGTGTGTGTGCGAGTGTGCGTGAGTGTGCGCGAGTGTGGGAGAGAGAGAGAAAGAGAGAGAGCTAGAGAGGTATAGAGAGATTCACCATGGTCTGGAAGATCACATGCTGGACTCATGATCATCAGCCATTACCTTCCCCGAAAAAGCTCAGAGCTCATAGAGACGTATCTATGGGTAAAGCTGAGACTTTCCACACATCACACACCCCTATCCCCTTGATCAAGGGGGACAGTAACTGCTCCCTGTCAGTGAAAAATCCTAAGCAACCTGAGCAGGGTTGGAACCTACGCCTTGCCGGGTGACAGGCGGGAGTTGTTACCACTGAACCACGGGAGATTGTGTGTATGTATTTCACCTAGTTGTTGTTGTTGTGTGTGTGTGTGTGTGTGTGTGTGTGTGTGTGTGTGTGTGTGGGGGATGCTTCCATATTTGATGAGTTATCAAAAACAGTTTTTACATTGTGTTGATAATTTAGCTTATTCCTAGAAAAAAATTAGTCTTTTTTGTATGTGTATGTATTTACTATTGGTTTTAATTAATTTCATCTGAAAAGTGTAGGTGAAAGAGACCTCTCAAGTCATATATTAAGCAAAGATAAAGTTTATGAACTTCCCACTATGATAGTTACTATGTTGAGGGTGGAAGGGTGACAAAACCAAATGCCTGGTAAGATATTGTTTACATAGTAAGTAAGTAAGAGGTTTTAGTATGACATGCTTTGATGGAAAAAAGCAAGTTATTGTTGATAATATTATAATGAAGGCAAGTTGTCATCTTTTCAAGTGTAGACCATAGTGTGGAGTTCATGAAGGACAATGGTATAGCAAGTGGCACAAACTTCTTTCACAGGTATTTGCCTCATTTATATTTTTGTTATTACTCTTATATTAGGACCATTGTTATTTGATATATTAAATGTTTACACATAATTCATGTGTAACATAAATGTGAAAATCAAAAGATCCATCCCCTCCATGCATTAGAGGAGACAGTCCAAAAGGATTGAAAGAAATAATAAATGTGTGGATATAGAAATACTGCACATCTTTTGTCATGATTAAGCAATTTTTATTAACAACAGCAAAAGGGTGGAAGCATATGGGTCACAATATTAACACCTTTTCTTTTTATTTTTCTTCTACAATCACATCAATGGGAATATAACAACAAATTTTCCCAAGGTTCCAATTATAATTGAATACCATATAGCCACTAAAGAAGTATTGCCAGATGTATATTTTCAATGGCAAAAGCTTCAGCCTTCATAGGCTTCAGAAGCTTCAGAACTAAGATCATTGATTTCAATCCTATTCACAGAGAGTCACTTGTAAGTACGGGGTCGTCCGAAAGCCTTGTCACCCCCTACATATTGTTTTAACTCATTATTTGTAGGTTATTATACTTATAAAAGTTATAGGTACTTAAATTTGCAATACTTTTTGTTAAGTAAATTTTCCTGTATGAATAATGGTTTTAAAGTTATTGAAGGAAAACGAACTAACATTGTACCGTGAGATTCCGAGGTGTGGAAATTTTCATAAATCATATATTTTGAAATAACTCAAAATGTATAAGATTTACGTAAAAAAACCA
>JAPQNM010000013.1:28287369-28292369 GCA_029783475.1 Metacarcinus magister | reverse complement strand
GCAGTCTGTCAACTATATAAGGTACAGCATAAATGTTTAACATTATATAAGGTACAGCATAAATGTTTAACATTTTTAGTACCATTGATATATATATATATATATATATATATATATATATATATATATATATATATATATATTTATAAAATATATATAAAATATTACCTCTGTGCAGAATGCATATTTATGAAGGTGGGAGGGTTCTTGGTTGTTATATGGGAACTCAAATGACATACATTGTTATCAGTCTTTATGTAGTACTATGGACTCAAATTTAATATACTGAGAATCTGGCTTTGCCAGCTTAGTGAAAATAGCAATTTATACAATACTCCTGGTTTGCTCCTTCCATAATGGCAGTAGGCAAGCAAGAGCAAATACTATACCCACCCACTCTTCTCTGACCAGATGTAAGACATCTATAATGAGTACATAGGAATATATGTGTGTGTGGCTGTATGTATGGATTACTGTACTGCAAAATTATTGTGCCCACTTACTCAGACTCAGGAACCGTGATCAGCAATGGTTGGTGGTATTTAAGCCAAAGTGAATGGCCTCACTTGTCCTCTCACCTGACGTAAGTGTTTATGTATGTATTTATGTATGCATACATATTTATGCTTGTACATTGTGTATGTAAGGTAATAGGAACCAAATCCTTCCCTTCTTTTGACCCTCATTGTCCAGAGCAGGATTACATCTTTCTTATTTGAGATTTCAATTCTAACTTCAGGGGTCGAGCTTTTCCTTCAAAATGTGGTCCCAATCTCACTACTTCTTACAATTCTTCCTCAAACTTTATCTCCTCGTCCTCATCATTTAGTACATTTAATATTTCCATTGCAGTTTCCTCTTTTCTATCTTTTCTTAATGATGTTGTGTGTGTGTGTGTGTGTGTGTGTGTGTGTGTGTGTGTGTGTGTTTACCTAGTTGTAATATACAGGAAAAGAGCTAAGCTCGTACTATCCCATATCCCATTATCACCTCTTCTAACGGGCTCTAGATAGCTTGTGTATCCCCTAGATGGGGACACAATAGACAACCAACTATCACCTCTTCCTTCAGTCCATTCAAAGTATCTACACTTCTTTGGGGAAAGCTCTACTTTTTTGTATTGTTCAAGCAGATTCCTTTTTGCTATTTTTTCTTGTGTCTGCTGAAATTTCTAGCATCTTTTCTTTTCATTATCAGGTCTTTTCTATCTGTTTCCTCCAGGTTGTTCTTCAATATTGTAATCAAGTCTCCTCTTTCTCTTTTCTTGTGTGTGTGTTTAAAGAATTTAAGTATATTGAATTTGAGCTATAACTGTGCTGAGCCTACTCCATTACTTTTATTAGTCTTGGTATAAACTTGGAAATGTTCTTTGTTCATATCACCTCGTCCTTCAGACAATTCCAAATTTCAGTGCTACTCTTTTGGAAACTGCTTTTTTTTTCACTCTTGAAGCATATACTCTCTTTGGTTTATATTTACACCATCTTTTTCTTTTCCTTTTTCTTTTATCTAATTGTGATATATGGGAAATGAGCTACCATCATGGGGTCCCATCTCTGTGTCTCATTTGGTCAAACTTCATTTTATATTCAATTATGCTTTTAGTATGGACTATCTCATGATTAAAACTATTCCATAGGTTGATATATCTATGTTGAAAGTTATATTTCATGATGTACTTCAAGGATCTTGTCTTCTTCAGTTTATTTCCATAACCATTTGTCATTCCTTTGTCCATTGTAAATAAGTCTTCTCTGTCTATTGTACTATTCCTATTCCCCTTCCTTTGCTTTTTTCTTCCACTCCACACCACACCATTCTTCTTTCCATCTCTTCCCATACTTCACTCTCACTCCTCATCACACAGTCCAGCACTCCACATTCTTTTGTATGGGTTTCTTGTATCCCCATAACGTCCAATCTTGCTCACTTAAAACTTTCAACTAATTTTCTCCTTTTCCCTAAAGCACTCGGGCCATTCACATTAACTTAGCCAACTCTCAGACATGCTCTCTCCCTCGCAGGGTGAGATGGAGGTCATTCTTTATCCATAGCCATCTTGTCCTCCCACTACAGGTCCACTGGCAGCTGGCATTGCTAGCGCAGTGCTCTTTCCAGAGGGGCACGGCCCCCAAGAACTGTCAAAAGTAAAAACTTTAAAAACACTTCTGATTTTGTGCAGCACTCTCCCTGTCCATTCTACTCCTTGGAGTATACTAATGGTGTGCACCACGTGAAGATGGGAATGGGCTGGTCGACCACTTTAGTAGTAGTAGATATGGTTGCTTTTATGTTTTCTTTTTCCCAATATTCAAGTTTTTGTTGTGCAGTAACAATCTTTGCACACCTCGGTTAAACCTCACTGGTTACAACAATGCCAGTGCGCAACTGCACTGCATTAGTTTACACTTGTAGTTTGCTGGCCCCCTCACCTGGCAAACTTCAATGACAAGGAGTGTAATAGAAGAATCAAATGTTCCTGCTTCTAGCTGCTACATTTGAACACCCAAATCATTCAGATCCATTTGATTATCATGAGTGCAGTAGTGGTAATTATTTAGGCAGCTGTGAAATAGCAATTTTGAAAAATCGTAAAACCACTACATTCACAGAAAATATAGAAAGAATACTTATCAGTGACCATATAAAGAGCACTGTATTCATACTGAATTCTCCAAAGGGATGAAACATTTGTATTTGATACTTATATGCATAAATTGAAATACAACATTTCAGAATTTTTGTATTTGTATATGAATTATTGCCACTAGAAATCAAAGTAGTTGTATTCCTATTTCAATATTTGTACAGGTATTAATTTATACAGACATTTGAATAATGAGTAAATTTCAGAAGTAATCATATGCTTGACTGCTTGCTTCATCTGAGAGAGAGAGAGAGAGAGAGAGAGAGAGAGAGAGAGAGAGAGAGAGAGAGAGAGAGAGAGAGAGAGAGAGAGAGAGAGAGAGAGAGAGAGAGATTATATAGGTTACATATAAGCAGGTAATTGAGGTATTATATACATGCATGCTTCTTTACACAGAATAGATTTCAGTGAATACAAGAATACTACCACCGTGCAGGTCGTAAAAGGCGATAAAAATGGACGGAGCGAGGGTCTGGGAAGCTCTCCTTTGTATTTTCCCTTACAAAAAGACAAGACACAGAGGGTGAAGGCAGAGTAAACTCTCCCTGAACCTTAAACACCTTGTCTTGGCTACCCCCTTTTAATGGGATATAAGCCAGGTATATAAATAGATAGACTAATAAGCAGGAAATTGAGTTACTCTATACATGCATGCATCTTTACACAGTATAGATTTCATACTTTGGTACTAATTTTTTTTATTCACCACTACATAAGTAGAGTGCCACCCTTTCCTACAAACAAACATCATCTTTTTATCCATAAATATTCATGAATGCAGTCATACGAATGTTTATACTTGCTTTCAAAACAACGTTATTTCCTTGAAATATTTGAGTTTTATCTTCTATAAATCGGAATTATGTGTTCATAATTGTATTTGAATATTGAAGTGCTGGTCCTCTCCTGTACACCAAGTTGTTGTGGCATCCTTCTCATCATGTCACTTTCATCTCAGGCAGTTTTAGAATCCTGGAATGGGATCAGTGTGCTCAATGTGGTCCTTTTTACTGCTTCCATAATAGATAGAACCCATGACAATAAACTGTTGAATCTATAAAACACAGTGACAAAATACTTCGAATATGATGGTCTTTACTTTGACTGCATGCATAAGTATGCTACATGAATGTTTATGTAATTGATAATATCAAAATTATGAAACACAACAATAAAATGACATTTTTGTTTTACAAATGAGATATACTTGATTTTGTTTTACAAAAAAAATTATACATCATAATATCACAGATCTTTCAAAATATTAGCCTAAGTTTCAGTATTGTTTAAAATAACCTCAAAGTCGATTATTTGTTTGCTGGAAGTAAATCTTTCACAAGAAGTTGTGCTTCTCACTTGTGATATTTTTTTATTGAAAGTTTTTTAACAATGCATATAAATAGTGTATGGGATTAGAGTGGGATATCATTTTAATCAATCTATAGTTTATGACGCCTTGTTCGCTCTGGAAACGTTCCTCAAGAGGAAGAGCCTCCATCTCTCTGTAACCAAACATTATAATGTCCTTAAAAGAAAAGAAAGATAAAACTGTTTTGCAAACTTGCAAATTTCTTGACAAAAAAACAACATATAAGAATACTTTCTTAATTTATTCATTTGACATATGTTCAAGCTACATGAAAGTGTAGTGCATATTATAATATTAATTTGAGTAGCAATTAAATATAAAATTTTTGCCTTTGTTCAATCATCAGGATTCAAGTTAGGTATACTTATCATAATTCCACAGAAGTAAATGCTATGATAAAAATCTTAACTAATCCACAATCATGTGCAATATTGATGTATTAATAGACATTCTTAGCTGGGGTTTGTCCTGAAAGGTGGCTATGACATGATCTTAAAACAAGAAAATGTACTGAACATCAAACATATGTATGCATAACTGGAAGGGTTGGTATTCTTTTTAAAACAGTATTTACATGTAGGAAAAAAGTGGTGTTCAAACTATAATAGATGAGGCTTAAGTGGTACACAAGTGACACATGGTGTTTACCTAGACTTGTAAAATAACTACGTTTACACCCCTATGTTATGTGCTTTTGTTGCATGAGTACAATGTATAAAAGTAAGAATTTTTTCCATGTGAAGATATTTCATTTAGAAGTACAGACACAAAATATGAGAAAGAAAAAAAAATCAGAAGCTATATACCAATGAAATAGGTAAGCTGAAGTAATTCCAATCTTGGGTTTCTTGTACTTTCATCTTGTTACTACACGACACCAATGAACATAATGCCACATAGATGTTACTAAAGATAAAAACAACTCCATAGGTTGGAATAAGGAAGTGTGCAACACTGCCATAGTGGCCTGTGATTTGTTTCTCC
>JAPQNM010000013.1:28274869-28279869 GCA_029783475.1 Metacarcinus magister | reverse complement strand
GACATGAATGGAAGGATTGGAAGTAGTGAGGTAGCTGGTGTGGTTGGAAAGTAGGGCGTGGATGGAGTGAATGAAAATGGTGAGTACCTACCTGGTGAACACGTGCAGAAAGGGGACTTCATAGCAAACACCTTTTTCAGCATAAAATGATCCACAGGTAAACATGGAGGAGAAATGAGAAGAGTGAGCAGAAGAGTATGATTGATTATATATCAGTGGACGAGAAATTAAGGAAAGATGCGTCAGTTACTATGGCAGTGTGAGGGATGTTTGAGAGGTCCGATCACGATGTTGTGTTAGCTAAGATAAAAATAAAAGGTAGATGGGAGTATGGCAGGAAAAATGACAAGGGAAAGGTGAGTGATGTTAGCTAGTGAAAGGATAAATAGGAAAAAGGTTAAGAGAGAAGTATAGAAGGTATGTGAGAAACTAAGAGAAGCTAGTTGAAGAGAGAGAGAGAGAGAGAGAGAGAGAGAGAGAGAGAGAGAGAGAGAGAGAGAGAGAGAGAGAGAGAGAGAGAGAGAGTGTGTGTGTGTGTGTGTGTCAGTGAAGTACTAAGGGTGTTCAAAGGTAGGCTACAGTGATCACAGTAGCAGCAGAAGTGGCTCGATCTGAGGAGTCAAAGAAAGAGAAGTGCATGGTGGACAGATGAGATAAAGGAGGCTTGAGAAAGGAATGCCAAGGGAAGAGGGAATTATTGCATTGCTTTTGGAGGATTCAGGGGAAAGGTGGAATGAGGAGGCCAGTGTGTGGAAGGAAAGGGCGTATGTGTCAAAGGGAGAGGAAAAGTGGATTGATTAGGGGAAATTAAGTTGGAGGGTGGAATGTGGAGGTTGGGATGTAGAAGGAATAAATGTGTATGTCAAGGGGAAAGAGAAAGTGGAATGATATGGTGGAATTAAGGTGGAGGATGGACAATACTAAGGAGGGGGGGAGGTGACAGTCGTAGGGGGAGTGAAGGGTAAGTTTTTCATCGTAATATTATCAAAGTTCTTCAGTTTTGGTATTAGTAAGTAGACTAAAAGTAGGTGGGAGGAAGGGGATGCCAGTGGATTGGTCCGTTTAAGATGCCACACATTCTAAAACGGTCTGGGATGGAAGTAAAGAAGGCAAAGAAAAATGGAGGCAAAACTTCAGGCCTCTGATTTGTCATTCATAAGTGGACTCTTGGTGCCCAACTCATTAACATTCGATGGTCAAAGAAACACTACCCCATTCACGGCATAATGTATTTTATAAATGTACAATAATAAAAGTATTCACATATTTAAGGATGAAAATATATATATTATGAAATATCTGCGGAAATAGACTGAGTTGGGACGTGTTGGATAAAACTCTTAAAACAATAAATGTGATGAAATTGTTGACTTAGCTGTGCCAAGAAGGTGATTGTGGCCCAAAGAACAAATGAATCCCACACATTCTGACACTTTTAAGATGGTTACTGTAACCTCATACTGACTTGCAAATGACAAAGTACATAGTATATTCAATTTCCTTTTTGATAGAGATACCAAGAACCACAAAATGTAATAAGTTTCATCTGAAAGTTTATTATTCAACCTGTCCTCTCCTGCTGCACATACAATTTCTTATCTACTCAGAAAACTGAATCATCTGTTAATTCTAAAAGTTTGATACTGCATTATTACCGTCAATAATGACAATAAATAAATTAACAGATGATTTCCAACATTTCACATGCTGTTAAGTCAGATATGAATGATTTTTTTACTAACCCTTGTCATGATAGGAGTCTTATGAAACTTAGAGCAGCTACACACTAGCAGGTACTGATTTCTTTTGTCAATTATTGCTCAAATGAAATCTCAGAACAGTGCTGTGTAAAACTTATGGCCACTTTTTTGAGACATTCAGGGATATGTAGCACTGGTAATAAGTTCTCATAGATTGAAAACCAATATTATTTATCTTATAGGGAAATTATATATGAAACTTTATCGGGATATCATAGGGCCAATTGACTTTAAACTTCCAGTCTGCCTTCTGTAAAACTAAAATGGCACCTTCTCCTGATACTTCGTTGTTTGAACAGAAAATAGTTTGGGGTAGAAGTTTACAAAGGGTATGGAAGAAGCTGGAGTTATCCTGACAATGGGTCGATCGATACAGAAAATACTATAATGTTAAATATGTTTTTGCTACCTGGAGGTAACAAGAAATGCTGATAGGCTTAAAACAATCGATCAACAAATAATAAATATAAATAAGACTAGAATCATGCAATTCAATAAGGTTACTAAAAAAAGATATCATCTCCATCAACATATCAAAAGAATGAAAGGTGGGCAAGACATTTCATACTAAATTACTATAATCAATAATAATAAAAAAAAATACAGACTGACCAAGATACACCTTACGATATTCAAATGTACAGTACTTGAGTCCTTTGAACAATGCTTTATTTATAACTTTCTTACATACTACAGTTTGTTTTTTAAAGTTTCCAACTTCCCCAAAATAATAATTTTCACTCCCATGATACTGGTGAAACTGAACTTACTGTAGAATGGTATAATAAGGCTTCCTTAGGTCACGACGAAACCATTATCAAATCAGTGTACAATAGCGAGTTATATATCCTTGAACCATGAATACTTCATGATACCTAAATATAGTTAACCATAGTTATTCTACCTCTTCACTTAAAGTAGATTAATCTTTGGACATCCATTTAGACTGCCAAAACTTTGTGAAAATCGAATTGTGGAAAGTTGAATACAATATTCTATGGAGAATATAAATTTGAGTCTAGTATTTTCGATGTTTGCCATATTAATCTTATTCTACATATTTACCATACTTTTGACCATATACTATTTGCAGTTAAACTATAACCTAATATATATTAAAAAAAAAGAAAAAAGAAGTTCATAACACTGTCCTCGCCAAGTTCACGGTCAACACGCTGGACTGACACTACGTATTGTGTCTGCCTATTTTTAGTAGCATCACACTGGGCAACATTCAAGGAGTACAAGCTTAACCAGTGGGCATTTACTTACCGAATGCAAGTGACAGCTGCACACATGGCCACAGTTCATAGAGTGCAGTGAAGTTGCTCTACAGTAAAAGCTTGCTACTCAGGCTGGTGTCCAATATGATGCCACCTTAAAAATGTGTAGTTGTTAATTGCAGTTAAAACCGTTCAAATCCACCAAGTTTCAAGTTTTTTGTTGTCAAAAGTTAAAATGTAAAAATTGACTTGGTCCCCCCAAAAATTACTTAAATAAAAACTCGTAAGTTATAGCTTACTCTAGTGTGAGTGCACATGTGTATCTGTGTATATATCTACAGTATGATGTATCTAAAGACATACTCACATACATATATATCATCATGAGCAGCTACTGTTGTTAAACTTCAAAACGAAGGCTCTCGTTACCTAGTTGTAGCTGCGGGTTTTCTTGCGGTGATTGGTTGATGATGCGTGTCCCGCCTGTACTGTGCCAGTTTCTAAAGATGCGGGTTTTTTTTTTGGCGTATTTGAAAATAGGGGATCTAAGAATATTGTTATGAGGGCAGCACATATTAGTGGATTTTTTTCTTCAATATTTGCGAATATCTCATATGTAACCACCTTTTGAATGTTAGGGACGATTATATACATAATTAATTACGTAATTCTATAGTGAGAAAAGATGACAAGCCAACAAAACATGAAGAGTTAAGGTTTTAAATAAATACCTTCAATTTCAGTTTAAACACCTGCGTTTAAACCGTAGCGTTTAAACCGTAGCGTTTAAACGCAGGGGTATTGATAACACGTGATTTTTAAACTTCGCGATATCCAAAATGACTGCCAAGTGTGAGTTGTGACTTCCATACCCTACTTTGAAGTCATTATACCCGAACTCACTTAATCAAGTCATATCATGTAATCGTCAAATGTATACAAATAAATTTGAATTTATAAACAATACAAAACCATGTGCTATGCTATCTAAAAAAAAAACCCAAGGACACTAAAAATGCTTACTTGCAAGAAAGACACTAAAAAATATAACTTTCTACATAGAAGCATACAAAATCAAGAATAATCTGGATGCAGAAGTAATCAACGCAAGGAATATAAGGGAATTTAAAGCCAAACTGGATAATACTACACATAAAGACGGGACAGTACGAACATAACTCTTTTCTGTACAAGATAACCTTATGTAAACACAATTTCTTGGCTTCTGTCCCGTGCCGATTTTCTGCTAAGTAAAGAGGAGTTACAATTCAAGAAAACAACCCCATTTTGTCTCCACCGTGTTATGTTATTAATAAGCAGGCGAAATATTTGGCTCGACTGTTTAGAGCAAGGCTTTGTCTACTGAGGATACAGGCAGGCGATCCCACCTCTCACCGTTTGAGAGCCCGCCCGGGAATTGGAAAGAATACAGGGAATAGCAATTAAGATGGTGCCAAATTTGCAAGACACATAGATCAAGAGAAATGCAACTAACAACATCAAAAGAAAAGAGAAAGAGGAGATTTAATTACAATATACTATTTGATGAACAATATTAAGGAAACAAATAGAAAATATCAAATAATGAAAAAAAGGAGCAACTAGATATTTGAAGGAACACAAGCAAAAATTGCAAATCAAAACGTGCTTGAAGGACACAAATTTTTTTCTCCCCCAGATAGACATACTATATACTTGGAATGGACTGAAAGAAGAGGTGATAATGGAAAATAATGTAGAACAACTGAAGTAAAAACTAAACAAGTGTAGGTACGGAGACAGGACCACTCAAGTGTAGCTCAGGCCCTGTATACTACAACTAGATTAACACACACACACACACACACACACACACACACACACACACACACACACACACACACTGAGTAGAAGATGCTCATTATAGCGGAAACAATTCCGCAAAATCGAGCAATATTTGGAGGGTTCCGCCGTTCCAAGCACCTTGTTTTTTTTTCTTTTTTTCAGAACTCCTTCGTTTCACCAAATACTACTTCGT
>JAPQNM010000013.1:28239869-28249869 GCA_029783475.1 Metacarcinus magister | reverse complement strand
TTGCTCAATCAGCTTCCAAGAAGTTAGGTGTCCTATAGCATCTGCATCCACTTTTCTCTCCCTCCCAGCTGCTTGCTCTGTACAGGCACCCTATCTATCCATGTATGGAGTATGGTTCTTATGTCTGGGGGAGTTCAACTCATACAGCACTACTAAACAGGGTGGAGTCTAAAGCTTTTCGTCTCATCAACTGTCCTGCTCTAACTGAATGTCTTGATTCTTTAAATCACCGATGCAATGTTGCATCTTTATCTCTTTTCTATTGCTCTTCTGAACTTGCTAACTGCATGTCTCCACCCGACCCGCGGCCTCGCTGCACAAGGCTTTCTACTTCTTCTCATCTCTATTCTGTCCATCTTTCTAATGCAGGAGTTAACCAGTATCTTCACTCTTTCATCCCTTACACTGGTAAACTCTGGAACTCTCTTTCTCTGTCTGTTTTTCCACCTGCCTATGACTTAAACTCTTTCAAAAGAGGAGTGTCAAGACACTTCTCATACTAAATTGGACCTCTTACTGTCCTCTGACAGTCTGACGACAAGCGGGATTTTTTTTAACCTATTTTTGTTTGCCCTTAGCCAGTACCCTTTTACTGTAAAAAGAAAAAGAAAAAGAAATGTTGACAGACAGTCACATACAATTGATATATCCATAAGAAGATTGAGGGTGTCCCATAGCATGGCTTGGATACTCAGTATTATTATTTTAGGCATAATGGAGGCCTTAGATAGTCAGCCTCCGCCCGTTAGTAGCGCGGGTTAGATTTTTTAAGTGACGTCTCGTTTCTTATTGAGAGGCTCATGCTGCCAGCCAGCGGAAGCTCCTCGAGCATATAGCTTTGCAGTTCCGTCGAGGATAGTGTTATGGCAGCATGTGGGTGATCTTAGGCCACTCGGCGGTATTACTAAAGAAAAGTGGCCAGCACGTGCCGGGGCTCGAACTCGGGACTCTGAATTGGTATACCCAATTGCTAGCTACTAGGCCACTGTCTCCCTCTGCATGCATGCATGCACTAGACTCCTGATGAATTTACTGATTCTACACTTATATCGATTACCCTCTAACAGTCCATCCAATATTTGTTTGTCACAACACATACAGTATGGCAAGCCTTTTAATTTGCTTTTATAGTGAAAATGACAATAAAGAAACAAGTACTGTTCTGACCTAAATATTAAGAAGAGAACTGAATAGCTGGCAAAGAACCACATCATCTGTGCATGGGAGGATGGCATCCCATATTCTGTGTAGAGTCCACCTCGCTGCACTGGCCGAGGCTCTGCGATAATGTTCTTCAGCACCAGATTGATTAGTTCGTTTATTAAAGCCCCAACAAAAAATGTGATCTGCAAAAAACAAAATGATTCGAGAGTAAGAATAACAATAACTCTTCAGCTTTTAGAAAATTAAAAGCTTTTCCATACAAAATATAGCTATATATCAAAAGATGGCAGGTACTAATGACTACAGTTTCCAATTTTTCCTGTACTTACATTCCCTCCTTTCATGTTCTAAGCCCACATATCTTATGCATCCATGAATACTTAAAAGATAATCAAACAATAGCAAATCTTATATAATTTTACATGCTTTCCTTATCTTAGATTCTAATAATATTGATCTATAAGAAGATAGAAAACTAAATTTGTTTAAGATATACAAACTGATTATATACTCACTGTGTGTAGATCTCTTCTGAAGAGAATTAATGTTACAAACCCGACAATAATGGCCATTGGGGTCAAGCTGCACACTGCCAAAAACTTCCCAATGATATCACCTGTATGGAATGGAAAAAACCACCACAACTCAGTCAATGGTAGATTCATATTCACTCTACAAGAACAGATGTGCCCAATGTCTGTAAATGTAGAAAACTTTAAAGTAAATGTGGGCAACAGTAAGTGTTTAATTGAATAGGTGAGATAAGCAACACTTTTAGAACAACGGCAAGACAAGTGGTACAAAGGTGTATTGAGATAACATATGATATTACTATTATAAAAACAAAAATAAAAATAAATAAAATAAAATAATAATAATAATAATAATTATAATAATTTATTTATCTATATACCAGGCTATATACAAGGCACGTCAGGGTTCATGGATAGTAGACAAAGGAGGGGCTTCCCAGATCCTTTGCTCTGTCCCTTTTGTTGACTTTTACGAACCAGAGGGATTACGGTTAAAAAAAAAATTTTCAACAACAAATATTACTGTAAAGTTCACGATGGAAGCACTCATATATTCATCTACACTATTATCATTTGTAAGCAGCAGCAGCAGACACAAATTTTTCATATCCTCAAATCCTTTACCAATTTAGGCAGTTTTGTAGCCAACTTTTCTAGGTTCTTTAATGCATTTAGTAATTTCCACTTTACTCCCTAACAGTTGAAAACACCAGTTACCAATTTGTTTTGCCTCCTTTGCAAAAGTTTCTTAAGTTTGTCAATTGATTAATTTGCTTTGCAAGATGACTCAATTTTAATTGATTTTAATTGCCCCATGTTAAGGTTTTTGTATCACTTCTGCCTTCATGTTATGTTTGAAACATATATCACGCCACTTCATTATAAACTGGAGGCTTAAAATCGTATGTTGGTAGAGTTGAGTGACTATACACCTTTGAATTACCACAATGGAGCAAGGGAAAGGAGGCAGCCACATCCCATTACAAGGGAAGGAAAAATATAATTGTGGTTTAGAGCACTAACTGACTATAACAATTACATAATTAACTATATATTGGGTAAAATTTTACATCTTCACCATAATGGCGTCTGTTTACGAAATAAAATGGCGTCTGCACCTCGTCCAACTCCCTACTTTTGGTTATAGAGAACATTTAAAAGCTTCTAAATCAAACTAACCTAACCTAATCTAAATTAACCAAACCTTAACCTACATTGACAAATAACAGAACCTTGTTCAAACCAAACTAAACTTTACTTTTCGAAGAGGTCTCACAGAAAACATTGAGTATCTCACAAACTAAGAATTTGCGACGGAAATGTAATAAAGAAAATCTTCTCAAAATGCATCAGGTAATGCAAAAATATAACCCTGAATTCTCTAAAGCATTCTGGTGAAGATGTAAAATAATACCATATATTGTTGCTTCCTTGTCACTTCTGCCACTTTCCAGGTAATGGTTCCAGGAACCACGATCATCTGTCATTCGTACAGGACTTACATATAGGAGAACAGTAACAAAACAGGTGAACTTAAGTCAACTACAGCAGCATGCACACGTACCATTTGGATATTCAACGTATGTTAAGGAGAACGGCTTCCACTCTAAGTCTGCCATTGTAGCTGCTGTAGTAGTAGTGGTGATGGTGGTAAGGACGTGACGGAAAGACTAATATTGGCTCAATTGTGTTCCGCTTGAGCCTGTTACCTGTCACCTGGAAGCTGCCGTGGTACAACAATACAACCAATGTGTGTATGACAACAATATAGAGTTTAAGTCAACCTACAAACACCTCTACATTTGTTTCCATTTTAGGTGAACGTAGGCGATGAAGATGTAAACAAACAAGGATCAAACATTGCCGCTATCACTATAATAATTGTACAATGTATTATTCTTGTAGTAATCGATTTCTATGCATAATATATGTTTTGCATTAACGAAATAATTACGAATATGTTGATACCAACCTCGTTTTGGTATATGTGATTGTAATTGCCTATTCTCTCTCTCTCTCTCTCTCTCTCTCTCTCTCTCTCTCTCTCTCTCTCTCTCTCTCTCTCTCTCTCTCTCTCTCTCTCTCTCTCCAGGTTATGAAAAAAGATGGGCAAATCTAACCAATAAATAGTTTGCATGACCTACTAACTATTTAATGAAGTACTTCCGGTCCGCCATATTGGAGCACAACGCGTTTGTTTGGAAACTGCTGGACATGCCTCCTGAGGCTCGTTATCAAGAAAAAATACGCTTTTTGCAGGGTCAGGATCTTTATAATTTGAAGAATGGTGATTTCAGGAGTGATATCAAACTACCAGCAATTGAGTTTGGTGATATCTATAGCTTTTCAATTATACAAACCAGTTTTTACACCAAGAAAAAAATGAAGGGGTACAAAACCCTCGAATCATATAACTATTTCACCATTGGGTTTATCACCGAAGTCAAATTAAAAAAAGTAGGGAAACAAAATTCTAATATTGGCTAGGGTAAGTTAATCATCAACTTAGTATGTGAATGAGTTAGCAAACTAGGTAAACCCAGTATATAAGCACATTTAATTTTAGAAAAATCGCGAGATTTAAATCTCGTGATTTTTCTAAAATTAAATGTGCTTGAGGTCATTTTAATTAGCACTTAGGCACAACTTGCACTGAATATGGATTTCAAGGAGTCCAAGTGAGTTCAGAGCTCTTTCTCTTCTATTTATCATATTTAGTTCTTTGGTTGTATAGGAAACATGCATTTAAGGTATTTTTAGGTATTTTTCAGCTCAGGTTCCTGTGTAAGTTGTACTTGTAGCTCATGTTTAATATTTTTTTTTACCTGCAGGTCAACCATTCGCAACGATTAAGAGACAGCTCTAAAGCCATGGTTATTGTAGAGGAGGATGGCACTGTACTTGATGCACAATGCAGCTGCATAGCTCGGTAAGTAACCAAGCTTTTGAACATTTACCAGGGGCATTCATGAATGCACATCATTTCAATGTAAGTGCACTTACATTGAAATGATGTGCATATTTTATACCTAAGCTAGACATGTATGGACATTTTTTTGTGAACAGTGGCATGTGTCGTATGTACAGCTAATTAGTATATTTCTATTTACAGATTATCAGAGTTTTTTTTATGTAGAAACAGGTCATCAGATCAACATATGCAGTGTCACGTCTGAAAGTGTACATGGTTGATACCCTCTGTAGTTAAAAGTGTAAGTGTAGCTACTGCTGTTTCAGTTGTAGATTATCATTCATATATGTAAATTGACAAAAAGAAATGGTTTCCGTTCCAATCTTCCAATGTAGATGTAGCTGGTATGCAGTTTGTTCTGTTTGAATCTTATTAAATAAAAAAAAGAATAATTAACACATCAGGTCTAAAAAACTTTAATTCTGCACTCTATGTATAGGTGAGATATAAAAGGGCACAATTAAAATAACCATTAGTTAGTTAGTTCCCCTCAAAATAACATCACAGTTAAAGAGCGTGGTGCTCCAACATGGTGGCATGACTCCCGCACAAAACGGTGACGTCACGAGCAAACTCTCAATAGCATCTCTTAAAGTAAATAGCATCATATTTCCTAATTTTTTTTTTGTCCATAGCATGACCAGAACTTATCTTCTTCCTCTCAACGGATGTGACCCCTGACTCATCATCTGAAGATTTTGCTCATCACTCTTTGTTTGGTAGTTCTTGTTTTGATGAGGACGGTCTAATAACATATTTGTCCATTTTCTTTACAGACAGGTAAATATCACTCTGGAAAAAGAAAACAAAAATCAAGGTGAAGAAGACGTACATAGTTGTTGCACATTATCAGTATTGTAGTGTGATCAAATGAAAAACAAGCAAACAAACAAATTAAATAACATTATGCGAAAACTTACAATCCACAAGGCCAGCCAGTCACGCCCCGTGTTCAGTCATCAGCAGTCATCAGCAGAATGAATACAGCTCTCAGGCTGAGCTCTGGGCAAAGCACTGTGTAGCTATTGCATTATGTTATGCCACCCGAAAAGCAACGTTGCCAACATATATAACTTCCTCACTTTAAAAGGATTTAGTGATAGGAACATTATAATATATTATACAAATCATTGCCACATTCTGAGAGACGCAACTAACCAGGGAAAAACAATAACAAAAACTGGACATCTCGATTAAGACGCATTGTGTAATCATGAATAACTAAAAAAAAAAAAAAACTGAGCCATGACAGGATTAACTGTAATATGTTGAATTCCTTGTCCTGCAGAACCCTTGATAGGTTTCTGCGGCCCCTTAGGGATCCGCGTACCCCTGGTTGAGAAACACTTGAGGTAATGGATAAAAGCAACACTCAATTCTCTAGAGCAGTGGTTCCAAATTTTTTTGTCTTTTTCCCTTTCAACCAGTTCACCTGTTCGGATTTTCCCCTTCATAGAGTGACAAGGAAAAGTAAAAACTCAAAACAAAAAAATTATATGGTTGATAATACAACAAAACATAATAAACAATTGTATTAGTCACTAATTAAAGAAAAATCAAGATATGAAAAGCAAGATGGTCAGCCCGTCACCTTTATCTCTTCTACTTTCTTTCATTCTTCACCCAACTATTACTTTTATCTACTCTTATTTTCACCTTCACTTTTCTATCCCCCATCAACAACAACAGCATTCAGTGGGATGGCTGACATTGTTTTTTGCTGATCAGTGCCACAATGTCAGGGACAGTAGTAGAGAGCAATCATATTTACTTTCGACAGCCATCGAGCTTGTGTATAAAATAAAAGAGCAGTGTGTTCGGCTTCCATATAATTGCAGAGTTCGCGGAAGAGGCGAGTGTTGAGGGCTGATCCTTTCACGTAGTTCACGATGTTTATGATGACAACCAAGTCTGCATGAAGGTTCTTCGGAAGTGTCTTTGAAGCGAGAGCCTCTCTGTGGATCATACAGTGCGTTCCTCTCACACTAAGCTGCTTCTGCTTCACGAGAGCAACAAATCCTGAACGTGAACCAAGCATATTAGGGCCACCATCCGTGCAAACCCCTTCCAGTTTGTTCCAAATCAGCCCAGTCTCTTCGAAGAAATCTGTTACAACTTTCATCACATCAGCCGCCTTCATTGTCGTTTCTAACAGCCAGCAAAACAGGAACTCTTGCTCGATCCCTTTGTCGGTAATGTAGCGACTGAAAACGAGTAGTTGTGAAATGTTGGCTACATCTGTGGACTCAAGCTGAAGGGAAAAGAATGGCGACAACATTATTTTTGATACTACATTTTCCTTGATGTTTTCAGACATTTCGGCAATTCTGTGCTTGATAGTGTTGTTAGATAGTGAGATCTGCTTCATCTTCGATGCCTCCTCTCTTAACACAAGACTCACGCTCTCCACGATGCACGGTTTCACAACACTTGGAACAAAAGTCAACTGCCACATTATATAAAAAAAAATTTCTGTCAGCCAATAGCTAGTCATTTTTATTTCTCTCTATAGATTTCCCCCTGGAATCCTAAAATTTCCCCCCAGGGGGAAATATCCCCCAAGGTTAGGAAATACTGCTCTAGAGTCTAGATCATTATTGTAAAGAAGTAAAATAATACCGAAACATTTACTCATTGGTAAATTGCAAGCTTAACACGAGTGTTATCTCAATCATAGAAACATACAATGATATTTAAGACTTATAAGTACAACTAGGAAAACATTACTTTTCACTAGGGTATTTTGATATAAATTTACTGAACAGTTCTGAAAAAGAACAACGTCTAGGTCCATATAAATTTTCTTACTTGTTATGGTAACCATTCCTGTGTCAATAAACCAACAACAGCTAAGAAATTGAATGCAACAATCACGGACCATATATAGACCGACAGTAAAGATATGATTTCCGAGGGTAGTGTTTGATGGACTTATGTATTTGATCTTAGCATGGTGTGATAGGTGGAAAATGCCATTTAACGTCAACAAATGCCATATTCTTCATGGGGGAAAAAGAACAAAATATGAGTGAGTTTTGTCAGAACCCACTTGGAGTTTGCAGTGCAATTTTGGTCGCCTCACCTTGCAAAGGACATAACACAATTAGAAACTGTCCACTGTAGGTCTATTAAGTTAATACCGTCTTTGTGTAATAAATATCATGAAGCGAAGCTGGCACAAGTTAACGTGTTCTATCTTGAGAAATGTCACCTTCGAGGAATAGTGTTTTAAAATTCTTAAAGGATTTATGAAAGTTGACGCATATAAACGGTTTTCAATTGATGACTTAAAACGAACGATGAGTAACGGAGTAAAACAATTACAACTTGACCTGACTAAATTCTTCTTTATCAATGACATTGTTAGGGAGTGGAATAAACGTCACGTTCCGTGGTGCAGTGTACCACATTTTAAACTCTACTACCATCTCCAACAGCCACTATATATTGTTGTGGTGACCGTCGTGCGTGTGGCGCCGTGTTGTCTGTGGCGATAAGTCGTTGTGGCATATAGGGATAACGATCCTATACCCTAACGTCCTGCACGGCTGCCTCCTTCTGTTTGACGTGGAGGATCATGGGAGGACGGGACACTGTGAGCGGATTTTATCGCAGTAGTCGGAGGGCATTCTTGGGACAGCCGGTTAGCAGCATCAGGAGGGAGAGTCATAATTTATATTCAAGGTAATCCACTAGAATGAATGAGAGACTGAGCGGGTGGTCAGGCGTCTGATACTCTGTGTGGACTCCGGAATAAGCAACGCCAGCCAGATTGGGAGTCCATGATGAGAAATAGAAAAAAAGGGAGGGCAAGGACGAATGGCGTGAGATAAGACGGTATGGGGCTACGTTGTACTGAGGTGACGAGAAATGGATGTGAGGTATCGAGTAATGGTCTCTGTGATTTATGGGGTGCGTTACAAATTTTATTTCCAGTTCGCGTTTGGGTACACCTGAATCGTTTGTCAAGAGGTCAGTGTGTTAATAGAGTTGGTGATGGTGAGGATGAGAGAAGAGAGTGCCTGGGAGAGTAAAGCGTTCGGGACATCCAGTCATGTTCATTACGTAGCATTTACTATATGCTAAACACATACCACATAATTTGGACCCTAGGGTCTGTGTGGTCTGATTTTCTATGTAATTCTCTCTCTCTCTCTCTCTCTCTCTCTCTCTCTCTCTCTCTCTCTCTCTCTCTCTCTCTCTCTCTCTCTCTGGCTGTACATAATCTTTGTCAGAATATCTATAATGCACTGGACAACAAAATGCTTCAAGTAACTGTATTCTATGACCTTACAAAATCATTTGACACCATTTCTCATTCTATTTTACTTCATAAATTATCTTTATACGGCATTCGTGGTCCTGCTCTCAACTGGTTCAAAAGCTATTTAACTTCAAGAAAACAATATACATATTTTTAGAAATTCTGTCTCTTCTTGCAATGAAATATCTTGTGGTGTTCCCCAGGGATCAATTCTCGGTCCTGTATTGTTTTTGCTTTATATTAATGATATTACTCGTTGCAGTGATATTCTAAATTTCCTTCTGTTTGCTGATGACAACAATTTTTATTCAAGGGTATGACATTGAGTATATTACTTTTACAATGGACAATGAACTAAAAAATATAACTAACTGGATAAATAGTAATAAATTAACAGTAAATTTAAATAAAACCTGCTTTATGGTTTCTAGTCCATTGATGACACACACAGTCTTTGTAAGTATTCAAATGAATAATATAGCATTGCAAGAGGTGTCTGAGTACAAGTTTCTTGGTGTAATAATCGACAGTAAGTTAATATGGAAGGACCATGTTGATTCTGTAAAATCAAAAATTTCTGTATTTACTGGTATTATTTATAAAATTAGAGATTATTTGAATGAAGCAGCTTTGTTACAAATCTACTTTTCTTTGATATATCCACATTTTATTTATGGTTCAGCTTTGTGGTGTGGTGCCTACACTACATTCATAAACTCTCTTTTTATAGCCCAAAAGAAACTTTTACGTGTGATGTTTTATAAAAATCGTTATGACCACACCCATTTTATTTTTACTGATTTCAAAATGTTAAAACTTCCAGATATTGTTGACATGCAGGCAAATTTATTTGTTCATAGAGCCATATATTCTTCACCCATAGACTTTAGCTTCACGGTTATGTCAAACAATGTTACCCGTAGACCTCTGCACATACGTTTACCCTTGTGCAGAACATCCCATGCTCAAAAAAGTGTTTTAATGAGAGGAAGTAGATCATGGAATGCTTTACCCGAAAATTATGTTTGCGATTCCAATATAAAGTCTTTCAAAGGAAAACTGTTCAAA
>JAPQNM010000013.1:28229869-28234869 GCA_029783475.1 Metacarcinus magister | reverse complement strand
ATATATATATATATATATATATATACTTGCTAGAGGCGCAAGTTGTCTTTGTAACTTTCAATCAATTGAAATAGTATATCGTGATGACACTACCACAGCTGCGATGTTTGGAAGTTATTTAAGAAATTGGAACGTCAACCATCTACTTCAAAACACTCATGGTGACTCATGTTTTGAAGGGACATGTGACCGGAAAAATAGTTGCTAGACTTTATTTATTTTTTAACCCAAGAGGAATGAAACAGCGAAGTGTGGTTAGCTCCTACATCGTCAGGCATCGTGGGAACGAAGCTTATATTAGCTAGTGTAGTACCATTTTGGGAGTATTCCGCCTGTGTTAAGTTTTTGAGCCATTGTCTCAAGGTTGAAGTGGTATACGATCTTTCTCTCCATATTTAACGCATTTCCTATGACTTACTCCACATGTTCAATTGCTGACAGCTAGAAGGAAGGATTTTGCCAAACTCCCCTAAGAAGTGAGTAGATAAAAAAAGAGAGAGAGAGAGAGAGAGAGAGAGAGAGAGAGAGAGAGAGAGAGAGAGAGAGAGAGAGAGAGAGAGAGAGAGAGAGAGAGAGAGAGAGAGAGAGAGAGAGAGAGAGTATTGATGGGTGTTTGAGTAAGAAGGTGGAGGTTTAGACTAAATATTTCGTGACTTACCTTTAACGCAGCAGAAGCAGGTCTTGTGTTCACACTTGCCGACAATGTGGCCGTGACAGTGTCGTTTCTTGGCAACGCAGTGGCCACGCCCATACAGGCACTTCTTGGGACACTTGACACAACACTTACATTCACTGTCGCCGCAGCCGTTCTTGATTTGCTTCTCCTTCTTCTTGCATTTACTCTTACACTTGCCTCCTTTCTTTTTGCATTTGTTTTTGATACTTGACTTGCAGTCTATGAAATAAAAAAGACAACGAATTTCAGCAAACACACACACACACACACACTGGCGCACACACAAGGGCGCACACATGTGGGCACACGCGCTCATACACGTGCACACGTACACGTAAAACTCTTGAAAGACTGAAGAATGAAGTGCTGGATTAACGCAATTTAATCAATGATGGCAGTTGAACTAGACCAAGACGTTGAGAGAGAGAGAGAGAGAGAGAGAGAGAGAGAGAGAGAGAGAGAGAGAGAGAGAGAGAGAGAGAGAGAGAGAGAGAGAGAGAGAGAGAGAGAGAGAGAGAGAGAGAGAGATATATATATATATATATATATATATATATATATATATATATATATATATATATATATATATGAAGCCCTATCTTCCGTGCAAGGTAGACTGAGTCTTTTTTACGATAACTATAAAGTGAAAAAGCAGGTAACCTGACTACACGACCAAATTAACTGAAATAGCTGAAGGGAAAATTTAAGTGCATCAACAATTTAGAGAAACTCAGGATTAGCTAAAATAAATATGAAAAATAAGGTGTGTCCACACGGTCAAACACTGTTACCATATCATACTGCGTAGCAGGATGACGTCATAAACGTAGAGTCGAAGAAAACTGATCTGACAACAAACATTGCTACCAGATCAGTTTACCTCGATTCCATGTTTATGACGTCATCTTGCTACGCAGTATGATATGGTGACAGTGTTTGTCCGACGAATAGTGTTTGACGCATTTTGAGACAGATAATTGTGACAAATATGTACTGTAAAATGGAAGAGCATTGCAAGTGTTATTTTGGGGGAAATTAAAAAAACTTGAAATACCTTTATGAAAAGGAAGATAAAAATGTGAACCTTCAACAATGATTTTCAAAGCTAATACGAGACCGAAGCAAGTGAACAGAAAAAAAAAACATGCAAGAAAATGATGATTGAATATGAGTACATAGGTTAATAATACAAAAAATAAAAAAAAATAGATGAAAAGACATGCCTAAATGTATTGACAGAAGGAATCAATATGAGGTGGCGGTGATGCGAACATTGGATATTTATGAGTTGAAATATAAATCTTGATGAAAGAAGACAAGTAGATAGGACACATTAAGTTTACTTTCATCTAGTTTATTTTAACTAGGTAACTACACTTTAACTGCGATATCAGGAAACTCCTTTATTATAATTATTAACTAAAAAACTAAATCCTAAGTTATTACCCACCTTGTTTGAGGCAACACTCGCATTTCTTGCTCTTGCCACACTTGCCGGAGATTACTGTAGTCTTGCACTTTCCCAACTTAGTACAGATTCCTCCTGCCTTGACACATTTCTTCTTCATTGGTTTGCACTTTTTCATTTTCTTCTTTGTCTTATTGTTTAATTTCTTGTGAATATTCTTGTTCTTCTTACGTACCAGTAGTTTGCTACCTACGCTCTTTTTATTCGTCTTCACTTTCTCGTCCTTCTTGGCCAGTTTCTCCTCGTCCACGTTGCTGATATGAATGCCTTGATCTTTTTGTTCATGGGACACTTTCTTTTTCTTGTGTTTATTTTGCTTTCGCTTTTTATATTTTCTCTTTCCCTTTTTAAGTGTCTGATCAGTTTTCTTTATCTTCTTGCTAATCACCTTTAATTTCTTTAGATGCTTGATTTTTTCTCCTTTTTTCAAATTTTCCTTTCCCTTTGTTTTCCTTTTGCTCTTTTTTGATTTCTTTACTTTTTTGTTCGCTTTTTTCCTATTTGTGCCTTTATTTTTCAAATGGCCTTTGTTCTTTTTTAGATTAACCTTTGAATTGCCTTTACCAGATTTCCTTTTCTTCGTTTTATTCAGTTTCTTTCTCCTTTCATTTGCCTTCCTTTTGTTTCCATTGGTCTTGCTTTTCACTGCCGCATTCTTTTTATTATTCACCTTCTTTACCCTCGATATTTTCTTCTTGTTATTACCTTTGAAACTAAGGTAATTTACTTTATCCATTTTTTTTACGGGTTTTCTTGTCTTCTTCCTCCTTTTCATATTTTTGTCATCAACTTGTTTTCCATCCGTTTTCTGTGGTTTTCCCTTTGTCTTGGGATTCACACGAGACTTTGATTGTATGTTGTTTCCAGGTTTCTTTTTTGAGTTCTTTGCAACACCTTTTTTATTGAATTTGTTCAATATTTTTTTTGATTTAGTTATTGTTGCAATTGCATCGTCGATTGACGCCTTTTTTCTTTCCAGGTTAATCTGGTTCATATTACCAATGGGCTTTTGTTTAGATTTATTTTTCCTCATCCTTTTTTTATCGCTGACACCCTTTTCATTCTTTTTGCGAAGAAGTGTTTTAGAGTTAGACAAACAGCAATACGGCACGTCTTCAGGACATTTCAGAGTTGGATCCAACTGCAAACATTTTCCTTTTTTGTTGCACCTTCCTCCCGCGACCTCACATTCGCTGCTTTTTGGATCAGCGCTTATATCAGCAGTGACTTTGGAAACCTAGATTGAAGAAGAAAAAAATCATAGTTCTTAATTGACTCCAATGAAACCATGCATACGACAAATTATGTGTGTGTGTGTGTGTGTGTGTGTGTGTGTGTGTGTGTGTGTGTGTGTGTGTGTGTGTGTGTGTGTGTGTGTGTGTGTGTGTGTGTGTGTGTGTGTGTGTGTGTGTGTGTGTTATTTTTCAAATGAGCAAGAGTCAGGACCCAAAAACTACCAGAAAAGAAATTTCCTTCCGTGCAACTGCTCCCCAAAAGAAAAAGACAACAAAAGTGTATGAAGATACGAAGGAGGAAAAGCCGTCTTTCCAAAGTTTAGATTAATGGTATTTAGAAAGCTGTTGTTAAGTTTATGGAAAATGATCATGAAAACTAATCAAAATATAAAGTACAGTGGTTCCACAGGAAGGAGTTGTAATAGTTATGAAATTTAGGAGTATCGTATTCATTAATCAAGCTGTGGATAATACAAGTGATAACAGAAAATAAATCACTGTGTTGGATTATCAAACTAAAGATAAGCAAAGGAAGAGACATGAGGAGATATTCATTCACCCGGTGTCTGATGTGACTGAAGAGAAATCCAGTGTTTGAAGCAGTGAACACACAAACTTTCCCCTTTCCTCATTCAACAATAAATGACAGGGTAAATATGCATTAAAAAAAAAAAAAATCATACTTGAATTGCTCCTGCAAAAAAAAAGTATATATATATATATATATATATATATATATATATATATGTATATATATATATATATATATATATATATATATATATATATATATATATATATATATATATATATATATTGTGGAGGATAACCTGAATAAGTAACCCGGTAAAATGCTGTAGTGGTGATTGCGATCTTTCAACTACCATATGAAATCAGACCACACAGACCTTAAGATTGAAACTAGGGGGTCTGTCTTTGACTTAGAGTAAACGCTATCTAATGCAAATAGGATCATAATTTAACTAATCAGAATCAACATAGTCTAACAGCCAGCACCACGCCGGGTCATTTAGCCTCTATCGGTAACTTTGTTGGAGTATAAAATAATTTATTATGGTACACTGCACCAAGGAAGGTAGGAGCTTATTTCACGCCCTAACTACGTCATTGGTAAATCTAGTACAGTCAAGTTGTACTTGTCTACATCTTATTTCTATTCCGTTATTCCTCGTTCGTTCTGTCATCAATTGAAAACAGTCTATTTGCGTTAACATTCGTGAACCCTTTAGGTATTAAGAAAAAAAAAAAGATTCCCCGGAGGCAACGTTTCTCGAGAGAACAGGTGTAGTCTTGCCAGCCTCTCTTCATAACATTTATTACTTAAAGACGGGATAATCTACGTAGGCCTACGCTAGACAGTTTATAATTTGACTGTCCTTTGCATGATGAGACGACCAACATTTTATAGCAAACTTCAAGTGAGGTCTGACTAAACTGATGTATAGAGGTAAACTTACATTTTTATTGCAGAGCGATAAAATTATGTTTATAAGGTCCAGCTTTCTATTAGCTTTACCAGCGGTGTTTTTACTGTGTTAGGAGAATCTTTGACACATTGTACACTTTTAAGTTCACTCCGCTCATTCCGTATTCATATTTT
>JAPQNM010000013.1:28184869-28207369 GCA_029783475.1 Metacarcinus magister | reverse complement strand
TAAATTCTCTGCAGAAAACTTAAATACCCACAGTTCATTGCTTTACATAAATCTAGGTTTTCAGACCTGTAAGCAATGTGCTAAGTGTATCAGACTGTTACAATGTTAGTCACTGCTGATAGATGGTACCTATATCCTGAACACAGTGGAATGTCACTGTGCTTTGTTTAGTGGCAGATGCTTGGCACTCTTCTCCAAACAAATTTGTAACTTTTATATACATTTTACAGTGTTCTGATTTCTATGCAAATTATTTAAAGTGCCTCATTAATGCTTGTGATGCTGAAGCGCCAACATGCATAATGTAAGAAATGGTAAAGGTGCTAGTTAATCACTGTATTATAATTGTCACAATCAACTGGTTGAAGGTGGTCTTTGTTGGTACTGATGAAGACAGTGTCTTCTCAGGTAGTCTTGGCAATAGCTAACTAGGAATTGCAGTAACAGTGGCAGCGTTCTGCACCTATTTGTAATGGAAGATGATGCCACACACTTGCCCTTCACAACTTGAAGTGGATCCAGACATGCCGTATTTAAAAGTATGATGAAAAAGAAATATTACTATTTTATGTTTAATCAGTGATAGTTCTTCAAAATGTAAATAATCATGGTCTTATGTGAGTTGCAAGCTTCTTTAATAAAGTGTTTCATCATAAAATGTTCATGGAAACTATATTTTATTCATATTTATCTATTAAGTTTCTTTAATGAAATCTGTATTCTATATGTTTATTTTCTATATAAGAAAAAAAATAAGATGACATCAACAGTGTTTGGTGCTTACCAATTTTCAAATCTATCTTCTATAAGCTGAAGTAATAAACTATACATACACTGTATCACAAGTGCATAACTATATCCCTATGTTAATATGAAAAAAAATAGTGATCCACGAAGTGGTCATACAAGTTATGTAAGGCTTTTGTGGTCACACATAAACCTGCCTCTCCCACCTCCAGCACAAGTTAAAAGACACCAAATCCAAAGTATGGGTCATAAAGTGCTTGTATTGTAGGAATAAAAATCATTTTCCTTCAGCAAGTATTAAAAGCACAGGAGCATTCCACTCTAGTGGCTTCAGACATAAAGTACCACATCTGAGCACTGACAGACAGTGACATAGAACTGCAACCAGATCCACTAAGAATGATATATAATATTAATGTTCATACTAAAATAATATAGTAAACTGTAGAAATATATGTAAATATGTATACACATATGCAGTATGCTCACCTTATACGCACCTATTTGGGTGACACACGAGCTCGTGTATTGCGAAATGCATATAGTGCATGCATGTTCTTATGGGGAAAATTCCATATGGATGGCACCTTTGATTTTGACATATTTTGCTTTAGCGACATATTAACACGACATACATCACAGGAATATAAAAAATAACAGTAATATAAGGTAACTCATATTATATACAAAAGATGAATGGCCTGATGGACTTGATTAGAAAGGATTCAAAGGCAGAATGAGACACTCAAACCTGTGTTACATGGACATGTATTCCAGCATCGTTTGGTACTTTATTACCATTTGATGCCTGGTACGGACAAACGGTGAGCTTCGCATGATTGTCTTCTGCTACCAATACGGGCATCTTTGTTTACATATTGGAGCACACTACTGAACGAACTACATACACAATTCAGTGAAATAAAGAGAAACGACCAATCTTGGGTGGTCGAGATGCTGTAGCATCTTTGTGATATGTTCAGGGAAAATAGGTGCTTGTGGAACACCAAAGACCCAAATCATAGCAAGAAAATATGAAAAAGAATATAACAGATTACTTCTCGTACAATCCATTGTATTCATTTTGGTGGCAGGAAGATGCTCATGGCCAAAACAACCGTGTGACAACACACGCACTTTTTGCCATCACTACAGGTATCACTTGTTAATAAGATGCCAGAAAATATTGCCTGTGTGAAACGGGCTGATGTCACGACTGATGCCACGATGATGGTGGGGTTGGGGAGTTGGTGTTTGTGGATGCAGGGATAATACTGGATTCAGTCCATTTTTTGCTTCTGCCTCTCGTTGTATGAGATCAATTTGCGCATCAACGATTTGAGGATGTGCATATCAGTCACAATCATATAATGTGACTTGCGCTTAGTAGAGGCACGTATAAGGCGAGCATACTATATATATATATATATATATATATATATATATATATATATATATATATATATATATATATATAAATACAAATATATGTATATACATACATATATATTTGATTTTTTTTTTTTGTGGAGGCTGCAATGCAATGAATTTGATGAATACAGAAATTGAATAACCAACATTAAGCCAAGAGACAGAAATAATCTAAAACTGATGACAATGACAGCAGTAGGTTTACATGCATACACTGGTCCATTAATAAGCTCATAAGGGGAAACTGGAGACATTCTCTCTCTTCTTCCAGTTTTATATTCAATCTCAATTCTCTTGGTATCAAAACATATGTGGCACTATGGCTGTATCCTCCTGCTACATAAGAACTGTAAGTAAGTAAGTAGGCTGAGCAGACTCTGAGCTGATGCACTAAATATTTTCATATACGTACAAGACAGCTTTGATGCTTTGTGTGTTAACTTACATATATTATCTGACTTTCTAAGAACTTCACTGACTCCTGCAGGTAACTATTTAAATCGTTACAAAAGTAGACATTTATAAACTTGAATAAGAGCATTTGGTGTACAAACAAGACATATAAAAGAAAAGATATAAAAAATATGACAATTGCTTAACTTAAACCATGTTTCTAGAGTGGATATAAAAACAGAGAACATTTACAACAAGAATACTGTGCAGACAGTTGAAATAAATAGTGAACAGATTACAAAACAATGAAAGCTACATAGTGGCAATGTGAAAACACTTCCTGAGGCTTGAAATATCAACAAGAAAATACAAAAGTCTCAAATTCAATAAAGTATTTAGAACACAAAGAAGCTACATACAACTACAAGACATTATGGTTGCTAGTTTCTTCCCTGAAGGGCTCATAACCAACAACCCAACAAGTGTAACAATATACATATGTAGTTATTACAACCAAGTCATACAGAGGTAACCATAACTTCGTGATTAATTTTCATGAAACACGTAAGACCAAAACCTACATTTAAAGATACACATGATCTTTCTCATTAATGAGATTTCCAATATTAATATTTCTTGTTTTCTGCCACTAATATATTTCCAATGTTTAATAATTGCATTTCTATGTTCAACATCAAATTGCAACTATAAAGATTCATGAATTAATATCAACATTTTCTTCAAGCAAAAATGTCACTTTAATAAAGCAATACATATTCATGAATTAATATCAACATTTTCTTCATTCAAAATGTTACTATAATAAAGTAAACTAAACTACTAACTTTAGTGACTCCCTCTAAGAAGCTTTCACCTCTCCATGCTACCTATCAAGACAGACTCAGAGGCTCCAAACATAATGTAAGTAGAGGTGGTAGAGCCCTGTGTTCATACTGTGCATTAGTGCCAAAAGAAAGGCACATGAAAGCACCTTAAAGTATGATCATGGTTGAGAAAACAGTAAGTACTTCCTTTTAATACTCGCATTGACTTATTAACGGCCAGTGGGAAGGAGCTTCCTGATGGCCACTCATACCCACTGGATGTCTGCACATAGCATAAAATACCATGTCAAAAGGGAGGTTCACATTTCAATATGGTAGTGGAAACACAAAAAATAAACTATAATATCATTCAATTTAAGGTGATATTACAATGGGTCAATGGTCAATTGTTTATGTGGGCAACGTGCATCTTGCATAAATAAGAATTCTGTATACAATAGCAGGTCAGGCAAATTCATCCGGAATTTCACAAAGACATAACCAATAAAAATGGTGAAGTTAAGGCTTAGCTTTTCTGTGTTGCTACCAGTAGGTGGAGAGCCAGCACTGGGGCTGTTGCAGTACAGGTAATGATGCGGCACACCACACCCCATGCAATGTTGCGGTGGCAGTGAATCTCACACACACACACACACACACACACAGTTAGTAAATGTAGTAATATAAATACAATAATTATAGTAATGGAACTTAACGACTTAAACATTTACGCAATGTCTTTCTTCCAATAACTCAAACCATTTCCCCTAAATTTCAAGCTTTGGCAGATAATCAATACACTACAAACTCTAAGACAAAAATATTATTGTTTTTCACAAGTCTTTTAAAAAATTAAAATGGCAGTAGTTTTTTTTATATATATTGTAGCTGGAATAGTTTTGATTTATTGAAGCTAGAACCTCATAATAATCTACTGCCACTCAAGACCAATATTCAAGAGTTTCCAATCATGTCAATGGTGTTGGTGATTGTCTTTCAGATATCAGAAGTTTTCACAACTAAAGTTTTACACATGAGTGGTTACTTGTAAATTCTTGAAGAAATAGTTGTTACTGAAGGGTCTTGCCATCAACTTTTCTGTAGCTTTATCAGTGCCAAAAAATCATTTTATATATAGTAGCTTTATGTGCACTTCCTGCACATCCAACATTCATGCAGTCTGAGAGCAAACAAAATCATTATTGCATGTTGGTTACTATTAGTTTGACTATGGCACTAAAATGTTGCTGTATCATGCAGATATAAAGCCTGATTAGGCTTCCTACTGCCTTACAACAATCATAAAAAATATCAAATATATCTAAGATTTAATGACATAATTTACACCAGAATTACACTTTTATAATTGGTGTTCCTCTTTACCTAGTTGTTTCAATAAGACACCCAACAATGTTATATTAACATCAATACTATAAGTGTTACAAATGACTGGTATAGATAAGCCTGAAATATGATTAAAGTGGTAATTCTAATGCAAGATGGATATGAAAGGTCACTAAATTTGGCATGTAGCAAACAAGAAATTCTTAACCATAATTAACTTTGGTGGTTACCACGAGTTTGGATCTAATTTTTAACCTTTCTAAAGACTTACGCTATATGTTGACTAAATACTTATATCTGAGAGATTGCAGTGAATTGAATTAAATATAAAATATAAATATATTTCTTGCTAAGTTGATCTGATTAAAAAGATTCTGACGAGATTCACAAATGGCAGCTTCAAGGACTGTGGCAAACAGCTGGTGAGGATACTGTCTGTACAGGAAGGAATCGTATATACGTATAAAAAGTTTGCTTTCACTACCAACAGATAAACTGTTTCTTGTCAATCATATATCTGGTAAAAGGTCACAACCTCTTTGAAATACCACATGTACCTAGATTTACATGAAAACATAGTTATATATAGTTGTGCAACTTATACATGAACCTGGATGTATCATATACCATAGGTATGCAAGGAGCTGTGCTTGCTTGAGGCTTGTATCACTCATCTGCTTAATACTTCACCATACAATGAAACCTTGCATATATGGACAATGGCAAACTTAATAGCTTCCTACTCATGAAAAATTATGTTAGTAGTATGCTAGCTTTTCATAATTCCTCAGAAACATCTTAAAATGTTCATGTTCCTACTGAGGTTATGCATATATTGTTTATGAAGCTCATCTAAAATTCCCTATTCCAGATTTCCGTTCCTGATTAGTTACACATGGAGTGCTCACATCAACACCTAGCAGTCATGCTGCTTTTGTCGTGTTGTTGGTGGCACTTCATTTATATATACAAAGTTAGATAGCCCTGTGATGGGGGCTACAAGAATTCTACCAACGTAATCAATGTAGTTAGTAAAAGGCAACAAAAGGGATGGAGTAAGGGATCTGGGAAGCCCCTCCTTTGTATATTCTCCTACGAAAAAACAAGGCACAAAGGGAGGAGGGGAAAGTTCAGTCTCCATGAACCCTGGCGTGCCTTGTCTTGGCTACCTTCCTTTCAGGGGATAACATTCTGGTATATAGATAAAATAGATATAGAGAGCAATTTTATGATCTTACTTACCTCTACCAAAAACAACACTAAAAACAATAATTCTGAATTCCATAAAATTGTGATTTCCGAAGTGTCTGGTCTTCAAGATTATGGATAAAAGATTATGTACCTATACTATGAAAAAAAGATAAATAAATAAAACAAATAGATAAATCTATCTATTTATATATCTGGCTTACATCCCCATTAAAAAGAGGTAGCCAAGGCAAGGCATTTAAGGTTCACTGAGGCTAAACTCTCCCCTCCCCCTCTGTGCCCTGTCTACAGAGGAGGGGCTTCCCAGACCCCTCGATCCGTCCCTTTTGGCAACCTTTAACGAGCTGCACGGAATACAGTGATAGTATTCTTGCAGCCGCCCACCCCCCAAAAAAGGCGGATTTAGATTGATTGAAGATTGGCGATTAATCATAAATTACAACATAACATGATATATGGAAAAGTGCTGGGATTCACTAAGAATATCTTAAAGTCCTTAGCATGGTGTCATTACTTGTTTTGTGTCCATACACCTCATCCTTACACACTCCAGTTCTCTCACTCTTCCATCCACCCTAACTCTATCGCAGTCATCCTCGTTCTATCTAGAGCCTCTAACTATTTTTGTACATCCTCCTTGTCATTTCATTCATACAAATTTTCTCCAAGTGATTAAACAATCTCAGGGAGCTATGTTTTGCTACCACTACTCTGTAATTCATTAATACTCCCTTACAAATACTGCCAAGCTTAAATTAGTCTTGCCACCCATTTTAATAACATTACAGGCACCTAGAAGATCATTTATTTCCACTGTTTGAATCTCAGGCCTCTGACTTTATTGTCTATATATCACTAGTGATGAAAATTATGTTATTTCATAGTGCCGTGCTTACTGTCCTTCCTTTCATCATATGTCTCATCCTAACCCTTTTCTGTTTCCTGTAAAGCTCTCCTTTGTGTACTTCCCTCTTAGCACGGAATTAAACTTATTTGATTATTTAATTATTTTCCATTCACTCTAATAACACACTGCTTATTACACTCACCTCTACTACATATGGATCTACAAAATCAATCACGAGACTTTCTCTTATAAAAAAAATTTACCTTACTTTTGCTCACATTTACCTTCAGCTTTCATTTTTACCTCTTAAAAATATAATTAAATTCATATGCCATTTTTTTTTCTTCAAATCTCTCTTTAATATTGATAACCACAACCAAAACTTTAAGGTTGTTAGCTTTAGTGTAATCCCTACTTTGTTTTATATACATGATACTGTTTTAACATAGTGAACTTGTGATTGCAGATTATGGACTTATAGTAAATTGAAAGTGCTCTGGCCTATAAAAATGTATCCTTCAAGCATTAAAAAGGAAGTTAAACTTGCTTGTTAATTTGTTTGTGGTTACTTACATAATGTTTTGATTTTTGTGCATGTCACAGATTTATCCTCTAAGTTCAAAGAATCTGCATTTCTGATACTTCAAGCCATCCTTCCCGATATTTCAGCCATAGGTCCTAATAAACAAGGTTTCACAGTATACTTAAAAGTAAAAAGATTATTTCAACACCTTTCATATATGTCACCTGGTCTACAAACAATTGATATGTTGCACTATAAAAAATCTGGGATTTCATATGCATTGTTTGCTAAAGAAATCTCTATATCATCTGAATAAAATAATCTGGTTTAAAAGGCCATAACATAATCTTTACAACCTGTCGTCCAAACTATATTATCTGAAATAGTATCTTTAGTGGCCTAAGGGTCATTCACAGTAAAAACTGATATTAAGTCTGCTGATAGTGGGCACGTCACCTTGCACTCTCTGCAGCGTTTTTTGGTAAAAAACAACTTTGCTGTCCTTGACATGTTAAAAGACGCTTGTCATTTATGGTTAAACACTATCAAAAAAATATATAATATTTTTCAATGAAATACCTAATTATTATATTTCTAAAAATCTGTAAAATCAAATGTTCATAATGATACCACAAACACTCTATAATATACATGATTTCACTTAGCGGTAGTATACTTGGGATAACAAATTTATGTATATATTATATAAAACTATACAACTGACAAGCTTCTATGAAACCATGCATTCTAGGAGGACTTTATGATTTGACAAAACTGTCTGGTTTGCAATATATAAAGCTTTGTAATTGCCAAGCATCTCAACACTTGACTCTTAGTGATTAAGGGTAAGTCTGAGTGAGAAGCATTAAGGAACACTGCTTTACTGCTTTAGTTCTGAGATCACCTTCCTCACTCACTCAACACAGATCTGTACCATCACAGTGTGACGCCCAAGGTTCATGGTTGTCACTGGTGTCTCAAACTGGCACATATGTGGCTGCCTCATGCACACACACACTGGCCAGCTACTTCCTAGGATCACTGTTCATGGATTGCTCAGGGTAGTCAAGGCATATCTTAGCCGTCATGTCCTTCAAAGGTTCCAATTCTTTCTGAGGCACCAGGTCAAATTCCATTATAAAGTAGTAAAAGTGCTTGTAGCAGGTATTTACATGAGCTTCCTGTGGTGAGAAAAAAACAGTAAAAGTATTTGTACTTAGCATTGACAAAAGTTCACTTTATTGGCATAAGAATGCATTTCAAGAATTAAAACTCATCAAAGCGTACTTTTCTTACCAAAAACTTATACTGCTTTATTAATGATTATTGCTGAGATGCTTTCTTAAATTGGTAAAATTAAAAAAGTAATATGTTCACCAAAAACTTATGAATATGAATTGAAAATAACATAAACTTGATGCCACTGTGGGTGACATGCACTTGTAATATGACACTAATGACCTGTGGGAGTGCTGGTAGGAGTGATGGAAGGGATTGAGATCAAAATAAGTTGGAGAGGGAGGATGAGAAAGCAAACACATGATTGAATGTCTGGAACATATGGCATCATCGCTGGCTGCTCAAACAATAGCAAGCAAGTATGTGTGTCATGCACTCTGTTATTATGATTTATATGATAATATTTGACTCATTAATGTTTTTGTTTATTGCCAGTCACTTCTTTGGAATACTGTATTATTGCATAATATCAATATTTGACAATGTTATTTACAATTACAGCTGTACAACACCAAGGGGAGAAATTAATTAATTAAAACCATTCAGTGGGCAATTAGCTGCACTACAGTCAGCACCATCAATATCGGCATGAAAAATGCCATGCCATTACCAATGACTTGGAACAAAACACCCTCTAAAACCTCAGTTCAAATCCATCAATAATATTAGCATGTGAACGGTGGATAAAGCACGCTGACCTTGAGCACCTTGATAAGTTTGAGCTCGCTAGTATATACGCCACAAACTTTCATAGTGAGATGATCTCAGCTTTTTTGTATTGCACTGCATGTTTTTTGTCCTTTGAGTGTAAGTTACCTTTGTGCTTCGTGTGGGACAATGAAAAGAGGTAAAGAATTGACAAAAGACCAGATCGCAGGTATCAGTTTCTTGACTCTTGGGGGAAAAGGAAATAAACAAATTTCTGCTATCACTGGCTTGGTGGTGAGAAGTATCCAGTGCTGGACGTAAAAGTGCAGGGATGCAGGAGACGCTGATTTGCTGCTACAAAAGAAGAGGACAGGAAAGGCCTGTTTCATTGATCAGAAGATCCTTAAAGTGCTACAGTGCCAAGTGGACCTTGAACTTCACATCAGTGCAAAGGAACCAAAAGAAAAGCAACTGAGGCTCCTTCAGGATGTCTCAGTACCATCCAACGACGCCTTTGTGAAGACCTCCATTTCCATTATCATCTACCCCCAAGAAAGCCCATAGTAATGACCTTGCAAAGGAAGAAAAGAATATTATTCTGTAGGAAATAGTTACCCTGGGAACCAAAGAAGAAGAAAAAAAAAAAAAAAGTATTATGATCTGATGAGGCAACCTTTAAAGTGACTGGGAACAGGGGGAAGAAAGGTAAGGTTGTAGGCCAACTCGAACCCTCACCACCCCAAATTCACTGAGAGGACCATGAAACACCTGAAAAGTGTCATGGTCTGAGGCTTTTAGGTACCATAGTACTGGGGAGTTAGTGGAATTACAAAGATCACTATCTCAAGCTTCTCGCCGACCATCAGGACTGCTTCATAGCATGCCAGAATGAGATATTTCAACAAGACGGTGTGCCAGCTCACACAACCAAATTGGTCAGTGAATGGTTTAAGTGGGTGGGGGAGGGGGAACAATATCAAGGACTAGTCAGGCAATAGTTTCAATTCAAACACCACTGAAAACATTTGGGCCTTGATGAAACGCTGTCTACAGGGTCGCGACACCTCCACAGTGCCCAAGCTTGTCGCCCAGCTCAAGGCCATCTGGGCAAACCTGGAATTCTCCTTCATCCAGAACCTAGCCATATCCATACCCAAACATCTCTAGAACTGCATGAAGAAGGACAACCCGATGAAGTACTAGAGGTAGGGTTAGTACACAATGAATATTTTTTTCTGAAAAATTTTCTGTAAGTCTACGCTAAGTTGTGAGGCAAAAAATATCAATATCAATGGCGCTGACTGCTCAGTTAGGCTCTAGGTATAAGTTTTGCTTGAATAGACTATAGAGAACTTCCCTACAGGCAACCTAACATAATATGCAGTTACTCGAAAATACTACAAGCTTTGCAATATGAACTACCATTGTTGCTACAGTAGTTTGAAAAGTAAATTTTTCTATACGTACTGTAAAAACAACCAGCCATAATAGTTTGAGTTTCATAAGATAGTGTTTGTTCTCTCATGAAACACCTCCTAAAAGTTATACATCTCCTGTATCAGGAGAATGTGACTATCTGAACCACAGCAAAGCCTCACTTACCGCTCCAATTGCCACGATGCGGTCAAAGTGATGGATGTACACATGGACAAATACTCTGAAGAGGCGGGTGAGGATCTTCTTGCACAATGGTATGAAGGACTTTGGAAATGGAACATCTGAAAAGATATTATTATGAAGTCAGTGAATTCACCATTTCTATGTTTCTTTCAACACATAAAGGATTCAATTACAAAATAGTAGTCAATGTGACAACCCAATCTTGTAACAGTTCTCTAGATCCAAGTAATTCACGTGTCATTACACTTACATTCCTCAAGCTCCACAACATTCAACCTTTTGACTTTACAAAAATAGGTATATGAATCAAAATTGAGAAGCAAATGCTCACAAAATTAAGTCAAAAATAATTTCTTGAGTCTTGCAGAAAGGAATATTATGAAAATACATCTGTCAACCTAAAGTGAATCTGTGCATACCTGGTATGTCTCAGATATTACATAGGCAACAGAGCCGACTTTAAATGAACAAGTCTTACATGCAAATACAAATAATCTTTGAGATAGAAAATTTGTTACGTTTAACTTTCGTTTTACTTTCAGTTTTTGAGTATTTAACTTTTAGTCTGATACATCAAACTTTGGGTACCTTTACTTGTACTTTGAGTAACATTTTGTCACTATAATAATACTTTTTCTAAGTACCAAAGCTAAATACTTTTTACAACACTATAAAACAAAGGACTTGACAGACAAATTTAAAAATGATAATGATGATGATGATGATGATGATGACGATGATGGCAGCTACATCTAAAACAAAGATACCCCTGAGAGGAATAAATACTATTAGTGTAAGAAAAAGCATTGTGTTTTTGTGGTACAAGTTAGAACAGATAACAGTGACATACCAACAGTGACTGGGAATACATGTTCATCATTGATCTGTGTCTCTACCCAGTCCATGAGAAGAGAGACATACTTTGGGGCAGGCAAGGCTGTTGGTTTCTTGTATTTGCCGCCATCAGCCCAAAGGTATTCAAACTTTTGACCCCCTGACATAGTAGGACAGGAGGCCTCTGTGCAGTACTCACACACAGTGCCATATATGAGATTGATTCGATTGAAGAAATCCACCACTGAAATATAAAACCCGTGGCTAATAGGCTTATAGGTCAATTAATAATAAAGGCATTACAAGTTAATAATTCATACAGTACAATTGAGAGGCATTGGTAAGTAGATCAGAAAATGAATACCAAAGAAAGATGCACTTAGGTCAAATTCACAAAGCACACATTTTCATTGGTCGCTGTCTTCATTATTTTCCATTACAATAATATCTCCATTTCCCTATAATACATTTAAGGCCATTCTTACACGTGAGAACACCACAACACACAAGGGAGGATAAAATTAAATAAAGGATGCGCAAGTCATTCAGTAAAGTGATGGGAATGTTTAGAGATTGATGTTCTGATCACCAGAACCACTCACTAACACTTTCTGCCACTTGTGTCTTTTTGGTTGGTTTTATACATTTTTGAGCTTGTTTCGAGGCAGATTTTGTTGCAAAAACATTTAATTTAATTATGATTTTTCTCATGAGTACACAACTTTTAAGCACTATTGGGTTTTGAGTTTTGAAAAAGTGTTAAAATGATAAACCCTAATAAACAAACTTGTAAGGCCTGTCATGGCTGTCATGGTGGAGAGCAACTCAACATATTCAGGTGACACCCGACAAATGTCTTCACAATGACTCGTGTCTATTGCTTACTACTTACAAGGTAATAAATCTATCTATCTATCTATATGCCCCGATGTGATACCTCTAAAACAGGGGTAGCTGAGACAAGGCACGCATACACAAACAAACACATGCACTCTTTTCACTTAGCCAGTAAACCCATAGAATAGAAGACAAGTGCACCCCGCCCAAACACAGGATATCAGGTCAGTCATGCAAATGGGGTGAGGGTCATATTCACAACAGTCTCAGGGTTTAAATGAATATATAACAAAAAAAACTTAAATGTATTCCTTATATTCCCAATTTAAAAGTTAAATTCAAATTTAATAAATGATTCTAGTGATTCTCTTTCCCTTTCTGGTTCTTTAGACATTAAAACCATTTGTCTATTAATAATTAATCAACCTCTTTTCCACTAATTGAATGGGTACACAGCAGGAATCAAAAGAGCAGCAGGGAATAGCTTTGACCTTGGCTGAAAAAGTTATATTCCATGACTTTGTGTACAAGTTAGTAAAAAGTGGAAAGTAATGTCTCTATAATATAACTGACTGTAACAAATGGCAGGCATTCTTATCTGGAAACTACTGTTAATGATTTTGTCCTTTTAGTTATTCTTTTTAAAATCATACTAATTACAAGGAGTCTCACAAGCTTTCATGATCACCAGTATGTGTTCTGTAAAGAATGCTATACCAGTGCTCTTATAGCTTTCCCAAATAAATCCTGATAAGTGTTCTCTAAACAGGCTTTAGTAACTAAAACCTTCTTATCAAGGAGTCATCCTCACCATGAACAGCAATCCAGTCATTGAGGTCCTCCCCTGACGGCAGCGACACCACAGAGCGCAGGTTGATGCCTGAGCTGAGGGATGCTTGAGCCTGTTTGTGGAGTGAGTACTTGAGTGTTCCTGGCTCAAACTTCTTCTTGGGTCTGAAGGTCTGCAAGAAAGGCTTTTATCAAATGGGCCTGGCTGTGGAGAAATAGGAGTGAACACCTGGGTACTACACTGACACTTGAAAGTAAACATTCACTATTGTAAAAATGCAACCTTGAGGAGTAATTTTCATACTATACTTGACTCTTTATACAGAAAATCAACATGATGAATGAAAAAGACAACAGCTTAGAACATATCAATCAATTATTGGGGGCATACGCCAAGGGGCACGTCACCTCGCCAACCCTCCGACGCCAGCTCCAGTGATCACCCCGTGCAAGTCCCCAAGCAAGCCCCCTTCCCATACCAAGTAACTCCCAAGAGGAGGAATCGACTTGCCCCAGCCACAAACTTTGCGGGCACCCCCTTGGCCTCCTCCACTCCAGGTTATCCCTTTCAGAAACAACCTGAGAAGCAAGATCAGCTTCTGGGTATCGTGCCACATGCCCATATAGCCGGAGTTGACATTGGCGGACTATGCTGGTAATAGGCCTTGATTCAGTCTCACGGAGCAGTCGCTGATTTGACACAAAGTCATTCCAACGATACCCCATGATACTGCGAAGGCATTTATTACCAAAGACATCAATTTGCCTCTTCAGATCGGTGTTCAGTGTCCATGTCTCACAGCCATACAGTAAAACAGGGATCACCAGCGATTTGAATCTTTGAATCTTTGTCCGTCTGCACAGGTACCGACAACGCCAGATACTTGTGCTGAGCGAGTCCATAACGCCCCACACACCTTGGTAGGAGCGTACACTTCAACAAGAGACATGAAGCCCAAGGTGTGCTTCAGCCTCAATCGCATTATACACTCATCAACCGGAATAACCTCAACAATGGACGGCTGCAGTCTGCTAGAGATGCCTATAGCTACTCCCTTAAGATGGGCACCATTGCTCATGCTGGACCAGTAGTAGGTAAAACCTCTACTACTGATCTCGCCACTGCCAGGCCTCCTCATCTCAGAGACTCCCACTACATCCATCCTCAGCTTACTGAACTCATCCGATAGATGAGGCAGTCGGTGGTCCTCTGAGAGGGTTAGTATGTTCCAAGAGCCCACACGCAGAACCCGCCGGAGATTTACACCAGAGCTGGTTCGGCGAGTAGGCGCCACTTCTGCAGCCCCTCTGTCACCCCCAGAATTAAAAGCAGGGCGAGGGGATCCTCCCGCACCAACAAAGAGGAAGGTGAAACTATAACCCTTCCTGGGTGTTACTACATAATTGTCTTTTACAGCTGTCACAAAAAAGTTATTCTTTACGTATACATTTATGAGCAACTAAGGCAATTAACATTGATTCTGTCCTGCTACATAAAGAAAGACGACTATGGGTTTGGGTAACTTTATGTTCTACCAAATGATGTCATAAAATACAACTTAATATAAAGCTATCAGTGCACCCACAGCCTCCTGAAGCTCATACATACAATGAACTTCCTAACATATGCTTTATGTCTTCTGAAGCAGAACAAAATTACCAAAACTACATCAAAACTTCTATTGGGAATCTCAAAGCAAGCATAAAGGTCATTCAGTTATCTGGAATATTTATACATTTGAGGGAAACTTTACAATTGGTGGTACCAGATTAAACAGAAGTTGATTATCTTCTGGTTAAAAGTTTCATCATTATAACAAATTGATGTAATGCTTTGGAGGAACACACATGACTTAAGTAACAACAAATAGTTCAATGTTTGAAACAAAAATATGGTTGAAAGCCTGAAGATATTACTTCCCTTGTACTAGCAGGTGTTCACAAAAAAAGCCCATACAGTCCATAGAATAAAGTAAATTTAAACATAAACTAAGGAGCACAAGCAAGCCCATTCTTTAGCCAAACAAATAATAGTTATGCACCTTACATGGGCCACAGTATTTTGCTGCAGGAAGAAAAAACAACTGATGGTTTCTTGAAGAGTGCCAATGCCTATTAATACTAATGAATCTATAACATGTCCTTCAATTTATTCTTACGATTAAACTTATATAATTACACGGTATTTCTTTACAACTACTGCTCCACTTCTTTCTTTTTTCTCTCCTTCCCTACATACTATACATAGTGTACTCAACACATTTGTGAAGGTTTCAGATGGCAGTCACCATTATTTACCTCACAAAACGTCTTTGAAGTTGTTAGGTTAGGTTGGTTATGTTATGTTAAGTTATAGTTAGGTTAAGGTTGTTAGGTTAGGGTACTGTTATGTTAAGTTAGGTTAGGTTCGGTTATATAAGATTTTTACATTTTATTACCCAAATCCAGAAAAAAATCTTCGGTTGAGAACCCTAACTTTTGGGGAATAAAATTAAAAAATCTTATATAACCGAACCTAACCTAACTTAACCATAACCTAACCGTAACCTAACCTAACAACCTTAACCTAACCATAACTTAACATAACATAACTTCAAAGATGTTTTGTGAGGTAAATAATGGTGACCGCCGTCTGAAACCTTCACAGATGTTTTGAGTATACTATGTATAGTATGTAGAGAAAGAGAGAAAAAAGAAAGAGGTGGAGCAGTAGTTGTAAAGAAATACCAATTACATAAACAATGCACCTCTACCCAGGTCATTTGAAATACCTGCAGCAAAATAAAAAAATAACTATGAAGACTAAAAATATGGTTAGGGATCCTGTGGTTAACATTGGCCCACCACCACCAAGGCATATGACAGGGCACCTCAACACAGAAACACCACCACCACCACCACCATCTAGCTACAAGTCCTATGTCGCCCTTCTTCCTCTTATACTATCTTAGGTTTGTGTAAGAGTTCTCTATCAACTAAGAGTGTGCATATCACATGTTACGTCCTCTTGAAAATGTACATACCGTCTAATAGCATAGCATTCTTAATATATATATATATATATACTAAAAATGTTGAAATGGTGCTTAAATCTGGGTGTGTTAGTAGAAAGGAATTTTAGTGCGGTGAAGGCTATTTATTCATCTGAGGTGACTGAAGGTAAACCTCAATTGGATCAGCACTAAACACAGTCAATCACTAGAGTGCTCTAAACATGTGCCAATATATCATCCTCTTAATATTATTTCATAACATCTGGTGCTAAAAAGTGAATGAGTGACTGCTATGGTGTCCACAGATCATCTTTCATCTCTTAAAGGTTTACTGTGAGAAGCTTGAAATAAATAAAGATAATAATAAATAAATAAATAAATACTCGCTGAGGCAATCTATTTATGTGGCTTTTGGGTAACATTAATTGAAAATAGATAAAACTATTTTTAGAATCAGAACCACTGAAAATCATCTAATTGACTGGAATTATCTACTAATATGCTAAAACAGATTTATTCAAATAATTTGTATCTGAACTGTTAGTGAAAATAAACTTGAATAAATCATCTATATAAACACAGTTCACTTAATGTAACCTATTTTGTACAGAACTCTTGCTCAACATATATATGATACTGTAAATTGCATTGAATGTGTGTACTTGAAGTGCTCATGAGGGAAAAAAGGAGAATATGAGGGCATGAAGGAACAAGGGAATGTGTACAGTGAGGGAAGCAGGAAACACAAACAGACACTGGACCAAGAGGAGTGACACACAGATGGTTGAGTCGTGGTCAGAGAAAATTGTAGATGTCTTTTTCATACAAATACATAACATGTGCTGCTCCATAAAAAAAAAAAAGTTTCAAAAAGAGATTAATTTAGTTTGGTGGGTGTACAAATTTGACAACCAATTGAACAAAAATTTGGTTTAAAATAACAAAAATCTATTTATGCATCTAATTAACAAAATTAACAACTTCATAGTTTGGAAAAAAAACTCCTTTGATCTCTAGAAACGAAATATTAAAGAAGTTCATGTTTTTAATGTTATTCTAACTGCTATACAAAATGCACTCTACAAGACTGGACTTACTCTATGGAATTCATTGAACAACAAGATACAACTGTAAAATCAAGTATTCTATTCATCTGACTTGATGTGCTATTGACACAAACTTGAAATATGAACTGATGTGTAATTTCCTCAACCTGAAGGAACATTAAATTCAAGAACACAAACAGGTATATGTTACTGTTTGTGGCTTAGAATGAGTTTACCTGTTTTTGTTTTTTTTATATTAATTTGGACTTAACAAGAATGACCTCGCTGAACTGACATGACTCTGCCACCAATGTCTTCCCACCTGACCACCATCACTGCTCTTGGTTCATAGGACTTTCTAACATTATAACGTGTGTGGTGTCTACCCTTGGCCTGTACGTAATGGTCTAAAACAGACTGACACCACAGTCATTCCCTTATCTAACCTACCAGCCCTCACACATTCCTTTCCTTATAAAGCCTTCAGCCAGTAAACTGTTTTCTAGTCTGTCTCTTTTAAATAAATAACCAGCAAGGGTGGAGACACCATACATTAAGCAGTCGTTTATGCTGAATATGTAATAAAGAGAGTTTGCTCACACCCATATTCCACATCCATTTCACCAGCAATAAGACACAGTGCAATGAGTGCATGTCCAAAAATATAATGGAACAAAGCATAAGTCCACCACCTACAAACACACATCACTACTCACTTGCTTGGAGTTGTGCTGTAGAAAAGAAAAGAAATCAAACAAAACATTAAAATATTACAAAAAAAAAGATTGCATTAAACAGTATTAAGTAAGTCCACATTTTTTTTAACACACAACAGACACAAAGTCAGCATTACAAGTTGTCCCAATGACCACTAAATCTCAATAAAATAGCAACTAATAAACCACTGATGGTTATTTTTTTTTCAATGTTATTCATAAAGATAGACTAAATCATTTCTACCTGGCAATCATACTGTACCAAAAATAAGGTTAATATTCAACAACACCTCAACACCCACAGAACCCTTAATGCCTTGCACATGGAAAGAATATAAAAAAGCAACAACACTGATGGGTCCAAGATTGAGAGAGAGAAACTATCATGACTGAATCTCCCAACTCTAGAATAAAGAAGGGAAAGGGAAGATCTAATTGCTTTACAGTACACAGTTTTGAAAGGAGTGGAAAAAGTTGATATAGATATTTTTGTATGGGACTCAAGACAATAAGGCATGGAAATAGTTGAAAAGAACCACTTGTGAGGATACAAAAAATATAGCTTTCCATACAGAAGCATAGAAATTTAGGGCAACCTAGATACAAAAGTGGTCCATGCTATGAATATTCAAGAATTTAAAGCCAGGCTAGATAGCAGCAGATATGGAGATCGAACAATACGAGCATAACTCTTTTCCTGTATGTTATATGAAGGTAAATACATGAGGTGTGCTGAGCAGTTTATGAGTGGCATCTATAGCCCAGGTTAGTATTTGCTATTCTACATCACTCATTATGGAGCTGTTCCACCCATAAATACATGATCTCTTATAAAAAAAAAAAATTCCCAGAGAAGATATCTGTTGACCTCTAGAAAATAGATCCTTCTTAATAAATCGGCTATACACTCTTCTATAATTTTTTTTTTCAACAAGTGTTTATAATAATATTCTCCTCATAAGCACAACGCCAAATACATATGTACTAACTGTACTAAATTACAATATGAGACAATACATAGCTACTTTATTCTCTTGGACTTTTAAAATCTTGAAGAGGTATTGCAGTCAAGCTGCATCAAACAACCTTAAGGACACGAAACAAGTTAGCCTCACTACTCCAACCTTCTCAGAACTATCACCTTTAATAGAAACTAGAAATAAAGGTTTGCAGCTTTAATATGGAAGTGCATTACCATAAGTTGTTTAATATGATGCACTTGTTTTATTCATAACAACCATGCATCATCAACGATGCAGGTATGTGATTGGCTTAGGGTTAGCATCTCATATCTGCTTCCCATATGATGTTCCTTCGGTACCAGATAACTACTTCCCTGTTTCAAGTAATTCAAATCTTTATTTACATATTATATTGGTGCAGACAGTGTCACATCACCTGATCAGTGCCAAGCCACAAACTGAACAATATCTGATGCATTCTCTGCTACACTTATAAAGTGAACTTTTTGATTTAGTTTTATGAAAATAATTAATCTTTATACAATGCCTATCTACATTATTTGCTGTTTGCTGCTCTTAAAGAGGGGTAGCTGGGACAAGGCATCTACATTGGGTTTGGGGAGAAATTGATCTCCCCTTCCCATCTACACCTTGTCTCATAGTAGGAGATTAAATAATCCCCTGAGCTAGGTAGCTAATAGACAATATAGCTCTTCTAGGGTTAACGTGAGCACTATCCTTCTCGCCAAGAAACTGCTGAGAGTTAGGATCAAACTCGCAACCTATTAGCCACAAGCCGAGCACTGTACCTCAGAGCAACTCGGACTCTGTCTCGTATTAGAAAAAAATAATAGAGAGGCTCCCCAGTTCCCTTGCTCCTTCCCTTATAGTGGCCTCTTACGTTACACAGGAAATATGATTGCAGAATTCTTCCAATCTGGTCGCTGGCCAGGTCCCCCTACCACGCGTTATACAGTGACACATGTATATAATCATCTAAGTTATATCTTTTTCAGTCCAAGCGTGTGACTTGACTACAAAACTAATGTTGGTTGAAATTAAGTACAGTTTTGCCTCACAGGTCATCATAGCCTATATGATTTATAAATGCATTCTCGACTTATGATATGTTCATCTTTTGTCGCGGTTTATTGGTATGTAATAAAATCTTGAGTAAGGGTGCGTGTTTAGTTTACAAGACAACCACTGATGGCATTTTGTGTATCACACTCATCAAGATTCTTTAAACAGCACAACTTGGTTGTTATGCCACAATTTCATGAAATTCTCAGCTTATTTTTCACATTTAACCTTCACTGTGAAAAAAATGCAGGTGTCAGTGTAGTGTCAAATGTAAACACCAGTCCATATCAATCCATGAAGCGTTGAAAAAGAAACGACCAGGATCAAGGGATCTTTAAATAAATGTCTCAGTGTTTCAAAACATGAGGCACAACACATGACAGTAATGCTAGGTGAAAAAAAATTGACAGTAATGACGTTATGTAGCAATCAAGTATGACATGAATTAATGAAAACACACAAAAAAAACTTAAGTAATGAGGAATGACAATAAACAAAAATTGTACCAAATTGACATGTTGCAAGGTAAAACCATAATAAAATGACACTTTGTCAACACTTTCATATGAATAAATATTAAATTTCAGGCAGACTGATACAGGAATTATGATATGTGGGATATATAATTTTCTACATTTTCACTAAGGCCTGAAAGATGGGATAGTTTGTAGCTGTCATGAGCCTAGTCACAAGTAGCACCAAGTTACACTGCCTGACAGATCCATTAACCTTCATACTGTCAACTGGCGCCATGTTACACTATCTGACAGCTGCCTTTACCTCCTGTCAACCTTCCCTATCTAAACGGGCGTCACCTACCACGCACCTCCACACTCACTATACACACTCAAAACCCATCACTCATCATGCATACACGTACAAAAACAAATCGTAAGACAGTTTATTAAGCTTTCAAATGTATAACTAGATGACTGCGTTTGAAAGCTGTGTGAAGGGAGGGTACTTTCATCTCCCTTGCCTCACAGTCTCATGTGAGGTTTTTCAGGTGTGTATGCCCACTCAAAGGACGCTCCAACACCTGTTCCTCTATACGACCAGGTGACTGCTCCTCTGCCCACACCCTGGTTAACTTACTTTCCCTTTCTGGAAGAACTCCACGAATCCCCCGAGCGAGGCCATGACGCAACCCAAACACTGTGTCCAGACGAGGGAAACTAACTTGTGACTTCTGTATTTAACTCTTATATAACACGTTTTAAGTAACAATACAGTATATTTAACAACAAAACTTGAAACAAAATTATCACATCTGTTTATTAATGTGGTTTGTATGTGGATAATAGGTTTAGTTTGTGTTATTATTTGAGTTGAAGACAAGGAGGGTGTGTGAAGGCAGGGCCATGGAGGGCTACGAGCGGATGTCGTCTGCAGCACCGGAACTATTCTTATCAATGAGGTTTTTGTGTGCGTATGTGTGTCTGATGTAGCATCCCTTTGTTCTCCACTAAAAAACATTACTGGTAACTCGTCGCATCCCTCGAGAGAGAGAGAGAGAGAGAGAGAGAGAGAGAGAGAGAGAGAGAGAGAGAGAGAGAGAGAGAGAGAGAGAGAGAGAGAGAGAGAGAGAGAGAGAGAGAGAGAGAGAGATGTGTGGGTACAGTAGTAATGACTGATTCATTTAGTACGTGCAACAAGGAAGCATTATGTTACTGCAGGAAACGAGGAGTGTTACTTTCAATGTGTATAATGGCACGTTACAGTAGTCACGTCAGACATACTACGTTTTCTTCGATTGAGATAAGCATTCAGTGTATTCGACGCTTAGCCTATTTGTTTTTGCTTTCCATGTTTCTTATTTAGTTACATTTCATTACATCCCACAATGAGGAAGCGATCTGTTAAAAACTATACCTCTTAAAATAAAGGCAAAGAGAATTTGACGATACAATCACTGATCATCTTCACCTTTCTACTCAGAAATTCATATAAAAGAAATTATATTCAAATGTAAGAAGTCGATATGAACTGTAAGGGCCCTATGAATATTGTAGTCCACGATGAAAACCAAAGAAGTAATAGATCAACAAATCAGTCAGTAGGGTATTGTAGGTCTCGCAAACCTAGAAGTAGGTCACCAGTAGTGTCAGTGACAGCTAGGAGTGTATAAGCCATACTACAGGTCAACAAGGCACTGCACCACAGACAAATATCGATGCAAATCCAAATTTTAATAATGGAAAATACTATTAAATGTTCATGAAATGAGCACCAATGATTGATTTTGCCTTCAGCCTCCTGATAAAGGTCAGGGGGGAGAGGGCGAAACTGGCGGCCGAGCTGCTTTAAATAATTACTAGCAAACGTTGTTTTTTAATCTCTTAAATTTATTATTTTATCTATGTTTTTGGCTTTTCACACCCGACAAACAATTGCATTAGCAAATTATAACATAGC
>JAPQNM010000013.1:28154318-28184769 GCA_029783475.1 Metacarcinus magister | reverse complement strand
GAGAGAGAGAGAGAGAGAGAGAGAGAGAGAGAGAGAGAGAGAGAGAGAGAGAGAGAGAGAGAGAGAGAGAGAGAGAGAGAGAGAGTGTGTGTGTGTGTGTGTGTGTGTGTGTGTGTGTGTGTGTGTGTGTGTGTGTGTGTGTGTGTGTGTGTGTGTGTGTGTGTGTGTGTGTGTGTGTGTGTGTGTGTGTGTGTGTGTGTGTGTGTGTGTGTGTGTGTGTGTGTGAGAATGCGCGTGCCTGAATTTCATGCATACTGCTTTCAGTCCTGAGCTTACTTACCCCTTAAGTCAAATGGTCTACATTATTGTAATGCACTGCACAACTAAACACGATGGATGGCCTTGTGTTCCGTTTTGCGCGCAATACTTTTGGGGGTACTTTTAAAGGGGATCATACGCCTCGAATTTTAATGATTTTTTTTTTATAGAAAATACAACTGATTAAAAAAATCATAGGCTTATGCACTTTTCGACTATCGCATGGAATTTCATTGCAAGATTCACGTAAAAGAAATAGTTATGGATAATTTCCTAACCCCCTACCTCCAAGACGTGCTCTGCACCAGGCGGTGTGCATCTAGTTTGATTACATTAATGAATATAATTTTCACCTAAAGAATCCACTCATATTTACTCTCGCAAGTCAGTCACTGGCAGTTCTACAGCATAGTGTCTGGGATGTCCGTAGACCATAGCTGTCATGAGGGAATAAGGGTAGTGTATTCATGCCCCTTGAACAAGTCTTTCACACACTTTGCATCTTGTATCTTGCTTAATTAAGGTGTCATGGGCAGAGTCTCCAACATTAAAAGGAAATCCAAGAACGAATTGCAAGAACAAGGGCATCCAGAGAAAGCAAAATCAAACCCTGCCAGACTCCACGTCACATCCACCCTACCTCCACTTTACACTTTACACTTTACATTTTACACTTTACAGGCTCTAGAATGTCATGTGAATGCCACATATTAATCAATATTGATGCACAATTGGCATCTGCATTTAGGAATCACTCACATGAGTAGTGCAAAGTGCACATAAGGGGATAAAGGAGACGTGTGTAAAACATACAAGCAGGTATGTTGGGCCAATGACTGGGTTCAAGATGTAAACGGGACGACGGGCGTCCAAGAGGCCGTCATGACGCTGGAGGCTCCAAACCCCAGGACACACTACTACTAACTAACTTCCCACGTCTTGGTAGTGTTATGACTTACTCTAGCGTGGTGTTAAGGTGGTAAAGTTATACTTAATCTGCAGTGATGAGGGCCAGCAGCAGCATCCCACGGTGAGCCAGCTGCCATGGAGGATCAGGAACTCATGGGGCGAGGACATACATTACCACACTGGAGTTTGCATTACCACACAATTCTCGGTGACTTTATCTACTTACACATATCAAATTTGCTTCTGTAATTTCCACGGGAAGAAGTTTTCACTAACATGATGTAAATACTTGAAAGCACTAAGCTCGTACACCAACCACCACAGATTCCGTAGCAAATGCTCCGCGTGTTTAGGTGGAAACTGGGAATTTCATCGGTATCGTCTGCTACACAGGATACAAATGAACTATCCACCTTATTCCAAGACGGCCTCTAGGTTGGTTGGTTGTCTATTGTGTCCCCATCTAGGGGACACACGGACTATTACGGGCTCTAGATAGCTCGTGTGTCTCCTAGATGGGGACACGATAGAAAACCAACCAACTTATTCCATGTAAAGATATCTCTTAAACAAAACCTAAGTTTTTCTTAGCTTGGAATGGCCGAAACAGAATTTTACGTTTGTATTATTGACTTAATTTCATATATATCTGAGTTAAGTCAAATGATAATTGATACAAGTTCAGACTAATAGTAAAATCAACATCTGAAACGGTGGATTTTACAAGCGTTGCTCCGAGATCATGACATTTGCCGAAGCCTCGTTTACGGTGCTCGACTGAAGCTTTTCACATGATTACATAGTCACAGGAGGAACAGTTACCAGGATACATGTTGATTCATTACCTTGGTGTCTGCTGAGGAGGTTGGTATAACTTGCTCCTCATTGTCTGCTCCGCTATACCTCCTTCATATTGCTGTAGGTTATTCATACTTCCGAGTCTACAAACTTGAGATACTTTATTTCATTACACCTAAGAATACATTAAAGTACATCTCTATATATGACTATATCCCAACAATAGGTTCATCTCCTTGTTTTATTATTTATTTTCGATGTGTCGTCCGCGAGGAGAGAAAAGTGGAGGGGCGGGAGTGCTGCTGAGAAACTGGGAACGAGGGGCGAGCGGGGAACAAACAGGGGAGGCGGGCGTGGATGGAGGAGACTCGGGAGGGTGAATCCTTAGCTGAACGGGTGAGGGGAGGCACCATGGTTGAAGCAAAGTTCCCGCGATATGCATTACCGACAAAAGAACTAAAATAATACGCGCACTGGGCCTGGCAGAGCTGAGTCCGGCGAGCACAGCCACCCTGCGAGGCGGTGGGCCACAGGGCGTGAGGCATCACAGGGCGGCTGAGTTCACGGGACGAGGCAATCTTTGGTTGTTCTAGCTGTCCCACTCCCTCTCTGCCCTCGTTGACCTGCGGCGGCTAGTACGGGTAATGCTGTGTTGTGTGGCGGGAACGAGGCTCCTTCGCCAACGAGGCCACCGACGCCCTCAGCACCACAGATGCAGCTTCATCGCGGTGGGGGCGGGTTGGGGTTCCTTCACCTCTTTTTCTTGAACACTTTGTAATAAAGGTTCCTACGTTTGAATGACTAAACTGATTTGCTAATGGTTTCATCCACAATAATTGTAAAAAAAAAAGTACTACAAAACAGCAAATAGATGAGAGTTAAATCTTTGGCATCCTTGAGTCACCTCCGAATCATGAACCAATTGAGCGACGACCACCAATCGAGGTGTTCCGGGGGGCAGCAGCAGAAGGGAGGCGATGTGGCGCGGGGAGAGTGAGGGGAAAGTGAGGGGGATGAGGTCGACAAGGCAAGAGTAGCCGCGGGTTGTCTGCAGCGAAGGGGTGAAGGGGGTAATAGTCATATATCTGTCTGACGGCGGCGGGAGGCGAGGTTCAACAATACCAGCGCCAAGCCCGCGGGTTTGCGACTCAACACTGTAGGTCAGCTTACACAAGAAATAAACACCAACAGGAATAAAACGAGACATGTCTGGCAGGAATAGCTTGATGCATCAGGTGGCGTGACAAACTGAAATGTGTTGGGAGGCGCTGGCGGAACGGGCGGTCCTCTGTGGGTCGTGAGGGTGCTAATGTGTATGGGCGCCGCGACCCACGAGACCCGCAGCTGCCCGCTCAGCGCCTGCACACCGAAGAAAGGGAGGGGGACGGTGTACTTGGGCTCGAAGCCACATGAACTATAAAGGCACAGCGTGAACGCCAACTATATCATCTCCGTGCATCAGGTATGTACAAAATATATTACTTCATTACACTAACATCTTTTATAACCAAACTTATGCTGCATTTAATATTCGTAACAGTTAGTGGAATTTAAAAGGACGGAATAGGTACAGGTGCATGTTACACTATTATGGAGGGCGGGGCACGCCAGCCACACGCTGCGCCCCCGCCTGCTCGTCGCGGCCTCCACACGCCTCCTACCCGAGTGGGAAAAAAAAAATCGAATAATTAAAGGAAGAACATTAAAGTAACCTAACCATTACTTACACCTCACGGTCACTACTTTAACACCATAAATAGGACTGACTTAAATTTACTTTGGTTTGATGCTAACTGACTAGTCCCTTACTGTGTGACGAGGAACTAAGGAACGAGCCCCGCGTGCGGCGGCCAGCGCGCTCCTCTCCTAGGCTGATACACGCACGCACGCACACATGCACACACTCACACGCACACACACACACGCGCGCTTACACACACACACACACACACACACACACACACACACACAGGCCAGGCAAATTCCTAATGATTGCCGAATTGGACCATTCTTTTTTTTTCTTTTTGATGTTTCCTGATTCACTTTTTTTCACGTTAATACTGAAGTGTTTGTACTTCAGACTGACTAACACCATGACTATGGCGGTGCTGGCGGCGCCGCGCCTGGGCTCGGGCAGCAGCATTCACGCCTTGAACACGCCCGTCACGAAGCCTAGCCTGCCATGTCGTCTGAGCATGCGTCGCCTGCTGAAGGCCGGGGGTCCTCATGGGAGACTTGGGATCTCTTCTTAGCTTCTTGATTGTTGTTCTTTCCTCAAACAGCGTCATTGAAGCAAAGTGATACAGCTGTTTTCTTTCCTTGCTAACAACTGCAGTGCTTCAGTTTCCTGCTATTCACCCAAGGGCGGCACGAGCCTACGCTTTACGTACGCCGCCGTCCCGCAGTGCTGGACAACATGATCCTTGTAGGGGTGTTGAGCGGGGTTCTGCCTTGCGGGCCCCTCCCAAGGTACCGCTCTCATGCACTGGTTTAGGCAACATTGCAGGATTACAAGCTGCTCACTAAGTCTTGGCAACACTGTCTTCAGCGACGACTGAGGCAACTCGGGACGGCTTAGCAGGAGGAAGCGTCACCTGCCACCTCGGGCACCAGGCGTATTTTTTCCTCTTCAGCCTCTATCTTTGCAAAAATTGTCCTTTGCAAACTACATAAAGAATTCAAATATATTTCAGATTAAAGTAATGAAAAAATATATTGTGCAGGGAAGTGCAGTGCAAGGAAAAGACTTCACTCGACTCTTGTGAACGTCTGTTCGGTGAGACTCGTTTTCTCCGAGATAAAGCCTCATCCCCACACTGAGCTGCCTCACACGTATGTCCACAGTCCGTGGATGACGTTTAGAATACATGAATTCAGCAGTTTCTCCTTCTCCTCCGAGAGTCACATTCCAGCGGTGTGCAACGCAAGCCTCAAGGGGCGGCGAGCTGTGTGGTGCCGGACACTGGCAGACTTAGATTAATCATGTACTGGTGATAACAGCGCATTGGTTTGCTAGTTACAGCAAAAGACAGTCCTCACAAGGAGCTCATGTATCAGGGCAGTGGGCGAGGCTGAAGACTCGCTCGTGTGTGCCGAGCCCAGGCGGCGACTCTCACAGGATGGTGTTTGCCGTCTGAGGGGGCGTCTCGCAGTCCACACGGGAATTGTTGTTACTTAGACTGTCATTATTGTTGTTGTTATTGTTGTTATTGTCATTATTGATAATGTTGATATTATTGTTGTTTTCCGAGTCTTCAAGGACAGGGAAGGGCTGTGGGGGTGGTGGTGGGATGTGGTCGCAGTTTGGGTGGACAGATTCGCGGTGACGGCGAAGATCGACTTTCCGTTGGAAAGCCTTCTCGCAGAGGCCGCAGGCGAAGGGTTTGTATCCAGTGTGCTTCCTCATGTGGGTAATGAGGTTGGAGGACTGACTGAACGCCTTCCCGCACACAACACACTTGTGGGGCTTCTCACCTGCAACAAAAGACAAATGTCATTAGAACAAAAAATCAAAATTAGAGACTGTAAACTCTTCATTCCTAGTGTAATAGTGACACAGTGATCTGCATGTGAAACAGGCCAGTGTGTGGCACTACATGGCCTGCAGGTATCTGTGACGAAGCACCTGATATGATGCCACTACAGTGGGTAGCCTGCTTCTTCCATGACCAGTACAAAGAGGGAACACTAATTAGGTTTCTCTCTCTCTCTCTCTCTCTCTCTCTCTCTCTCTCTCTCTCTCTCTCTCTCTCTCTCTCTCTCTCTCTCTCTCTCTCTCTCTCTCTCTCTTTCTCTCTCTCTCTCTCTCCACCGGGAACGAAGTGACAGCAGTATGAACTATGTTAAAAGCAGTGCAGTAAACAATATAGACAATACACAACCTTCTAACACCTCCCGTTACTGAAAACTTGGTTCTTTGTTCAAGAGAATAGACGATAATTGTAACATACATAGCCTATATAACATAACTGAATAAATCAAATAAAAAGATTCACGCATATACTTTTTTTTTTGTCTCAAGTTCCAACGTATATAATTCAACGGGTCTGATGTCATATCCTCGCAATAAAACTCACCCCAGACTTGTTGATCGTCTCTTCCACCACCACAGGTCAACACTCGAAAGAATATGGTTTATTAACTGAGCGCCATGTGGCACTGCCTTGACTTGGAAGTGACCGGAAACCCTTTGAAATCACTCCTTTCCTCCTCCCTTGTGTAGGCCTCTTCGTGCATGCAACGTGAGTGTGGGGAGTTATGAGCGTCATGTGTGTGGGATGGGAAGGGGTCGAGCCGCGCCCTGACTAAGGTGAGCAATTAGGGCAGCAAACAATGGCGTAATGACGGCAGTGGGTTATTGATTAAGTGCAGCTTGCGAGCACTTCAGGCGTTCATTTCCTCGTGCTTCATTACGTGATTAATCTGTTTTGGAGAGGCGAAGGAGGTGGAGGAGGGACGTGCTCGGGTCTTACTCATCTGTCGGACCATGCATGAGGAGGAGGAGGAGGAGGAGGAGGAGGAGGAGGAGGAGGAGGAGGAGGAGGAGGAAGAGGAAGAGGAAGAGGAAGAGGAAGAGAAAGAGGAAGAGGAAGAGGAAGAGGAGGAGGAGGAGGAGGAGGAGGAGGAGGAGGAGGAGGAGGAAGAGGAAGAGGAGGAGGAGGAGGAGGAGGAGGAAGAAGAGGAAGAGGAAGAGGAGGAAGAGGAGGAGGAGGAGGAGGAGGAGGAGGAGGAGGAGGAGGAGGAGGAGGAGGAGGAGGAGGAGAGCAGAGAGAGGATAAAGAGACGGAAGGGACCTCGTCGGTAGTAGCGCCTAACACCTTGGAACAGACTGGCATGGAGCGCCTGAAAGATGTTATCGCCCAGATCCTTGAATATTGCAGTGCGGAGGGGAGAGGCGGGACTGGAGGGATCGTTAGTGGTAGTGTGAGGGCGACCACTTCTCGTTCTACTGCAAGCCGAAAACTTGATTCGCTTGATGAGTCAACTTGTGGATCTTGGGTGAATGTGTACACTCGTCATGGTGAAGGAGAAGGCAGCACTAGCAGGGTCCTCCCCTCGCTGTGGCAGGTCGAGGTGACAAGCGGGGTGCCAGGGATGGGGGAGGGGCGAGGTGAGCGACGGTAATGTTTGTTCTCAAATATGTCAATAAACAACATACTTGAGCGTGAGGGATCATGGGTGTTGCCTCGCTCGCCAAGACGGACAGACCCAACCCGCTGCCTCCACGACAAAAATAAACGAAGAGAAGTCAACATGACAAATGAGTCTTTAGGGGTGGCATCGCCGCGCTCTAAATGTGCTAAAATGACAGCGTTACTTGAACAGCCTCTATGGAGCCTCGGTGTGGGTGGTGCGGGGAGTCCAACGAGTGGGAGGCGGTGTTTGTTGAGTCACGCCTTGCACAACACACGCGTCAAGCACTATCTGGCTGAGGAGCGTGATGAAGGGTGGCTGGAGGGATACCTTGTGCAGGACGAGTGCCGTAACTCAGCCGCTGACGGCCCATTACCACCACATTGAGTCGACGCAGCCTTGACGCAGTAAATCAGACCTTATTACTATTTCTTCCTTCTTGAAGTTCTTGCCGTTGATAGTTGGAATGAAAGTTTATGAAATATGAATATTATACACTCAATACAGTGCTTTAATGGTGATAGCCACGATCGATGAAATCGTGATGGGTGAGCCACAAATCTTGCGAAGGAGCGGTTGTCACGGGCGTGCACAAAGGGCGGCATCTGTGGGAGCAGGTCCGCCTTTCATGGTAACGAACCTGATAAATGGTCCCGGCATTCCGCCTTAGACCGGCTCTTGAAAGCGTAATTGTGCGCGATGGAAATGTCAATATCGGGTTACGTGGATGGCGGAGGTATGGGGGAGGGGGACATGCGAGGTGGGGCGAGACGAGGCGGGGCAGGTCGGGGCGGGGCTGCTCCTGAAGGTGGCGCCTCTTGACCACTGGCCTGCTACTGCCGCCCACCCTCCGGGATGGCCGATTACCTTCCGCCCGTCGACAAGTACTGTTGTGCAACACTGCTGCTGCCACGACAGTTCATCTTTCCTACTCTTCTCAATGTCTAAGTGATTCTCGCCGAGCCACACCTTGTCACACCCTGTAATTCTGCGTCTTTATACCACACCCTGTTCTCTTCCTGCTGTGCCCCCTTGCCTGACACTCTGTTACCCAATCCTTCCCATGCCACACTCACTGCTGTACCTACAATACATTTATACCACCATCTCTTCACTCTCACTGTATTTACTACCTTCCACCTTCCCCTTCCTTCCTTCCGTGATGCATGGAGTCAAACAACAACCTCCCTGCACCTCCTCCCTGTTTCAGTACAAGAAGGCATCGCTAAATTGATTCCAATAAAGACTGAGTTCCTGGCGCGCCCTTGTTTGACTGTTGCCCCAAAGAGGGAACACGACAACTTAGCGGTGATGAATGACAGCCAAGTCATACATCAGGGGCTGCAAGGCTCGTAATGGATGCCGCTGCAGGGGATTGCGTGAGCCAGCGGAGAGAGAGAGAGCGAAAGTGAGAGAGAGAGAGAGAGAGAGAGAGAGAGAGAGAGAGAGAGAGAGAGAGAGAGAGAGAGAGAGAGAGAGAGAGAGAGAGAGAGAGAGAGAGAGAGAGAGAGAGAGAGAAGAAAAAAAAAGAGAAAGAATGAGAGAAAGAGAAAATAAATGTTCATTTATTTATATATTTCCGATTATGAGTAAATTTATGTATCTGACCAGCTGCTGAGACATATGTGTGTGTGTGTGTGTGTGTGTGTGTGTGTGTGTGTGTGTGTGTGTGTGTGTGTGTGTGTGTGTGTACCACCTTGTACCGTGCAGCATGACAAGGTGAGAAGGGTCACCGTCCTGCGTTCCTCCACGGTGCCACGGAGAAGCAGTGTTCACGCGCCGCATCTACATACAACACTTGAGGTGGATGAGCCTTTAATTCACTTCACTCTAATTGACTTCATCTCCCATTTAGAGAACGGAAACATGAAGGTCGTGGTGGTGGTGATATGGTAATGTTCTTCAGATTCACCAGCAGTCTGAGATTCCTGCCGACCCCTCCCTAGGTCTTCACATCTCTGAAGTGCTTCGCTAACAGTGCTCTCCTCCGCCCCTGATTAGGAAGCCCCACCCACTGCCGCACACACTAAGCTCTCTACCTGCCTGCCTGCCTGCCTGCCTGCCTGCCGCGGCTCCTGACGCACGCAAACCTATACACTCAAAGTTGGTATACATGCAAACCATCCTTCTGGAGTTCTCGTTCTCTCTCTCTCTCTCTCTCTCTCTCTCTCTCTCTCTCTCTCTCTCTCTCTCTCTCTCTCTCTCTCTCTCTCTCTCTCTCTCTCTCTCTCTCTCAGAAGAAAATAAACTATATATGTACTGACGACACTTTTTAAAACTGAGGAAAGGAACAATAAAAACATGACTGATAAATCAAAAAATAACATCAACGTGGACGATCAAATGGTTGGTACCGACGCAGCACGTGCCTACAGGTGTTAGGCACAGGTGTATGAACAGTAATTACGGGTTGTGTGGCAAGGTATTGTACTGCCAGTTTCTTGAGGAAACTGTGCTGAATTTTCCTAAATAATTTTCTTTTTCGTATGATATTTCTTAACGTTTTAACAAGTGTACTTACTTTCTTACAAAAAAAAAAAATTAAACACACACATCCACACACACCCACCCACATTCACCTACACACACACACCCACACACACACGCCCGCCCACACCCACACCCACCCACACACACACACACACACACTCACACACACACACCACCCCCAAACACACACATACACACCCACCCACACATACACACACACCCACACATACACACACCCACACATACACACACCAGCACCGCTCACCTGTATGTATGTAGGTGTGCTTCTTCATGTCTGACTTCTGATGGAATCGTTTGCCGCAGTACTGGCAGGGGTAAGGCCGTGTGTCCGAGTGGATAAGCAGGTGGGTGGACAGCGTGGATGACCTCTTGAAGCACTTGCCGCACTGCTTGCACTGTTTGTGGTTGAGAGAGAGGTATTAGTAAGGCACTGAGCAGACAGACTTACTATGGTGTAAATATATATGCACATCAGGTAGATAACGTAAGCAATGGAAAGGTTACAACAAGGTGGAGGAGTGTTAGGTGTCTGTCTTTCTGCCATGCTTATCTCTCTCTCTCTCTCTCTCTCTCTCTCTCTCTCTCTCTCTCTCTCTCTCTCTCTCTCTCTCTCTCTCTCTCTCTCTCTCATCCTTGCAAATAAATTGGAGGTAGTGTAACAAGTCTGCGTGACTCACTCCTCTACATTCAGGAGTGAGCAGGTGCGTCGTGCACCTGCCTCACCTGCACGCTCACAGGTACAGGTGGGCGGGCAGTGCGGCGTCCCGCTGATTGCTGCATTGTAATGTGTAGCGACAGGTGCAATAACTTGACGTGAACTTCAGACTGTCTTCAAGGTTAAGCATCGCCTCATTTTTGTTTATTTAAGATTAAAAGTGCATTTGACAAAATCGTCGGTAGTGTTGCTGTACTGTTAATATCAAACGATTACATCTGTGTTTCCGTGAGTCTAGTGATATATACAGTATGGTGACGGACAATTGTAAAGTTTTGAGAAAAGTTCACATTAAATACCGCCGTGTGACCTTGAATGGTGAGGGAACAACGTGCCGTGTGTTGGCGTGTGGAAGGAGACTCAGCGGATGACTGTCTCACCTGAAACGTTTTCTCGGTCCTGGCCGGCGACACAGTGGTGAAGGAGGGAGGCTGCGTGACGCCCTTCTCGCCGTCCACTGAGCAAGGGTCGCAGGGTTTGGTCACTGGGGAGTGGGCTCGCCTGATGTGGATGTCGAGGCTGACCGGGGAATTGAAGGTTTTGGGACATTGCTGGCAGTTGAACATCTCGTTGCCTCGGTAGACGGGCGCCCAAGGCCACACACCGGCAGACCAAGGAGATGAAAGGTTCTCTTCCCTGCTCACGGGGGCCCCCTCACCCTCTTTATCGCGGGTCGCCAGGCCCTGTAGATTCACAACGAAGTCAGCATACTGACGGAGTCCAAGACGGAGGCTGAGAGGATCAAGACTCGGAGCTCGCGGGTCTCTGCACACCTCCTCTTGCGTCATATGTACTGCTTCGCAGTCACTTGAGTCCATGGGGCTCAGGCGGCCTGTTGGAGATGGCAGCGACTCCTCCTTTTCTTCCTGCTCGAGAGCTGAGGCAGGGGACCATATGGCGGCCTTGGCCGGGCGGCAACTCTTCAGGGATAGGTTGAGGGGCTCGTCACGCTTCTCGGGGGACGGTGGCAGCGTGCCTGTTGGAAGCAGGGTGTGAGTAAGTGGGGCCAAGGGATTCTTTTAGGCGTGAGGACATGACTTAGGCTTCAGACAAGTGTTCTTAATATTACAGTGATAACTTTAATATGGTATTAAGTAACATAAAGATAAATGTTTGAAATTAAAAAAATTACATTCATAATTCAAAAATTCACAAATCATAATGAAATAAAATACTGAAAGGAATTTAAGGGGTGAGCGATAGTCAAGATGACTCATTTCTATTAGTCACTAGTCAGCTGAGTCAGCCACGGAAAGTTATAGTGAGGGGGATCAGGTGAGGGAGGGTTGAAGGGTGGGAGACGCTTGAAAAGGGGCCAGGGAGGTGAGGGGGAGCTGAGAGTGTGAGACAAGAGAGCAGGGAACGCCGAGGAAACACTCACCTGTGTAATGCTTGCCTTGGTGGCCGCCGAGTGATCCGTTGGTCCAGAGGGAACCCAGTGTGGTGGCGGAGGCGTAGGAACGCATGAAGGAGGAGGAGTAAGGATAGAGGAGGCCCTGCGCCAGAGGCCATGCACTATCCAGGTATCCGCTCGGGGGTACCAAGGCGTTGGAGGCCACGCACCCGCTCCGGGGACTGTTACATCCTGTGAGGGGGAAGAAACAAAGGTTAAGACGATCAGGTCTTCCTTCTTTCTGCTGAACACCCGTGTGAAGGTAGTACGTGCAGGGCAGGACGGATGGATGGCTGGGTGGATAGATACACGATTTAGACGTCTTGTTACACCTCGCATCCATGTCATCCCGTACTGTCCTAACTACTCACACTTTAACACATCATGAAATGTCATGGCTTATAATACACAACTCTCTCTCTCTCTCTCTCTCTCTCTCTCTCTCTCTCTCTCTCTCTCTCTCTCTCTCTCTCTCTCTCTCTCTCTCTCTCTCTCTCTCTCTCCCTCCCTCTGTCTCTCTCTCTCTCTCTCTCTCTCTCTCTCTCTCTCTCTCTCTCTCTCTCTCTCTCTCTCTCTCTCTCTCTCTCTCGCTCTCTATCTCTCTCTCTCTCTCTCTCTCTCTCTCTCTCTCTCTCTCTCTCTCTCTCTCTCTCTCTCTCTCTCTCTCTCTCTCTCTCTCTCTCACACACACACACTCTCATGCCCCATGCTGTTGGCCGCCCTGCCTCCTCCATCTCCTTTCCTCACATGTAACCCGACCCTCGCCTCCCCTCCACCCCGCACACCCCACCCCCCCGACACCAGATCACCGTACTGAGCTGCGATTGGCCGAGAAAATCTCAGAGCCGAGGTTGGTGCCACTTGGGAGTCTTCCTCGGCCAGGCACCGCGCGCCGCTACCCACACATCACTACCCACTTTTCCTCTCCTCCCTTCCCTCCCCACTGACAGACAACCAGGCCAGGTGACCTAACCCTATGTACTCTTGAAGGCTGCAAAGGTTTGGTTAAAGAGTAAACTAGAAGTTACAAGAAGGAACAAATCACACGTCGCCGTCAGAGTGTCAGGAAGCCCCAAGCATGCCTCGAGGGGCTTCTGTCGCCTCGGCAGTACAACATGGCGACGGTACGCCCCCGCGCCCCGCCACCCCCGCCCATCACTGCTGCTGATACTTTACAGGAGAAGCTGTACAACGCCTCACACACAATTTGTTTCATCACTGACGGAAGATTGGTAATTACACACACACACACACACACACACACACACACACACACACACACACACACACACACACACACACACACACACACAGACACAGACACAGACACAGACACACACACACACACACACACACACCATCATTTCCTGCCCTTTACCCCTCCCACATACACATTATATACACACAGGCTGTCACCCTTCATTGCTCCAACCCTTCCCTTCCCACTCACCATCCCGGTCACTACCCATGTTCCCTGCGACGGGGCTGTCTGTTTAACCGCACGCCAGCTGAGGGTAGCCTAGTAATCCATGTTTTGCAGGCTTAAAGCAATTGTTTCATGGTTGCTTTGTGATAATGTTTTCAGGATTATAAAAAAATTCAATTACCTCACGCGTTCATCCCATTCATGTGTGGAGTCATCAAGCAAAACATTTAGTGCACTTTAGACGAAGACATTATAGAACTACCACAACCCTCGACGCATATACATCTGTTTTCACTGTGACTGTGCAATGTTCCTATGAGTTTCACGGTTCATTTACCGAAAGCAGAAAATCCGTAGGGTCGCTCACTCTACGTTATGTCATAAACACATACAATGCCTCTGAAACAACTTCCACGATGTACACTTCTCTCAAAGTATAATGTAACTATAACGACAGTTCTAAGCACGTCTTTATAAAATAATGTAACGTGATAAAAAAGTGTGTCTTGAACAATACAAACAGACGGTGTTGCGGCCACACAGTCTGGCTACCTTGAATCCAGCGTTGTAGTGACATATAAGGCATTATATCCACACCAACTGTCGACTGTTAACATTAAGTAACTAGATATTTTACTCGATGGTCAAAATGTGATGAAAACCAGTCAGCCTTATCTCAAACTTTTACTTTCTTTGTGCAAGTAACAATATATATATTTTTTTATACATTCCCCAGTAAAAGTTTTCCTAAATGTCACTGGATGATTAGGCTGATTCATACCATGGTGCTAAACTACATTTATAACAATGCTGTGAGTTATATATAGTCTTTCTTTTTTTTTGTCTAAAAACCTAATTTGATCCGCCACGTTCCCCTCCACACCACCACTCCTTCCACCATCCCGCCCTTCACCTCTATCACCCGGGAGAGAAGGTCATGTGTCTGTCTGTGTGTGTGTGTGTGTGTGTGTGTGTGTGTGTGTGTGTGTGTGTGTGTGTGTGTGTGTGTGTGTGTGTGTGTGTGTGTGTGTATGTGTGTGTGTGTGTGTGTGTGTGTGTGTGTGTGTGTGTGTGTGTGTGTGTGTGTGTGTGTGTGTGTGTTTACTCTTCACAGCGGAAATTAATTCATGGAAGCATACTTTTTTTTTTTATTTTAACACAAATATGATTCTGATACTAATAATAATGATAATGATGCTATTGATGTTATTACTGTTGTGCTGCTGCTGTTGCCTCCAGGACATTTCAACATCCCTCCCTCGACCTAAAGCTTCCGTGCCGTAGGTGTTGTCCATGGCCTGGGCGGAGAGGGGCGGGGCGGGGCAAGGCGGTGGGGGAGGGGGTGGTGCGCTGCCTCCCGCACGCCGGCTGTCACCCGCCCCGCCGCCCCCGGGCTCGTGCACCGCCGCATGAAGGCTGTCAACGGGGGGAGTCTTGGGACCAAGCCTTGCATCACTTTTTATTAACACCACCCACTCACTGTGTGTGTGTGTGTGTGTGTGTGTGTGTGTGTGTGTGTGTGTGTGTGTGTGTGTGTGTGTACGAGTGTTTAGTTACGTTGTATGAAATGTTCGAAGGTAGTCAGCCAAGAGGGACTTCATACTACTAACAGATGAGTCTCTCTCTCTCTCTCTCTCTCTCTCTCTCTCTCTCTCTCTCTCTCTCTCTCTCTCTCTCTCTCTCTCTCTCTCTCTCTCTCTCTCTCAAGCTTACGTGCCGTGCTCAACACAATACTTTAATACCGGAAGTGAGACACAACTGAAAAACACTGATGACACTCATGCGAGGAGGAACAACTTGTATTAAAACCCACGACGCGGTGATTGGTGATTGGTGATTGCCAGGTACAGGCACCACGCGCACCAAGCACCACTGAGCACACCACCACCTTAGTTGACCACCACGTCGACGGCTACACTGTCCCTACACCAACATTGAACCTGACGAGTGTGTATGTTGTGTCTATCTAACTATTATTTGCTGTCTCTCTCTCTCTCTCTCTCTCTCTCTCTCTCTCTCTCTCTCTCTCTCTCTCTCTCTCTCTCTCTCTCTCTCTCTCTCTCTCTCTCTCTCTCTCTCTCTCTCTGTGAGCACCTGGACATCTACCAGCCACTTCAGGGGAGGGAACAGAGTAACAGCTTTCTGGCGGTCACCCCATCAGGGCGGAAGAACACAAGCTGCTGCCCCCTCCTGCAGTAACAGACAGGGAGCGGAGGCGGAATTCGAGGTCGGTGGGGAGTCACTGGGTTAGTAGGTGGGAGGGGGGGGGAATGAGGGAGCCTCCGGTTGCCACAATGCAGACATAAAAAGGTCATATTTATTGTAAGCGTTGCATACTTTGGTGTATTTGTATTGCAATGATTCAATACAAGTTGTCAGAGTATTGGTATTAACATTGGATTGTGATGGGAATGTTTTGTTTTCTCTGAACAGCTGCTGCGGTACTGAAACAAACTGTTCAATAGCTCTTCATCACGTTGTTTCTCGGCGTCTTTGAAATGGGCAACAATTTTTTTCATGGAGAGAATGCTTTTGTAATCTGATGTCCAATCATACAACTTCATAATAAATTGCGTCCATGGCATGCATAAAATCAATGTATTCGCACGAAAATTAAGTGTTTTGGTTAAGTTTGTGTTAAAAGATATAACGTACGTATTCCCACATGGTGAAGCACTGCATTAGTCCGTGCGTGCAGCAGAAATAGTGGTGGTGGTGGTGGTGGTGGTGGGTACAGGGCATGAGGCATCTTGAAGCTGCCGCGGCACATCATTGGTCCTGATCGTGTTTCGTCCTTCCCCGCAGTAACGGCGATGACCAGAACTCAAAAAAGCCTCAACGAAGTGCGGAGATCCTCGTAATATTCTATTCGTTGGGCGGTGTTGTGCGTTGTCGGGTGTGTGGTGCACACTACTGAGGCACCCTTCCCCACAGCCTAGTTAAGCACGGATGGTGTGGGCGGCCGGGCTCACCATTGTGGATCTGAATCGGCGTAACGACACATAACGAGATGCAATAAGCACAAAGTACTTAAGTATATGTGCACTGGAGTAATTACGTGTTTTATCGTGCGTCGTGCACGGAGCAGCTAAGTGCCGCGGGGACAAACAGTTATGTAGTAATGTATTGGCGTGGTGTCAAGCGGCAATACGCGGCACTAACACACTCTCCCGCCCCAGCCGTCACTCAGTGTTTGCCGCCCTCTCCCCTCTTGTTGTTCAGCGCTAATATTTACCAAAGCTTTGTGCTGTTGTATTACGTAATGGAGCCATAAATAAAACGCGTAACACTATTCATGAGGCCATTGTCATAATTTCATGCATATTCCATTCAACGAAAGAATCTAGTTTTACCTGAATGAAATTTTGATTGTGTTCCATGGCGAACAACGATGCTTCTAACTGCAGTGAAAATACGAGGTGAGAGAGAATGTGTAAGGGTAGAGACAGTGACGACAGGGAAGGACAGTTGAGGGTGAAATGTGGAGCTAGTATGTTTGGGGGAACGGGTGAGGGACGGGCATGGGATAGGTGAGGCAGATGGGAGAGACGTGGATAGAGAAAGCACAGGTGGAGGGTGGAAGTGAGACAGAAGACAGGCTGAGGGAGTAGTGGAGGTGAAAAATGTGGTGCCTTAACCGTAGATTTCGGAGACCAGGTGGTGGTGGTGGTGGTGGTGGTGGTGGTGGTGGTGGTGGTGGTGGTGGTGGTGGTGGTGGTGGTGGTGGTGGTAGTGGTGGTGGTAGTGGTGGTGGTAGTGGTGGTGGTAGTGGTGGTGGTGGTGGTGGTGGAGGTAAGGGAAGCCAAGTAATGTTTTATTGGTGATTATGAAGAATATTGATGTACTTCTCAATTAGCAACCATGTAATTCCTTTTCATTTATGAACTGAAGTGTTTACTACTGTTTCTTGTCTATTATTATTATTATTATTATTATTAGCATCATTATTATTATTACTACTACTGTGTGTGTGTGTGTGTGTGTGTGTGTGTGTGTGTGTGTGTGTGTGTGTGTGTGTGTGTGTGTGTGTGTGTGTGTGTGTGTGTGTGTGTGTGTGTGTGTGTGTGTGTGTGTGTGTGGGTGTGTGTGTGTGTGTGTGTGTGTGTGTGGGTGTGTGTGGGTGTGTGTGCGTGTGTGCATGTGTGTGTCAGCGTGAGAGCGTTACCAGGGTAGTATATAAACGAGTGACTGACCCGACCTGGTGCAGGGCGAGGCGGGGCAACACTGTCTAAGGACGATGTAGGGGCAGACCTTTGAATCAGGTCTATTGCTGGTGACGTAATCTGTGTCCGTGCCCGCCGAGCCCCTGAGGAAGTGTAGGGCATTGCAGAACAAAGTAGATGTGGCAGGGAGGGGCAGGGGGGAGGGAAAGGGCGGCAGAAGGGCGTGGTAGCAGCTGATGACTTGATGTAGAGTAAAAAAAAAAAAATAATAAAAATAAAAAAGTTTGTCACCGATGGGGAAACGAGAAAGGGGGGGTGGGGTGGGGAGGAGGAATACCCACACTCTGCTGAACATCCACGACGTCACTGGGTAAGCGTTGTGTCCAAGGGGGAAGGTGAGTGGTCAAGGGGCAGGGGGCAGGGGACAGGGAGGCAGGGGGAGAGTAACAGACAGGTGACCGCCGGGAGCCGCTCCTCCTCGTGCACGGCTGTGTTATGCCATATTGTTCATCCCTCCCTCCATCCCTCCTCCCTCCTCCCTCCTCCCCTCCGTCCCTCCACACCTGCTTGGCCTCCCCATCGGTCCTCCATCCTTGTTTCATTTTATCATTTAATCTTGGTGCGTCCGTCGCGTCCCCTCGTCACGCTGGTGGGCGCCGCGCGTGTTAATCAGTGTGAGGGTTGTCCACTCACCTGCACGTGCCTCTGTGCTGCCGTAATTTGCCTCATTGTGTAGCATCCAGGACGCGGCTGCCGTGACTTCCGCCCTTAACTTCCAGGCCGGTAGGGGCGTCTTTCCCCCGCCGCCACCGCCCGGATGCGTTACTCACGGCGCTGCGATCGATGTAAATTGGACGTCAGGGGAGAGGCGAAACGCAAAGTGGCGGAGGATCAATTTAGCGATGTGCCGAGGACGCTCCAGCCGCGTCCTGCCCGTGCCCAGCCATCCACGACCCTCACCCACGCAGCACGCCCCTTCACCCTCCCCTCCTCACCCCCTTCCCCTCTGCACCCGTCACTTCCATGTCCCACCCTAACCTTTCTTTCCCTCGGTGATGACCCCTTTCTTTCCCCCCTCCCTTCCCTCTCTCATCCTTGGTCGCCCCCGCCACCGCCCCCTTCCCGCCGAGAGAGGGTAAAGGTAAAATCATTCGGTGCACGTGTATAATGATCAATAATTACATTGATTTAAGAGCTGATGTGCTTGGGCGTGATGAGGAGGATGGAAGGGAATGAGGGAGGAAATGGACTGGTGATCACCTTTCGTTGTCTGAGTGGACGGTCATTCCACCGCCCCCTCCCACACACCTCCCATCACCAGCGCCCCTTCCACATCTTCCTCCCACAAACAAACGAACAATCCCACTACTCCATTTATCCCCCAAACTAGCGCCCCCTCTCCCGCCCCCTAATCTCTAATAATACAACACCCGGGCAAAACAAACTTTTTATCTGGCTTCACCTCCTCAAGCTTAACACCTCCACGTTTATTAGAGTTACTTTCCTTCCATTGGGCTACTTTCTCCACTCACTACTTCTTACTACGCCTCGTCGGTCTAGTCTAGTAAGTGTCTTCGGTAGTGTTAGTCTCCAACTCGCTACTCCCTCCATCCTTTACCCCTTTTTCCTCAACTAGCTTACCCACTTTCACCTATAGGGCACACTAGCCTCACAATTACTGGATAATATTTCAAACCTATTGCTTTCTCCAGGCGATGAACTTCTCTAAGACACTCTTGGTCCTCCTCCTCCTCCTCCTCCTCCTCCTCCTCCTCCTCCTCCTATATGTCCGGCTTTATGTCAAGCCATATAAGTTGAGCTGCTGCCGTGCCCTCAAGCCTTGCTAAGAGGGTAAACTCTGAGCCGCTGCTGCTGTTGTTACTCCCTCAGAACGCCTCACGCATGTACAGGAGTGTCTACAGCGCGAGGGTGTGAAGAGAAGGGAGAAGAGGGGAGTGGGACTACTAGACAATGGCGGAGAGGGAGGAAAGGGAAAAAAATTGAGTGGGTTATAATAGATGAGAAAGAAAGGAGAGAGGGAGAGAAGAAGGAGGAGGAAGGTAAGCAGGAAAAAAAAAGGTGAAGGTGATGAAGAAAAGGAAGAAAAGAGAACTAGAATAAAAAGAGAGAAAGAGAGAAGGAGGGGTTGTATGTGAGGGCTTCAGGCGTTAATAATGGTTAGGAACGCAACATTACCTAACTGAGCAACGCCTTCACAACAACAACAACAACAACAACAACAACAACAACAACAACAACAACAACAATAACATCAACAACATCAACAACAACAACAACAACTACTACTATTGATGCTTTCATAGTCTCCCAAACAGAAGGGTCATAATTTTTAGCAAGTAAAGAAAAGAGAGAGAGAGAGAGAGAGAGAGAGAGAGAGAGAGAGAGAGAGAGAGAGAGAGAGAGAGAGAGAGAGAGAGAGAGAGAGAGAGAGAGAGAGAGAGAGAGAGAGGAGAGAGAGAGAGAGAGAGAGAGAGAGAGAGAAGGGGGGGTAGATAAGATAATACGAAAAGTAAAGAAGATGAGAAAATAATAACAGAGAAAGTGTGAAAAAAGGTGATAATGAGTGTGAAAAGGAGGAGGAGGAGGAGGAGGAGGAGGAGGAGGAGGAGGAGGAGGAGGAGGAGGAGGAGGAGGAGGAGGAGGAGGAGGAGGAGGAAGAAGAAGAGGAGGAGGAGGAGGAGTAGATGTTAGAAAAAAATGGAATAGGTGGAAGAAAGGAAGGTAGGAAGGAGTGAAGGAAGATAGGAAGATAATGAAAAGAAGAGAGAGGAATAGACGGAAAGAATAAGATAGAGGAAACATGAGAGGAGGAGGAGGAGGAGGAGGAGGAGGAGGAGGAGGAGGAGGAGGAGGAGGAGGAGGAGGAGGAAGGCAGGTGAAAGGTTGTTAGATGGATGAGGGTTGGAGGAGAGGGAGGAAGGGAGGGAAGCAATGAAGGGAGGAAGGAAGGGAGGAAGGAAGGGGGGGGGGAGGGGGGGGAGGGTTCATCAGGAGGTCGTTGTCGGTTGGTGGTGATGGTGGTAAGTGATGGAGGGGAGGGGAGGGGAGGGGAGGGGAGGGGAGGGGAGGGGAGGGGAGGGGAGGGGAGGGGAAAGGAGGGGAGGGAGTGAGGGTCGAGCAGGTGTGACGGCCCCTTCCCGCCCCCCCTCCACGCCCCCTCACTTCCCTACCCTCTCACCTGGAGTTATGGGTCTTGTAACAGGGATGTGCGCGCAGTCAAAAGATCACATCCGCCTCCTCCTCCTCCTCCTCTTCCTCCTCCTCCTCCTCCTCCTCCTCCTCCTCTTCCCCTCCCACCGCCCCGCCCCGCCCTCAAACCCTCCCTCGCACGCGCCTTTACCTCTTTCCTTTCCTTTTTTTTTTTATATTTTTTTTTATTCTTCTTCTCGTCCTCTTTTATTACTCTCCTTTTAGCTTTCCCCTTCTCCTACTTCCTCCTCCTCCTCCTCCTCCTCCTCCTCCTAATCTTTTTTGTTAATTATCGATAAAAGGGACATAGTTAGAAAAGGAAGAGTGGGAGGTGATGTCCAGTGTATGGAGACCTCCCCTTCCCTCCCTCTCTTGTGCCGCCGCTACTGTCGCCGTCATGTGTACGTGTGACCACAAGCAGACAAGAGTTGTGTGGTTTTATGTGAACGAGGGATATAAAACACACACACACACACACACACACACTCACATACACACATACACACACACGCACACACACACACACACACACACACACACACACACACACACACACACACGGCATAATAACTCCAACACGCACATACTGACGCGTTTCACTCGTCTCCTTATAACGTGGCATCGCTTTGGGAATTTCCCCGCTTGTGTTGTGTTTCTTGTGGTGCCGCCTCGGTGAACGCTTGTGTTGGGAGAGAAAGTAAGAGCTGGGGCTTGGGAGATGCCAATGTGTTTTAGGGATGCAAGATCGTAGGAAGGGGGATCGGGATTCCTGCAGTGACAGTGAGGAAGGGAGGGTGGAAAGGGAAGAGACTGGAATTTGATAAGAGTAAAGGGGCTGCTGCTGCTCCTGATGCTGATGCTGATGCTGATGATGATGATGATGATGATGATGATGTTGATGATGATGATGTTGATGATGATAATAACGATGATGATGACGATGATGATGGTGCTCAGGGGGAGGAGAAGGAGAAGAAGGAGAGGACGAGGAACATGGTCGCCGTGCAGCAGAGTGAGCAGCTCAGCTCAGTATCGCTGACGCAGGTGACAATGCAGGTGAAGGTGCCATCTGTCAAGTGGGTGTCACCTGGCAGGTGGTAGTGCCACCTCCATCACAAAGCAGCGACGAGCATGACCCTCACACGCCGTGCAGCCGCCTGCCCGCATCCTGACCGCCGCCACCCAGCTGTCTGATGCACGCCCAGGAGCTGCCCGCATGCCTGCCACCCAGCTGTCACCAGCTTCACCTTGTACGTCCCGCCAGCCCGATACTCCTGCAGCTGTTCTCTAGCCCGCGCCCTTCACGTAGCTGCTTGTCCAACACTCAAGGAAGGCTGGCTGACATTCCGGAGAAGGTAATGGTGAGGAGGCAAGACAGGTCAAGACAGTCAGGTAAACATTCACATGACTCGCGAGGCTCTGTTCCCGCTGGCCAGTTTCTTTGGCACAGATGTTGTGTGAGGCGAGTGCGGGTAGCAGCTGGGCAGCGAGTGTATCCTGGGCAAGGGCAGCAGCATGCGGACATCACTACAGCGTCAGGAGAGCAGCGGAGGCAGCAACAACAGCAGCCGTACGGCCACACCGGCAGTGGGACGGGACAGCAGGTGGGAGACGACTGCCCCGTGCGACATATGACACGCGCGCTCTTCCTCCCTCCTTGCCCCTGCGCCTGCCCCTCCCTGCCGCTCGCCACCCTCTCCTGATAGACATTATTATCAAAACATCCGCTAGGGAAGCCAGAGTTCTTTTAAAGCAACTTATACAGTTACATAAAACCAGTTTTTGTCGACGGTTGCCTCGGCCGAGCCGGCATTGCGGTCGCCGCGGGGAGGGAATGCCTCTCGCCCGTGTTCCTTTGATGAGACACATTATCATGCGCGAATACATAAACATGGCTGAGTTAGAGAGCGGCACACCAGTCCCGACAACCCTGACAAGAGTAGCGAACAAAAAAGTGTAAAGCACACTGAGCAGCAGCGTTCGTCTTCAGTGACCCAGTCCTTAATTCTTGGCCAAGGAGCCGGTTCTTGCCGCTCAGCAGTCTGCCTCGATGAAAAACTGATCGTCACAAGTTGTATCCACCTCGAGGCAAGACCGGATTGCTGTACTGGATAATTTTTACCTATCACTAAACTCATTTTTAAGCATCACAATAAATGAAAATCAAGTATGAAACTCATACTTCTTCCTTCACAGACTGTTCGTCCTCATGAGTGTGTGATGTGAGTGGACACGCGGTGGAGCAGCCTAGGATGCCTGACCCGCTCCATCACCACACACACCACTGCTGCCACACCCACCACGCCGCCCCGCCATACACTAAGTAAACTGAGAAGCTGCAATTACTCAGCCTGACTGTTTGCTCTGCCGTAGCGCAGATACCGAGCCTGCAATCTGCCTGCTGGTGGCTACACGTGATGCCGCAATGGAGGTGGTGGTGGTGGTGGTGGTGGTGGTGGTGGTGGTGGTGGTGGTGGTGGTGGTGGTGGTGGTGGTGGTGGTGGTGGTGGTGGTGGTGGTGGTGGTAGTGGTGGTGGTGGTGGTGGTGGTGGTAGCGAGAAAGTTTTGTAAGTTGTTACTGTTAGGCTGTGACAAGAGTGGAGTTAAAATTTCGGTCTTAAAATAATATCGACTTGTAGTTCATACATAACCTGGACAGCAGTGAGCAGGTAGTAAGACATTCATAAATGTTGTGGCTAACTACAGCAGTAGTGGTGGTGCAACGGGAGGGCTGACAGAGAGCAGCACTAGGCGCGTAACGGCTGGCGCGCGACGTAATGAACCCACCAGGTACACAGTGGTTGGGGGAGGAACATTCGCTGTTGATTGTAACAGTGAGTGAACGCTTGAAGCACGAGAAGCCCGTCCGTGCAGTATCATCACAGCCCTTCAACTCTGTATTTCATGGTGGCAAGGAACCACTTAGGTGCTCTGAGTCTTAAGAAAGGCTCGGGATGTGGCGGTGGACTTTAGATCTTACAAACCGCGAGGGTACACTACGCGTCACTTTATCCCTCAGGGGAGGTGTGGTAAACAGTGGGCACTGGGTAGCGTGCTACGGGCACCACTCATGCACTCCCGTGGTCCAAGCCTAGCTGGCTCATGCACGTATTGCAAGTATTTGTGTCAGTATCATAATGGTAGCTGAACATATATACAAAAATTCATGGAGCGATTATCATCATTTTTTTTCTGAGCTGCGGCTTGAAGCAGGTGACAAGCGGCTCAGAACAGGGCACCGGGGCTTCCTGGGCCAGGGACGGCGAGCTGCACCTGGCGTGTGACAGACGGCATACGTTTAACATTTTCATGTCATTTTTCCTTTTACTACACTACATTTGAATGGACTTACCGATACGCTGGTGCTGCACGCAAAGGTCCTTATCAGTGTTGGCAGTTCGCCTTGATGTGGTCAGTGATGACAGGCATGGATGTGCTGCAACTCGCTGTGAGGACATGATTGGTGCTGCCTTCACCCAGCTAGACTTGCCCTCAGTGATGCAGGAAAGGCCGCACCGGCAGGGCGAGGAGCAGCACCACAACAACACTCCTCCGTGTGATAGTAGCGGAGCGGTGAAGGCTGAGCGGCGGTGGGCAGGACAGTAATTAGTGGGGTCAGGCGGGGCCAGGTGGCCACCAGGCGAGCCGGGCCGCACCCCACCTGACGGCCTTCCCCAGCCCCACCCGTGCCCGCGATCCCCCCTCCCCTGCCCACCAGCCGCCCGCTGCTTGCCACATGCTACAGATCGCATCCGGCGGGACACCACCCACCACCCTCGCCCCTCCAAGACCACTCACTCCCTGCCTCACCCGCCGCTGTCTTCAGGACGCGGCCACCATCACACCTCTCCTCTCTCTTATTTCTCGGAGACATTCAGGGATACATTTTCTCTCCCCTAATATCCCCTTGGCAATCCGTCCGAGTCCCTGTGAGTCAAACAGCACAAATGAAGGCCTCTTTCACACATAGATACCGCCACTTTGAAGCTTCGGAATGTCAATATGACAATTGGTGCGCCGGCACCCCGAGGACCAGTGTTGCAGCGTGGCTGAGCGGGGCATGGGTGGGAGAAGTGCAGTATGAGGGGAGGAGGAGGGCGGGAGAAAAGCGAGCGGTGCAGATGTCTGGCGTGCAGGAAACAAGTAATATGATGTGGAAATAGAGTGAGCATCGCCCTTCTCCCCCCACGGGTGCATGGGTAGGCAAGGGACGGCAGAAGCCGGAGAAAAGTAACTCGGTCCTTACACTTTATCTCGCGTCTCAGCTGTCTAATCACACCAAGTGTGCTCGGTGACAGGCCGAAGGGTGCTGGCTGGGGGGAAGGGGGGGTTTGGAGGGACGGCACACAATGCCTGGCAGTCATCCCTGTATTTTTCCTCTCACGGCGGCTTACTTGTACTACTTTACCATCTCCGCCGCATCACCTGTGGCCGCGACGTCACCCTCCTCGGTGATCATTGGCTATCTCAGACACGCGCCACGTATGCCACATACGTGGTAGTGCGGCGTCCGCCGTTACGCTGCAAGGCACTGCAAGGCACGAGTCTTGAGGCTTGCCGAGAAAACACAACTGTTGAAGAGCACAGTATTACATAAGAGGTGCAACATAACCGTCACGCCCAAGGACACGCCGAAATAACGTATTGCTGCTGATTCCCTGGTCGTAGGGCCTTCCTGCAGTACGCCTCTCACAGGCCTCACCCCGCCCCAACATTCACGTCCACACGACTAATGGTGTCACCACTTTGTCATTTGTAATATAACTTCGTTGACACTTAAATTAAATACGATACACGAACACGCACGCCTTTTTGTTCTCTAAGAATGGTAATGTAATCATTGGCACACACGCCACGATATCTGTACGTGTGCAACACCACAACAAAAAATATTCGCATGCCACGTTCAAGCTCTGCCTGAGCTGCCATCACGCTTACGGCCTTCAGATTACAGGAAAGGCGGAAACATCGCCGCTTGAGTACTTTACCTCAGTGGCGAGGCAGGCACCTCAATCACTGCTGCTTCAGGCTCTCGCGGGAACTTTAACTAAACCATCCTGTGTGTGTGTGTGTGTGTGTGTGTGTGTGTGTGTGTGTGTGTGTGTGTGTGTGTGTGTGTGTGTGTGTGTGTGTAATATCTCGCCTGTTTATCACCTTTTGTAGCGTGGCGTAGATAATTTTTGGTCTTTTACAGTAAGGATCCACACACACACACACCACACACACACACACACACACACACACACACACACACACACACACACACACACACACGCCCATCAGAAGGTACGATTGTAGTGTTACCGTTCCCGTAGGATCACATGCAAGTACTGAAAGGACAGGATAAATACATAGCTTTCCGTTCGTGCCGTCTTGCGTGGCCACAACTCCTCGCCTTAAATCCCGTACCTTTCCTCAGCTGGGTGAACAGGAGCTGCAGCGTTTAAGAAAACAAACCCAATTGTCTCTTGTTTACCCAGGATTCGTAATCTGGTCCTTTTGTTTGTGAGCAAAACATGCAAAACACTACACTCCTACTTGGAAGCACACGTGACAGTGATACAATTTGTTTTACTGCACATAATAGTTATAGCAAAGTTTTCGCGTTTTTTTAAGCCTAATTTTTTGAAAACAGGAAGTCCACATACATGAGATGGCTCATCAACACTCCTGTTTGAACTTGAGTCAAGGTTTACAAATAACAAACCTTGTAGTGTGGTACATTTAGAAACCGATAGTACACCAGTTTTTAAACGTCCTGAGACAACACATTGCACGAATGTGCGAACAATAGTATAACTATTAAAACAAATAAATTTGTGGGCGTCCCTGGAGAATGTACTCAGGAGTATCAATTAAGCAGTACTTGAGACACTTCCAGTCCCTTTAACACAACAGTTCTTTGTTTCTCCTTCGTACCCAAACCTTGTGAGGATATTAACACATGGCAAAGGACTCGTCTCGGTAAACCATTCAAGGGACAAAGCTTGATCTTGTGCATTCAGAGTCTCATGCCGTAATTAACAATCAGATGTGTGGACAGAAACTATATTGTTTTATTACAAAATGAACAAATTGTATCATTCAGCCAATTGTGGTTGTGAGTATTTATGGAGAGAGTTCAAATCTTTTTGGAGCACTCAGCGGCACCATAAAAAGTGTTGCGATGAATATCAGAGTATTGGAACACGTGAGGTCGGTGATGGAGTCCACTCTAGCATACAGTGTGTGTGTGTGTGTGTGTGTGTGTGTGTGTGTGTGTGTGTGTGTGTGTGTGTGTGTGTGTGTGTGTGTGTGTGTGTGTGTACGTATGCGTGTGCGTCAGTAGTAACCGTATACTTGGCACCACATTTTCTCAGATTACATAGTTGTCTGCACTTTTCTTTCATCTGCTCGCCCCTCCCTCACTCCTACACACATACCACACACACACACACACACACACACACACACACACACACACACACACACACACACACACACACACACACACACACACACACACACACACACACACGCACACACACACACACACCAAGCCTACCAAATATACATCGGTCATCATCTTCTCTTTCTTCTTCTTCGAGATGATATTTAAGTCTGGCCATCAATCATCGTAGCCTTGTTCTCTCGGTCCTGATCAGCACTTGCCTGTTACCTCTGCACCACTTAATCTCTCTCTCTCTCTCTCTCTCTCTCTCTCTCTCTCTCTCTCTCTCTCTCTCTCTCTCTCTCTCTCTCTCTGGCCGTCCCTCTACTCTCACCATCATCACCACCACCACCATCACCATCATCACCACTAGTACCAATACACTCTTGAAATTATGATCGACAACCCATCAAGAATTCGTCGAAAGCCAGAGAAAAACACCTTTTACCTGGCGTTGCAAATTGGTCCCGAGGGCAAGTGGCACCGCGCTCTCGTGTCCCCGTCCAATTATGCTTTTTGTTAATTTGTTGACCCATTCCTTCTGTGCATAAGGAATCAGGGACGGCGTAAGGTAGGTTGAGAGGGATGGCCCCACACACACACACACACACACACACACACACACACACACACACACACACACACACACACACACACGCAAGTCTGGTAAGCATGACCTCTTTTTTCTGATTCATTTCTCACACTTAATCGGGAGAACAAGCAGAACGTTATCCATTATTATCATCATCAATATTACTGTTACTTTCCTTCACGTGACATGAATTGAACCATTGGCAGGACAGTTAAAGAAAATAAAGATACGTAAAGAAATTTCGTTGAGGACGGGTGAAAGGCAGGACGTCCCCGTGGCAGCGTCTTATCAGCGCTTGGAGGCAGGTTGGTCCTCGCGGCGTATCGATGTGTTACCCAACGAGCAACATCAGGGGAGGGAGGCCAAGCATGAATTATTGATGCACTCCACTCATGCCTCTGATCGCTGCTACCTGCTTACCTACCCCTGTTCCTCCCTCCCTTCTTCACCTGGTCACCTTGCCTCTACCTCTCTCCCCTCTTCCCCTCCCTGCTTTTAACCTCACCTTTATTCTCTTTTATAACCTTGCTTTTCGCTTTTTCCTTCCACCTTTTTTACTTTTTTGATTTTCTCTCCCTTTTTATTATTTACATTCTCTTCTTTTCTACCCATATACAGACCCTTTATTTTTCCATTTATCCCTTCCACACCACCCTTCTCTCCCTTATTCCCTCCCTCAAGCTCATAACAATGCCCCCTCACCTCACCTCACCTCCCCTCACTCTTCCCTTCCCCTTCTTCACAGCCATTACAACAAAAAAGGACTCATTCATTCCACTTTCCCCTTCGACTCCCCACACATCCTGCTCCTCCTCCTCTTCCTCCTCCTTGTCTTCATCATCATAATCCTCATCATCATCATCACCATTCCTCTTCCCTCCTCTTCTTCCTGCCTCATAATTCTTGACGACACGTTTTTCTTTCTTAATTAAACCCTCATGTTTATCTTCCTTCTTTCCTAAGTGCTGTTGGTGTTTGTAGTCCTCCTTTTCTCCCTCCCTCCCTCCCTTCCTTCCTTCCTTCCTTTCAATTCCTCTCTTACTGCTTTCCTTCCTTCCTACTTTGACTTTCTCGAGCATAATCTCTTTCTCTCTCTCTCTCTCTCTCTCTCTCTCTCTCTCTCTCTCTCTCTCTCTCTCTCTCTCTCTCTCTCTCTCTCTCTCTCTCTCTCTCTCTCTCTCTCTCTCTCTCTCTCAAACAACCTTCCTCCAATTTAATTCATCCTTTCTTCCCACCTTCTCTTCCTCCTCCTTGACTTCGACCTCAGGTGTTTGCTCTCCTCCTCCTCCTCCTCCTTCAACACTACATGGAGTTTGTCATCTACTCTAATATTCCGCACAATTCACTCTTTTACACGGTGTTTTTATGTATGTAGTATATATATATTTTTTAACATTCTGCTCTCTCTCTCTCTCTCTCTCTCTCTCTCTCTCTCTCTCTCTCTCTCTCTCTCTCTCTCTCTCTCTCTCTCTCTCTCTCTCTCTCTCTCAGTATACATAGACACAAGGCAGTGACTCGTGCCCGCTTGAATAAAACAGAAGTAAGACGCGTCCAATACTGGTTATCTAAATAGTGCCCCCGGAAGAAGAAGAAGAAGAAGAAGAAGAAGAAGAAGAAGAAGAAGAAGAAGAAGAAGAAGAAGAAGAAGAAGAAGAAGAAGAAGAAGAAGAAGCAACAACAGTGACCTATACTGAACATGTCAGGAACGTGAGGTGTATAGTTTGTGCTTATATGTGAGTGTGTGCATGTATGGATGATGATATTCCTCTCTCTCTCTCTCTCTCTCTCTCTCTCTCTCTCTCTCTCTCTCTCTCTCTCTCTCTCTCTCTCTCTCTCTCTCTCTCTCTCTCTCTCTCTCTCTCAATCTTTCTGCATGTGTGTGTGTGTGCATGTGCATGTGCGTGGTGCGTGCGTGTGTGTGTGTGTGTGTGTGTTGTGTGTGTGTGTGTGTGTGTGTGTTGATGTTTTTCTCTTCGTATCTGTCTTGATCTGTCTACATGTCTGTCTGTCTTTCTGCCTGTCTGTCCGTGATGTAATATTAATATGCAGGCAAGATAGATACAGTGCTAGACTAGTGCTGCGGCGACTCTCAGGTAAAGGCACTGTTTAACGTAATCTGGCTGTTGACATTCACTCACTCCCGCAGCAGTAAGCTTAACCCTCGCTTCCTGCTCCCCTTACCGCCCCACCCTCCCCCCATCGCCTTCCCAACCACGCCCTAACACCACACTAAGTTCTCCACTCTTGAATATTAACATAACCTCGCCCACCTCACGCCACCACCACCTACATCACCACCACCACCTCCTCCTCGTCCTCTACTTCCATAAACTTATTTTCATTCTTCGTTTCCTTTTTCCACCTCCTCCTCCTCCTCCTCCTCCTTGTCCTCCATATATTTCTTTCATATTCTTCGTTTTCTTTTCCCTCTCCTCCTCCTCCTCCTCCTCTACTTCCACAAATTTCGGTGGTGGTGGTGGTGGTGGTGGTGGTGGTGGTGGTGGTGGTGGTGGTGGTGGTGGTGGTGGTGGTGGTGGTGGTGGTGGTGATGGTGGTGCATGTCTTAATTCATGAATGACGAGGACTCAGATTCTTTTTTTATTATTTTATCGAAGGTGTTCACGTTTACTCTCGTTTATTTATTCATTTATTTATTGTCTCGGGGCAATGCAAGATTATTTATTTATTTATTTATTTACCTTCCACTTCGGCTGATGGATGGGGGGGAGGGGGAGGAGGGGAGAGGGAGGGGTGGGGAGGTAGTGTGTTTGTTTGTTTATTTGGTTGGGGTTGTTCCTGCCGCTTTAGCAGTAGTAGTAGTAGAAGTAGTAGTAGAAGTAGTAGTAGTAGTAGTAGTAGTAATAGTAGTAGTAGTAGTAGTAGTAGTAGTAGTAGTAGTAGTAGAAGTAGTAG
>JAPQNM010000013.1:28144318-28146818 GCA_029783475.1 Metacarcinus magister | reverse complement strand
ATAATGTCCTCACAAAGTCCGTGTATGTTCTCTAGAGTTCAGTGTTCTTGTCTGTGTCTGTTCTTTAACTCAATGTTCTCGCAAGGTCTCTATATGTTCTCAAGTCTACGTAGTGTCGCTATGGGGTCTCTCTTATCATCGGCACACTGTTGTTTTACTCATCTTGAACACAATGATCTAACGAACTCACACCTGTACTCGGGAAACCACTGGTCTTCCTCTTTGTCCAGTGTCTTCGCCTGCCCCAGTCACTTTTCCGTCCTCGTATCGTCACCCTCAATACCACTACTAGCCAACCACGGTAAAGATCAACAACCTTTCTTCTGCTCGTCTGGCCACACCTGTGCACGCGTGCCACATCCCTGGGCACGCGCCACTCACACAACCGCCACACGTCACGCCGCACACACACACACACACACACACACACACACACACACACACACACCTAACATCCGAACATGCTTCAGACTGTCATGACGTATACACATCTGCACTTGCTCCTCGGACATCCACGTGTCCATGCACCTCACACACACACACACACACACACACACACACACACACACAGACAGACAGACAGACACACACACATACACACATACACACACACACACACACACACACACAAGACACACAGATGAACATGCAGATGCACTAAGTAGTACATACACACCCTTCAGACCTCGTTACCATCTTTCTGTACATATAATCAGAGACAATCACACACCAGCAAAAATACTCAGAGTGGAGCTAAGCTAAGTGTTACAAATGCGAACTTCCAAAGAAGGACGAGACTGACAACACCTGCCTCTACGCCTGCTAAACTTGCAGGCAGCGTCAGACAACATCACTCGCATTGGTTTCCTTCTTGGCGTGAAGTGAGATAGTTTGCAGGTTGTTCTCAGTCACTCACGTCAAAACTTAGTACAGTTTTCCATGAAGCGCGTGTCAGCGGAATAGGAGGTGCACCCACCTTTGGTTTGTGGAGATAAATCCTTGTACATGTTCACGGTGGACGGGCCGCGCACTGTTCACCAAGTTCAATCGACTACCGGTCTAGCACACAGCATGGGGCAAGTTGACTAGATGGTGAACACACCGACTTGTCTGTCCGGCTACTGACCACCATGTGTTCTTCCCCATTCAAGAGACGCAATGTTACCACCACCACCACCACCACTGTCGCCGCCACCACGCACACTACGCCCATCCCGCTGCCAGACGCACAACGAACACCTCCATAAAGTATTGCAACTTACTGTGTCAGGATGAATGTCTTCTTTGTTGGCCCCTGATGTTGTGTTGGCGTCAGAACGTTACTGCAGAATGTGTCTAGGTCTTCAACAGGAGGCACGACAAAACAACAAAATCGAGGTAAACAGCACGAAGATGTCCAGTACGGAACGAAAGTATCTGACAACACGGCAGGAAGGTCGGCACGTGAGGGTGGGAAGTTACTCCGTGATTGGTTAATCAGAACATAAAGCGCGCATCTGATCCTCCCAGCACGAGAGGCTGACCAATAAGGACGTGGTTATGGCTGGCCTGAACCAATCAGCTGCCGAGGGTTAGGCGCGTGCGGCCACCACGACAGGTGAGAAGCGGAATGAGATGAACATTAGCAGCAATCATTTCCTGGACAACTCCTGATATTGTTCACTATTTCTGAAGCGTAAGTACATGGGAAAGAAGTCACGGAATAAATATTTTGTGTTCTCGAGCGTGTAGCAGCCGAGGCCACAAGGGGCGAGGCTGTAAAGGAGCCGCGCCAGGTGGTGGGCGGCGCGCGCCGCGCTCGTGGTCTGTGGCTGCGGGAAGGTGAGCAGCGATCCGGATTAGCACGGCTTTTTCCGTACTTAGATTAGAAAAAGGAACCCATTGTGGGATGAGTGGCAAGCATGGTGGGGTGGGTGGTGGGATAGGGGGGTTAGGGTGGCGTTGGCCAGGTGTGAGGCAACAGCAACACTTCGCCACCGGCCGTCTGGAGCAGACTCGACCTTCTGACCTCACACCCGTTACCGCAACGCACGCCCGCTGCGGCGACACGACGAGCAGACCGAGCAATTGGGGTGATGTTGCGGTGTTTACGGGGGCAGAGTGACCCCTAGATGCTCCCCTCCGTCCCAGCCACCAATTACCGCCGCTCGGGGGCCCAGCTGTCTCCGCTGCACACCATTCTCATGGCGTGAGCGTCAGTACAGTGTCGCAAGGATGGGCGACACTCACTATTCGCGGTGACTTCATTCATTACTTATTCTGGACAGCCGGAAAGTGGGGGGAGGGGAGGAGGGAGCAACTGGGGGCTTCGACCAAAATGGTTCACCGGATCAACTCCCAGACGCCCGTTGAAGTCGCCTGTGTGGGATCGCGGCACGGAAAGCTTCCTTTATGTCGCTCCTCTGCCGCGTCGCTGCGTCCCTCTCATCATGGTCATCCTACTATGAATTTCACTGAGTGCAGAAAGGCGATGTTTAATAAATGTATTTCCTTTCCTTCA
>JAPQNM010000013.1:28131818-28139318 GCA_029783475.1 Metacarcinus magister | reverse complement strand
AGTGACGGGACGGGAGTGGAGGGATGAGAATGAGGGTCACAACTTGAACTGTGGTGACTAGGAATAGACAGGCAGGACGCTAACCACGAATAAAGATGATCCAAAGGGAAGGGAGTATACCACTTAATCAAACACGAGGCGAGTGAGAGCCAGTAACGAGTAATAGGTAAAATGTGTCACAAGATGCCCCCATGCACTGTATAATGTTACCAACAAAGACTTAAGGATGTTAGGACCGTCACAGGAAGGGAAAACATTGGGACATTAAGAATTGTAAAACTGATATAACATGACAATAAATATAGTGCAATGAATAAACAAAACCCACATTAAAGCTAGAGTGATTATGTTTCCAGACTTTTATCTACAAAGGGAAGACAAACAGCCACTCACCGATCAAACGAAATACAAGTGAAGATGAAATGAAAATCCGGTTGATTGATTATGAAACCATCCATTGTCGTCTGTTGAGCATGTCAGGAGGTGAAGTACGCATCACGATCGTCATGCTACTACATTAACCCATAATACAACAAATGAACCTTCAGCCTCTAATTCTTCGCCTCGTAATTCTTATAACTCACCTAAAATCTAATAAATAATACATATATTTAGTGGTGGACGAGGCACTTTCTAACTTCGCTGTGTATAACTGGAGCTGGTTATGAAATTATACTCGAACCTGTGGTAGTTTATGCAGTAGAGAAATATATAAATTTAGTTTCCGATCCTATACTACATCAAGTCACTCCGAGTTTCGATCTGACTATTTCTCACTCAAGAGGTCAAACGCACACTCATATTAGCCGATCATCCTATATATATAAGTACGTATATATAAGTACCTTTGACTGTGATTTTGGAGCACCGTGTAGTAGACTGGAAATGTGATATGTATGTATATAAGTAGGTAAGTACACTTTACCGTTATACGTAACATTGCCAGGATCAGTATAGGTAAAGCCTATCAGTACCATACATGCCTATAAAAAAAAGTGATCGTGGCTATACATTCTCACCAACATTTCTATCATTACACATTCCTCTCACGTTCTATACACGTCGAACAAGGAAGGGAGGGAGGCAGGCATGTGTGCCAGGCTATGGCTACACATTTGCAAACACATGCATGGAGGAAAAAAGTAAGCCAGACAATGAAACATAAAAAGTATATATATATACACACACACACACACACACACACACTTACATATACATACATACATACACACACACACACACACACACACACTCACACACACACACACACACACACACACACACACACACACACACACACACACACACACACACACACACACACACACACACACACACACACACACACACACACACACACATCTCTTCCACTTTGACGTTAAAATGACTCAAATTAAGGAATATCAGCTTTTAATCAGTGAGGTTATTGAAAAGATGGCGTTCTAGACAAGAGTGCATTAATTCCATGACTGACATTCTCTCTCTCTCTCTCTCTCTCTCTCTCTCTCTCTCTCTCTCTCTCTCTCTCTCTCACCCACGTCAGCACACCCACACTGGCGGCGGTTGGCCTGTTCGTCCTTCCGATGTCGCCAAGATTTCTGCCTCAGAGATAGGCCGTATCGATGGGCCTTTGATGTACCGAAAGATTTGCCGCGCACACGCTGCCACAGGCGGATAGGAGACGGTGATGACGGCAGCCCTTGTGTGTGTGTGTGTGTGTGTGTGTGTGTGTGTGTGTGTGTGTGTGTGTGTGTGTGTGTGTGTGTGTGTGAGGTCACCCATACATAACGCTGATAATCACAGTATCCTCTCGCTCTCTCATATCGTGGCGCCGCAGACACTCGTGCTTTCTTCTTTTTTTTCTCCTCTCTCTCTCTTTCTATCTGAGAATTATCGTGATAACGGGATCAAAGGAACGCCGCGGCCCTAAGTGTCATCAGAGTCCTCGGTGTGGGTGAGGCGGGGCGACAGGTTAACGAGGCCTGACAATCACCGCTTCTCATACTGTAACACGAGGCCGCTGCTTGAGGTGAATATGTGTATAAAGGAGAATAAACCCATTGGATGAAAATACTATTAAAGAAAAACTAATTGAATCTCAAATAATGTTAAGAAAATGTTACTTTTCTTCATTTTAATCGTGTTTACGGAGACCATATGACTGATTCTGATACCAACACACGTGATGGTAAATGGAAACTATTGAAATATGAAAATATAGGTATTTAAAGGAGATGCGAGGAGTCCGTGAAGACATAACACGAGTTTCATGACTTCTCGCCCACAAACCAACTAAGTCTCAGTAACTTTTTATTTTTTTTATTTATTTATTTATTTTTTTATTTATTATTTTTTTTGTATACATGAAGTCATTTGAGCCTCACGTAAGTTGGGTTCTAAGACGTTCCGAACCTGTCGCAGTCTTAGCCAGCCACGTCAAGAGAAACAAGATAATCCACCCGCGTTGAGACACACTACAAGAAAAGAAGAAAATCAGGCCAAGTGTTATAACCTGAAATCATTCGTTCACATATTCTAATAAACTCATGTATAAAGAGCACCATTTTACAGGGAAAAGTTTATGTGGATTCTATATGAACGTCAGTAATATGTTCTGATTGTCTTGGAATGTACATAAATAACGTTAAATATAGATAGAGACGAGTAAATGATGAACTAATAGCGTAAACGATTAAATGACCACCACGAACCCCCCCCCCCACACACATACACACCTAGCAATATCCACAAAACTAATACCTAGGAATGCTTTCAGAAACGAAACGAGGTGCATAAAACACACACACACACACACACACACACACACACACACACACACACACACACACACACACACACACACACACACACATAATTGAAAAAATGAATAATTAAACCACAACACTTTCTTTCCACTTAACCCCTCATTACCCCAATACAAGAAAAAACACACCCACACACTAACTGAACTCTCCCTTCCCTCACCTTCCTCCTTCCCCCTCACCAAATAACTGAAAACACACACACACACACACACACACACACACACACACGTTTTATATATTCACCAAGTTTTTGTAGTTACTTTTATGTTTTCATCAAAGCCAGATAAGTGAGCGTGGTGTGATTCCCGTATTCTGACACACTTAGTTTTTTCTTGTTCTTTTTTCTTTCCTTCATGGCTTTGGTTGATAGTTTCTCTTTGGGTGTTTGAATAATGCGTGTTGGCTGGCGACGAGCGTGTGTGTGTGTGTGTGTGTGTGTGTGTGTGTGTGTGTGTGTGTGTGTGTGTGTGTGTGTGATTTAGGTGCCAAGGTGTACGGTGAGAGTACACTTCGAAAGACTGGAGGAGAAAGAGGAGGAGGAGAAAAAGAAGAAGAATAAAAATAAAAATAAAAATAAAAATAAAAATAAAAAGAAGAAGAAGAAGAAGAAGAAGAAGAAGAAGAAGAAGAAATAGAAAACCACACGAATAGAAAAAAAATGAAAAATGAGAGAAAAAAAAACAACTGAATTTAAACACACACATACACACACACACACACACACACACACACACACACACACACACACACACACACACACACACACCACCGTTCACCATCGCTGCCGGTAATAACAGTTGATAAGCACGATCAATCACCATCACCATCACCGTGAATCACCATCACCATCACCATCACCAACTTCACTTTCTTTACACACCGACTTGGGAAGGGAAGGGAAGGGAAGGGAAGGAAAGGAAAGGAAAGGAAAGGAAAGGAAAGGAAAGGAAAGGAAAGGAAAGGAAAGGAAAGGAAAGGAAAGGAAAGGAAAGGAAAGGGAAGGGAAGGGAAGGGAAGGGAAAGGGAAGGGAAGGGAAGGGAAGGGAAGGGAAGGGAAGGGAAGGGAAGGGAAGGGAAGGGAAGGGAGGAAGGGAAGGGAAGGGAAGGGAAGGGAAGGAAGAGAAGGGAAGGAAGGGAAGGGAAGGGAAGGGAAGGAGAAGGGAAGGGAAGGGAAGGGAAGGGAAGGGAAGGGAAGGGAAGGGAAGGAGGAAGAGAAGAGAAGAGAAGAGAAGAGAAGGGAAGGGAAGGGAAGGGAAGGGAAGGGAAGGGAAGGGAAGGGAAGGGAAGGGAAGGGAAGGAAAGGGAAGGGGCACGCATGCATAGATTTACGTTAATTAAAGACAGAAACATATAGAGTCCTGCTGGAACGTTTAGAAAAGAGGACTAAGACGAGGACACACACACACACACACACACACACACACACAATACAAACCATTCGTCTTAACTTTCCTTGCACTTATTACACCCACACGCTCTGCCTCCCCACCCCTCTTGTATTACGAGTGTGTTTGCATTATTTACGCGGCATTCGATGGGGGTCTATACTCTACCCTGACGTGTGGTAATGGAGAGAGATTGATGGCCAGACATGACTCTAGGTGTTAATACGTGTGTGTGTGTGTGTGTGTGTGTGTGTGTGTGTGTGTGTGTGTGTGTGTGTGTGTGTGTGTGTGTGAACTCCTTGATGTGGTGGTTGTGGTGTTGGTCGTGGTGGTGGTGGTGTACTGGTGTGTGGTTACTGGTAGTAGTGTGTCAAGTAATCCTGCCATACCTCGGTGCTTTACTTAAACATTCGCTGTGTTGGTCGCTGGATGGCCGGCATTAACTAAACACAAGAGTGAGCCAGCCAGCCCTTGGAGGTGTGGCCTTGCGCTGCTGTGGAGGCGTTGGTGATATGGTTCAGGTACATATATTATTGCCTCGCCTGAGTGAACAGCTCGGTGGTGAGGTGTTGCGTCCTTGTGTTTCCCTGATGGGTACCTTCCACTTCCCTAATTTTGTGATGCCCACCGGCCCTGAGCTTCCCTCTGTAGGTGCTTGGAAAACCAGCAGGCAGTGTACACCCCTGATGGCATGAAGGGATTCCGGGTACATAGGGGAACGTAGAGGTAGGTGCAGGGACGACACAGTGGAGCTCAAACTATTGTAGGGTGTTGAATAGGAAAAGTGTGTTAGGTAACTGTTCGCTGATCAAACAACACAGGATCCACTACGATGGCCAGTCTTCATTCGCTTTAGTTCTTGCGTCACTATCAAAATATCAATTGTTAAGAACGTGTTTGCATATTGTATTCAAGAAATAAGGGATCATATGGGATTTAAAAGACAAATATTTGCATCTCGTCTCAACTAAGTGTTGATTATCGATAAGTCGCTAAACTTCAAGGATTTAAAAATTTATTCCACGTAATTTTACTTCCACGATACAACACACAGTAACTTCACCATGAATGTCTTTAAATAATCCAGCATCACATGTTAACCTGACAATGGTGCTGCAGAAGTTCTCCGTGTGTTGCCACTGTACTGTACTTACAGAACGTGTCCACCTCAACATTTCGTCTACGATCTCGTTTACGGATGATTTCAGCTTCGCAACATTCTCATTTTCGAAGTCAATAGTCGTCAAACTTTGAGTGGAATATGTTGAATAACGTATCACTTTTTGGGGGTACTGAGATACACGTTTAAGACAACTTTACTACAAAATATTCGTTGTAATTAACTGGATAATATCAGATCACCTGTTTTAATGGCTTCAGGTTTTTGTAACCCTTTAGCATATCTTAATAAATTACAAAGTTCAAGTTTTGAATAATACACTAAATATTGATCAATAACCTTCCAGAGACATTCTTTTGACAATATTCTCGTCACGCAGATGAGACAGGTGGTGAGCGCGTCATGACATTTGATGCGCCAACGATCACTAGCACCCCGGGAGTCTGTGCTGCTCTCCGTGGCAACAGTTTACATCCCGAGCCAGGTTTGAGGGACTGAAGCAGACTCAGCGCCAGGCTGGTCGCTGCTGCTCTTTCACTTGCTTACATTATAAATTATCATCAAATGTTATCTTAAAACGTGGAAGGTGAAAAACTATATACTAGGCAGGGGAAGATGAAAAAATATAGCATCTATAACCCTGACAGGTAACACAAGAAGCAGACCACGTGTTGCAGGAGAAAGTCACAACACACCCAACAGTGTTCCCACGGTGTATGTAAAGCATGATTCATTAATCCTTCCTTCTTTAACACAGTGGCGTCGTGTTGGCATGTACCGTTACCTCCTTGACTCACACACCCACACGCAAGGGGGCACACTGAACGACCACCCACCTGCCATCCTTCACCTCCACTCACATAGGTGTTCCCACTGGTACACAACCGTATTCTGCTTCACACCCATCAACCATAAAAATATTTGGGCTACACCCGCGTTGCATGAATGGCCGGTTAATCAAGGTGGCCAATCACGTCCCCAACCCAACACTGGCCAACACTCGGGCCACACTGAGGAGGCAGTATTAACGGGCCGTGGGGAATGAAGCAGAACGTAGCCACTTTTTATAGTATTACTTACAGAGCCTCGCCTGCCTCCGCTCGTGCAGATGAGATAAAAAAACTAAACTATCTTATTCAGATCTACAACGTCACCTTACCTTCCTCAGTGAGTGGCGTGGAATTACCAGCTTGCCACGGGTCCTGTCATGTTCCCTGTACAAGCATCCAAGTCGAGGGCAATAAATAAATATCTCCGACAAATACAGGGGATGAAAGAATGGAGATTTTTGATGTGTATCGCATTAGTGTGGGAACGCATGGCATAGGTTTGAACAGCAGCCGGGAAACGTATGTAGTACAGGGGAGGGATGGGGGTTGGGGGGTTGGGGGGGGAAGGCAAGCAATCAGCGAACATATAACAACATACATGGAAGACAAAACACGATGCATTAATGACACGGAAACTGAGGATAGAAAGTTAATAAGGTTAGTAAGGTAAGGATGAATAGACAAACCAGCGTGTAGACATTACGAGACAGTCTTGAATTTCAGTCTATTCATTCAGTTGAATTATTCAGTGTTCGAGCGCGGAGCAAAAACTGCCGAGATTGCTTAACATACTTGGCTTGGCTTGGCTTGGCTTGGCTTGGAGGTGTTAGTGAGTGAGAGAAAATTATGAACATTCACACTTACGAGTTACTACCGAAGGAGAACGAATGTCTGGTTCATGTCAGTAAAACGAGAGGACTACATACTAAATGTTATCTGTGTCTCATTACGAAGCCATGTCAAATTCTGCACAAATTTGTTAGTCTGCGCAGAGTAACGCCAATAACTAAATGAATGGAATGTATACTAAAACGAAGGTAAAATTAAGTAACGAATTAATAAACTAACAAAATGGCTGTCTCAAACAAAAAAAAACAATACTAATCAGGCAGCGCAGAGATAACTTAAACAGATAACTTAACCAGAAATAAGATTCAAGGAAGATAAAATTTAAAGTGAAGTGATCAAGATTAAAACTTTACCTCCAGTTATGCAAAGTGACATACCAAAGGCGTCGTGAAGATAAAGGTGAGAGTGTACAGACGAGCAGGTGACAAGAGTGAGAGAGCATGTGCGGCAAATACTACAAGATTAGCAAAAAGACATCTACAGTAACGCTC
>JAPQNM010000013.1:28119318-28121818 GCA_029783475.1 Metacarcinus magister | reverse complement strand
GTAGCACCTATAACTAACAACCCATCACCCTTCTTCAATAACCCTCAAAATCATCACCATCCCGTCACACCCCATCACCTCCATCACCACCCCTTCAGGCACACCCCATCACCCATCACTACCATCACTACCATCAACCCATCCCCATCTCTCACCCTTATCAACACACATATATGCATAACCAAGCATTGATCTTCCCATTCACCATACACGTGTCACCCATCACCACCCATCACTGTTATCACCATTCCACTTACTAACATCACTACATAATAACAATATCAACACTATTACTAATCGTAGTCACCATTATTATACAACTGTTCCCTGCAGCGGTTTGGCGGAGGTGAGGGAAGAAGGAAAGGATGGATGGCGTGTGTGTGTGTGTGTGTGTGTGTGTGTGTGTGTGTGTGTGTGTGTGTGTGTGTGTGTGTGTGTGTGTGTGTGTGTGTGTGTGTGTGTCTGTGTGTGTGTGTGTGTGTGTGTGTGTGTGTGTGTGTGTGTGTACTCATACCTACCATCCTCCCACCAACCCACCCACTCACCCACCCACCCACCCACACACACACACACATACACACACACACACACACCACTGCGGACACGTGTAATCTTTGGCAGCTGCGTGAAGGCGGGAGAGAGGGAGGGGAAAACTGTGATTCAATACAGTTTTTAAATAAAATTTTATTCCCTTAGTGAAAACGACTAATGTAGTGGAAGGAATGAAATAAAAATTAATGAGGCGGTTATTAATGTTATGTATCCTGCCTTATAATTAACACCATCATTACATACTCGTATAAATCTGACTTTCATTTCATCGCACTCTAACACACTATCATTATATACCTTCGATTACTTAATTCCCTTTTCACCATCACCATCACCATCACCATCACCATCACCATCACCATCATCATCCTCATCCTCATCCTCATCATCACCCACTACCACCACCATTCTTTGTATTCATTACGAAAGACAGACAGACTCATAAAAGCAGAAATACTACTGGTTATGAGAGAGAGAGAGAGAGAGAGAGAGAGAGAGAGAGAGAGAGAGAGAGAGAGAGAGAGAGAGAGAGAGAGAGAGAGAGAGAGAGAGAGAGAGAGAGAGAGAGAGAGAGAATGGTAAACGATTAAAAGAGGTGTGCATCGTTAACGTACTGAACAAATATTGGCTTTAAATATTAAGAAGGTACAAGTAACGACATGATCAGCATGCATTACTGATGAGACACGAGCGTTGGTAAGCACCTTATGTAAGCATGTATGTATGTGTGTATGTAAGTATGTATATATGCATGTATATATGAATGTATGTATCATTGATCTGTACATGCGTTTGCTGTCTTCCTATATGTATGCATGTATATATGTATGTGAATGAGAGAGAGAGAGAGAGAGAGAGAGAGAGAGAGAGAGAGAGAGAGAGAGAGAGAGAGAGAGAGAGAGAGAGAGAGAGAGAGAGAGAGAGAGAGAGAGAGAGAGAGAGAGAGAGAGAGAGAGAGAGATAAATACAAAAAGAAAGATACAGAGACAGTGACAGGAACAGCATGCAAGATATAACAACACTCATACACACACACACCTAATCTCCAAACCTAGACAACTATTTCCTAACACAGATTCTAACCTTTAACCCTTCATACAAACAGCAGACCCGACCCTCTGTACCCTTTGACCTTGGCGCACCTACCTACCTACCTACATACATACACACACACACACACACACACACACACACACACACACACACACACTGATTCAGACATACACAATTGCAATGCTCGTCTCGCCTTCAATGAACTAACGTCTTATACCCGAAGTAGGTGAGGTTGAGAAGAGGTCAGTCGATGGTAAACGTGGTTACTATATGTAGCAACTTGTCATTGAGTATTGGTGTGGTGGGGTGGAGTGTGGTGGGGTGTGGTGGGGTGGGGTGGGGTTGGGTGGGGTGGGGTGGGGTGGGGTGGGGTGGGGTGGGGTTGGGTGGGGTGAGGTGTGGTGTGGGTGTGGTGTGGTGTGGTGTGGTGTTTGGTGATTGAGTAAACTTGTTGTTATTGTAAGTTGCTGTTTTAACTTGTTAGTGTTACTGTTATTATGATTGTTATGGGTTGGAGAGAGAGAGACATACAGACAGACAGACAGTTAGACAAACACATAAAATCGAGAAATAAGGAGAAATAAGAGAAGAGAAAATTGAATCTAGAACAAGAAATAGAAAGCAAGCTGAAAACACGAGAAAAAATAAATAAATGAAAAAACTTAATAAATAAAGCAATAAAACATTGAATAAAAGAATTGAAGCAGAAAGATAGACAGTGATAAATGGGAGGAGCAAGTGTGTATGTGTATGTGTGTGCGTGTCTGTGTGTGTGTGTGTGTGTGTGTGTGTGTGTGTGTGTGTGTGTGTGTGTGTGTGTGTGTGTGTGTGTGTGTGTCGGGAGGGGAATGATAGGGTAGTGACAGGACAGGTGTGTGGCCAGACTACGTACGTG
>JAPQNM010000013.1:28106818-28114318 GCA_029783475.1 Metacarcinus magister | reverse complement strand
ACATCTAGACCTTGTTCCCCTCACCAGGCGGGAGGGAGAGTGAGGGGGAGGGAGAGGTGGAGGGCAGAGCAGGTGTTGAAGGCATTGATATTACTGTCTTTACTGGCACCTGCCCGACGTTGAAGGTGGGGTGGGATGGGGGCAGCGGTCAAGTGGGTGCTGGACATGATGGTGGTGGTGGTGGTGGTGGTGGTGGTGGTGGTGGTGGTGGTGGTGGGGTGGTGGTGGCGTGGTGGTGGTGTGGTGGTGGTGGTGGTGGTGGTGGTGGGGTGTGGGGTGGTGGTGGTGGTGGCGGTGGTGTGGTGGTGGTGGCGGGTGGTGGTGGTGGTGGTGGTGGTGGTGGTGGTGGTGGTGGTGGTGGTGGTGGTGTAATACTAGTAGTAGTAGTAGTAGTAGTAATGACAGTAATTGATAATAATAATAAAAATAATGATAATAATAATAATAACAAAAGCAATAAAGAAGAAGAAGAAGAAGAAGAAGAAAAAGAAGACAAAAAAAACAACAACAATAACACTATTAATAATAATAATATCTCCAACACCACCACCACCACCACCACATACAACAACAACAACAACAACAACAACAGTACCACGACTATTTTTAAAAGAAGCCCCGTTACCCACTAGACAGGCAGCGTGAACAAGGTGCGACAGAGAACACCAAGAAGGAAATCCCAGAGAGGATAACATATACATACACAAGAAAGAAGGAAAAGTATACAGAAACAGCGACAGACAGACAGACAGATTGATAGAAAGTAACATCCTGAAAACACAGACAGACACTTTCTTTTAACAGCCCACAACACAATATTTTTTTTTAGATTGTGATATATACAAATGCAATGATAACTATGTGTGAGGGAAGAAGAAGAGGAGGAGGAGGAGGAGAAAGAGGAGGGAAGCTATGGTACCCCTACACACAAGTGGCATCGCACCTGCCGCCCGCCACGCCCCTAGTGAATGCCACACCGGTATCGATAACACACACAATGTATAGAAATGTTCATTAACTCCTCCCAACCTCACCCTTATCTTACTTCATAATCATTCTTTCCATCCCATTCTTTTTATAGCTCTCTTTCCTTTCCTTCAGCCTCTCTTCTTTCTCGTCCTACTTTTCTCCTCTTTTTTCCTAGGGTGTATGAAAATGTATCAAGGGAATACACACGTGTGCTTACATATGTGGCCTTTAGTATACTTTTGATGAGAGAGAGAGAGAGAGAGAGAGAGAGAGAGAGAGAGAGAGAGAGAGAGAGAGAGAGAGAGAGAGAGAGAGAGAGAGAGAGAGAGAGAGAGAGAGAGAGAGAGAGAGAGAGAGAGAGAACAAAAACAAAAAGAAAAAGCAGAAACAGAAACAGAAAGAAGCGAAAAATTAGAATGCATTTTTCCACTCTTCTATAAGCAGTGATGGCCGAGTGGTTAAGGCGTCTGACTAGAAATCAGATGGGATCTTCCCGCGTAGGTTCGAATCCTACTCACTGCGAACGAAGGAGTTCATCTTTTTCTCCTTACTTATTAACATTGAATATTTTTATGTATTTCCTACGGTAAAAAAAAATCTAAGGGTGAGTGAGTTAAGGTGAGGAATGATATTTAGGTGACAGTGAAGAGTGATAGAATTAAGTCCTTCTGGTGAAAGTAGTGTTGGTGGTGGGCGGGCACTGTGCCAGTAAGTACATTGCTGCTCAACCCTACTCCCTCCCATCCACCCCCCATCATCCCAGCAAGCAGATGAATGCCGCACACTGCTGGAATCAAACCAATACCAGACAAATGGGTGACATACATATAAAAAAGAAGAAAAAAAAAGATACCATATACATATCACTGGAAACATTTGATTCTATGTATGAAAATATCACTTATTATATTCATGTGACTCTAGAAGTATATCCAGCCGTGTTTAGGAGTGTGTTTGCCTCGCATACACCTGCCTCTCATACACACACCTTTACAGCTGCCAGACGTAAGATAAACAAAATATAACTAGCACAACGCAGTGATCGTACGACTTGCAGTGACTGTTTTTATATTACATTATTACATTTCTTTTTAGCTATTTCCTTTATATCTTAATGTTCTGTGTAATTATTGTGTTAATATCTGGTATTTATGCCTCTGAGAGAAATTCAATTATTAATATTACTTTTATTATTATTATTAATTTTTGTTTTCCTTGCTGACGTACTTTAAACAGTTTAAAAAGCAAAGAATGATGGGACGTATTTTGCTTTGGGTTAGGAAACATACGAAGGAACTGTATATAAAGCATTTCTTGCATAATGGATGACGATTGCACTAAGGAATAACGAATGATGAATATAATGAATGACGATTGTACTTCGAAATAATAAATGGTGAATATTATGAATGACTATTGTACTTAAGAATAATAAATTATACATGTAATGAATGATGATTGTACTTAAGAATCATAAATGATGAATATGAACAAAATTCGCTTCAGTGAAAATACATTAATTGTCATGGCACAATAGATTACCTGAAACAAACCACATATTTCACCCTACAGAGTAGCAGCAGTGTGTGTGTGTGTGTGTGTGTGTGTGTGTGTGTGTGTGTGTGTGTGTGTGTGTGTGTGTGTGTGTGTGTGTGTGTGTGTGTGTGTGTGTGTGTGTGTGTGCGTGTGCGTGTGTACGTTACTCATACCCCAAAATGCATGTTTGTGGAAAATTATTTGGTGCTATGCGGGCAACATCTTTCTTATGTAACACTAAATTGGCCTTTATAACCCCATCTAAACTTGAGGTTCCTGATTCCTTACAACTCACCTGTAGATGCACTGAGTAAGGCGGTGGATGGTGGGCGGGCGTCTGTGTGTGGGAGACGAGCGCGTTCACCTGTCGAGAGAAAAGAAAAGAAAAAAACAGAAGGTAGATTTAGATTTAAGAATGGCCTGAAGTGTGAGGCATACACACACACACACACACACACACACACACACACACACACACACACACACTAATGTTGTTAATCTACACCCTGGAGTTATGGGATATATATTAGCAGAAAGTAGGCGTGATATAGAAAGTAGAAGAGAGTGCTGATGGCTGCCAGAGTGATTTTCATAACAATTGTTGATGTTATTACTGTCTGTTACTGTTGTTGTTGCGTGTATCAGCAGCAGAGAGAGAGAGAGAGAGAGAGAGAGAGAGAGAGAGAGAGAGAGAGAGAGAGAGAGAGAGAGAGAGAGAGAGAGAGAGAGAAAAAAAAAAAATCCCTCCCTCTTCTCTTCTCGTTGGTCTATTGTATCGTGTCCCCTCCTCCTCCCCTTCCTCCTTCCCTCTCTCTACTCTCCCCTCTTCTCCGGCACGACAAACACTTACTTTCATTTACCCTCAGTGCCATCACTTTTTCCTCTTTCCTCTCTGTCCCTTTCCCCTTGTGTTGTGGTGGAAGGTCCGTCTCTCCCCCTCTCCCCTCACTGTCCCACTCAGGTGTATTAGCTTTCGGCGCCATAAGAGAAGTTTGGACAGGTGTGTGTGTGTGTGTGTGTGTGTGTGTGTGTGTGTTCACCTTTTCCTCTCCTACCTTTATTTTCTCTTATTTCTCACCTCTAAATTCTGCTTCACTCCTCTTTTTTCTATTCTCCTCCCCATCTTCCTTCCTCCTTCCATTTCTTCCTGTTTTTCACCTATTCTTCTCCTTCCTAACCTTTCCTTCCCTCCCTTGACATCTACTACTACTACTACTACTACTCCAAAACATACAACCCCTATGAGTAGTACAGCAGTCATTTCACCTGTAATTAGTGGGAAGGTGTGTTAGGAGTGCGTTATGTTAGCTGACAGGAACACACAGGAAGATAGTAAGTACTACACCTCTGCTAGGATGTCAAGTATACTGAGAGTGTCACGAGATGAGTAACAGGTGACGGAGTGATGGGGTGAAGGGGTGAAGGAGGCAAGAATGGAGTGTGTCTGGGTATTGTGGGAGATACATGGAGTAGGCTGGAGTGGAACAGAAAAGTAGAGTACAGTACATTATATTCGATTAAAAGTGTGTACAGCCGAGTGGAACAGAGTAGAGAGTGGAGTTCAGTACAGTATAGTTGATTAAGAGTTTGTACAGCCGAGTGGGGCAGGGTGAAAGGAGTGGAGCAGAGTGGAGTGAGTGGGACTGGGTGTGGGTGTGGTGTAGTGGAGTGGGATGGGAAAGAGGAGAGGACTTGAGTGGGATGGAATGGAAGTAATGTATGTGATAATATGCATTTAAAACCTAACAATATGAAACACAATGCAACACAATTATATGAGGCATAACACTGGAGGAGGAGGAGGAGGAGGAGGAGGAGGAGGAGGAGGAGGAGGAGGAGGAGGAGGAGGAGGAGGAGGAGGAGGAGGAGGAGGAGGAGGAGGAGGAGGAGGAAGAGTGTAAGCCTATGGTATTCATTTGTGTTCAGTGTGAATGAATGAACGATGAGTGTGTGTGTGTGTGTGTGTGTGTGTGTGTGTGTGTGTGTGTGTGTGTGTGTGTGTGTGTGTGTGTGTGTGTGTGTGTGATGAATGGGGCAGGGGAGGGAGGTAGGGTGGAAGGGGAAAGGGGGGGTGTCATGAGTCCTCAGTAATGGCCAAACAGAGGAGAGAGAGAGAGAGAGAGAGAGAGAGAGAGAGAGAGAGAGAGAGAGAGAGAGAGAGAGAGAGAGAGAGAGAGAGAGAGAGAGAGAGAGAGAGAGAGAGAGAGAGGAGAGAGAGAGAGAGAGAGAGAGAGAGAGAGAGAGAGAGAGAGAATAAAAGAAGAAATAAGAGCCAGAGAAGAGGAATAAAACAACAATTATAATAGATGGAAAAAATAGAGGAAAAAAAAACAAAAACAGGAGGTATATAAGGAATGAGGAAAAAAACAACGAAAGGAAGAATATGGAAGGAGAAAGAGAGGAAGGAGAAAAAAAAACCCTTCTAGTATACAGATATATGTGTATGTGTTCGTGTATATATGCGTGTATGTATGTATATGTATGTATGTATGTATGTGTGTGTGTGTGTGTGTGTCTGTGTATAAGTGTGATAATGTCTCTACACAAGCTACGAGGAGTGAACACTGGCTTTGAGTGACAATGCTTGAGGACGCGTGAGGGAAGATGGATTTCCAATAGCGATGTGTGGGCGAGAGGCGAGGCAGGTCGAGTTTCAGAGCGACAAAGGACGCGATAATTACACAGTTATCAGCAAGTAAACATCTACCTGTGTCCGTAACAAGGGGAGGTGAGGACAGACAGGCAGGTAGGTAGGTAGAGGGGAGGGGTTGTGAGGGGAAGAGTAGGCAAGATAGAGAAGAAAGAGTAAGAGAGAAAGAGAGATATAAGGTGACAGGGAGGGAAAGGGCATGAGAAAATAGGGAAGGAGAGGGGAAGAGGAGGAAAGGAGGATAGGATAATGAATAGGTGAGGAGAATTGGGACGGGGAGAGATGATAATAAATGATAGAAAAGATGATAAGGAAATGTAAATGGCATGCTTACTGTTCTTAATGGAGGAGGAAGAAGAGGAGGAAAAGAAAAACAAGAAGAAGAAGAAGAAAAAGGAAAAATAGAAGAAGAGGGGGTATTAAAAAAAACAAGAAAATGAAGAATTGAGAAGTAAAAATTACGTGATAGGAAAAAAAATTTAGAGAAAAAAAAATACAGGAGCAAGAACGATGAAGGAGAAGGGGAATGAGAAAGAAGAGGAGGAGGAAGAGGAGGAAGAAGAGGATGGCAGTGAACCATTAGTAACAATACACTGGTTCAAATGGGCGTCGAGTGTGTGTGTGTGTGTGTGTGTGTGTGTGTGTGTGTGTGTGTGTGTGTGTGTGTGTGTGTGTGTGTGTGTGTGTGTGTGTGTGTGTTTACAATCTTCATTCCAGTTGTAATGAAATAATTTATCATGTGTACAGTACAAACGAATTCAAATTACAGTGGATTGACGCTTCAAACTACACTTCAAACACACTTCACAACAGCTTCAAAATACACTATTATTACTGACTATATACACGCGTAAGATAAAATATATAATTTACGGAGATATTATTTTCTTCTGTCTATCAATGAGTACAGTTTTTCTTTCCCAAATTATCCAAGCTAAGGATAATTTTTTTTTTCTTCATCATAATACAATACCTACATTCACTTACTATTTATTTCATTGCACAAATATATCACTTCTTTAGGTCTCCCACAACACTACTCAAAAACAAAAACACATACTTTTAAACATTACATTTACCAATATTTATAATCATTACAAAAGAGCAAACAAAACAAAACAAAAAAACCCTCATATATCAATACATTACAAATAAATCAATATCCCTTTAATCCTTTCAATAGCCCATAAGAACACACAATTTCTTGATCCCTTCACATATACATAATAACAACACTTCAGAGAGCATAATCCTTTCACTTGACATTTCTCCTTATACGCCATTAATATAGAACAAACGAAGCCATGGATAAACCCGCATGTACTCCAGTGAACCGGAGCAAACACAACACTGATGCATGTCACCTCTAAATACCCTTCTAGCCACAGAGGGAAGGAAGGCAGGTGGAGGGAGAGTCTGTCTACCTACCATGCATCGGAACTAAGAGATTTGGGCGAGTCTAGGAAACATGCATGAGAGTATGTGGGAGGCATTAACGTGACCCAAACTTCAGGTAAAGAGTACTGGATCATATTCGCTTAGTTTTATATAATTATGACATGTATTTTGAGCGTGTGTATGCGTGGCGTGTGTGTATGTGTGTGTGTGTGTGTGTGGGTGGGGACATTCTATTATAGCATGTGTGATGTTGTTTGTATGAGAAGGACACGCAGGACACGGGCAGGACAGGACAGGACAGGACAGGACACGCCTTGCTTGAAACACGACAAGGCGGAGGGAGGGGAAAGGGAGGATGGGGGAAGGGCAATGTATATTAGGGGTTGGGGGAGGGAGCGGGAAAGGTAGTTATAAAGGATTACTAACCTGTATGATGATGCTGGTAGTAGTGGTAGTGGTAGTAGTGGTGATGGTGGTGGTAGTAATGGGGGTGTTAATGAAGTGAAAATTATAGTATGTGATGCATGGTAAGGGGGTGCAATGTAAAGTGATGGTGTTGTTATGGTGTTATGTTCTTTATTTACGCCAGGTTTTGTGAGCTGGTAGACGGACTGGCTAACAAAAAACTGGCTGGATTGTTACTCTTTGCTCAACTCCTGATTTGCTTACAAACAAGTGTGGGTGTTAGGGAAATAGAAAATGTATGGCTTTAGCAATACCACACACGCACAAACACATATACACACATACACAAACACACACAAACACCACCATACAAGGCAGTCCTACCCACCACCACCACCACCACAGATAAGAGCCCCCACCCCACATTCATGCATAAAAACCTTCCTCTCTGATAAAGGTAGCAATGACCCGCTCCTCTCATCCCCTCCCCCCCCCCACCACGCCCGCCGCAGCAGGTGAAGTGCTCTCCAGGCGGGGGCGAC
>JAPQNM010000013.1:28091818-28096818 GCA_029783475.1 Metacarcinus magister | reverse complement strand
ACCACGTTGCCCTTGGCCTCCGCTTATCAGTACCAGCTACAACCCACGCCTCTCAAGCCTCACCTGCATCTGGATACCTCCCAAATACTGCCCGACATACATCTCCTACATGGCTACTATGCTTCCTACATTCAACATCCACTCCCCTGACCAATTATATTCCTCACTGGTGAAGTCAACCCACGACTTTTACATCCAATATGTCACCAGACCTCATCTCGCCGGCATCTCCCTGCAGCAGAGGCTGCCCCTGGTTTGCCACCTTAGCGAATACCTCATCCACTCGTCTCCTTCACTCGTACATCTAAGACAGATCATCCAATCCTGCAGAAGCAATAGGCCCTGGAGACCATCGCCTGTGTCCCTTGGATCCCGCTGCAGGCGGACGGGAGTGCAGCGTGTGCCGTGTTCTCCCCCACTGTGAAACCGCACGGGGGGGGGGACGTCGTTACCCAACTCTTCGACTTCCACCTATTGTGAGCTGGATGGCCTATTGCATGCTGTTACCCTCCCTAATGAGTGGGGACTGAACGGGCTGATTATCTGCGACTCCAAGTCTTCCCTGTACGCCCTTTCATCTCCAAGACCTGCTTATGACATTGTAGTGCAAAACATTTTGTGTCGGTTTGCCAGTGGCCGTGATTGTGCATTAGTTGTATCCTTTGTATGGGTGCCGTCTCACGTGGGACTCATGGCTAACGATACTGTGGACGGTCTGGCTAAGGCTGCGTGTGGTCGGAACTTGCCTGCAGTGCGTGCCCCGCCCTCCTTACGATGGTACACAAATACACTGTTTTAAGCCATTAATACCCTGACAGTGAATCGTAAGAACATCGAGCGTGCTGAGAGTGTATCCATCCAACATTGCAACCACTTCATTAACACCACACACAAATATCGTCGCCAAGGATTCATGGTTCGCAGACACAATGTAGTGAGTGCTAGACTTAGATTGGGTTACCGACCAGTGTGGCAGGTCTCCCAGGCTGAGGATGTGCCTCACTACTCCACTTGTATAGTGTGTCACCTCCCCAACGCCAATACTCTTCAACATTATTGTCTAGCCTGCCCCACAGTAAGAGACTTGCTACCACAGGAACAGGATTTATCATCAGTTTGTAAATATCTCCTTCAGGATGATAGTTTGGATTTGATTCTCATAAGATATCCCTGTTTTGGTGGTTACTAATTGTAAATATTTCAGTTTATTCTACTCTGTGTGTGTGTGTGTGTGTGTGTGTGTGTGTGTGTGTGTGTGTGTGTGTGTGTGTGTGTGTGTGTGTGTGTGTGTGTGTGTGTGCGTGCGTGCGTGCGTGCGTGCGTGCGTGCGTGGGTGGGTGGGTGGGTAGGTGGGCGGGTGGGTGGGCGGGCGGGCGGGCGGGGGTGGGTGGGTGGGTGGGTGGGTGGGTGGGTGTGTGTGTGTGGGTGTGGGTATGTGGGTGTGGGTATGTGTGTGTGTGTGTGTGTGTGTGTGTGTGTGTGTGTGTGTGTGTGTGTGTGTGTGTGTGTGTGTGTGTGTGTGTGTGTGTGTGTATTTCAATGTGTCCTGCGAGACACGCTTACACTTTGTTTACTAAAATTATATTTCGTTTGACGCCATATGGGCGCAATAAATTTATCAAATCAAATCCCTTACTCTTGTCGTCTCTCCACCATGGTATAGATAACTGGGTAGCGGTAAAGACGATTCTTGCCACTCACGCACAACTTGATAGTATTCACGCATGACATTATCTTCGAACTCTCATGCTTCTTCTTGTATGTTGTATATATCATAACATTCATAGTAGTTTTTTTTTTCTTGGACCGTCACGATGGGGGGGGGGTGTTATGATGGGGGAAGGGGAGGCGAAAGGCATAGGTAGTGACTCAAGACTCACCACCTTGGAACATAGGTAAGGACACAGGGGCAGCGAGGGCGAGGCCAGACGGATAGGAGCCTCCCTGGCAAGGTCACGCCACCTCACCCCGCCAAACCCAGCCCTGCCCCGCTGTAAACCGGTATAAATCCACATACTTGCCCTTTTACCTTCACTCCTCGGTAGTATAGTGGTGAGTATCCCCGCCTGTCACGCGGGAGACCGGGGTTCGATTCCCCGCCGGGGAGATACAATTTTTTAACTTTTCTCTTTTTATTCTTTGGTTTATATATATATATATATATATATATATATATATATATATATATATATATATATATATATATATATATATATATATATATATATAAAAGGAGCACGGTGTATAAAAGTATATTCGTGGTAGGAGATAGCAGAGACACGTGATGTGAAAGTGGATGAGTGAGGGAGGAAGGATGGGTAAACATGAGTGGATGAGTGAGGGAAGAAGAATGGGTGAACGTGAGTGAGGCAGTGAGTCAGGGTACACACGATCCACAGGCTTCAGCTGAGTAATGGTGGTGTTAATGAGGCGCCTCCAGCATCACTGATTATACCATTCCCGATTGTCAGCAAATAAATTACGGATAATACACACGCACACACACGCACACACACACACACACACACACGCACACGCACACACACGCACAGTACAAATAGCAGAACATAGGTGACAACAAACATCAACTGACAACTTCAAGGAGATAAAGAGAGATGAAAATAAAAATAGGATGATTGTAACAAGAGAAAACTGAATTCATAACACAGGCTGAATGCAAGGTAAAGACGAGAATGTGTACTGAGCTGTTCTTTGCTTTGTACAACGCTTCCCTCCGTCTGTTTCAGTGTTTGAGGAGCGTACGATGCATCATGGGTGGAAGGAGGCAAGGTTACCCCTCTCTGTGGCCTTGGTATTGATAGGAATCTCTTACTGAGGGATACTGGGGGATTGTGATGTCTTAGTTACCATAGTTTGTCTGCCCGAAGTATACTCATGTTCATTGCAAGGAAGGTTTGCAATCTAAATAAAAACTTATAAAAAATATTACTTAAATATATATATATATATATATATATATATTTTTTTTTACGCCGTAGGTGGAGTATGTTTATGAATAGCTATACGTTCCTGACTACTTCAGTATGTGTGTGTGTGTGTGTGTGTGTGTGTGTGTGTGTGTGTGTGTGTGTGTGTGTGTGTGTGTGTGTGTGTGTGTGTGTAAAATCACCTTCCTCCTTACACGTCAAAATCAAACATACACGACAATTGGTGAAACGTTTCCACGCAAATAATGGCTTAAAATCGTCCTTACACACTCTCAAAGCTCAACAAACACGTGTGGGTGGGTGGTCTGCCTTCCTCACCTCACCTCACATGATCGTACCTTAGAAGCAGGAGGAGATGAAGGGCGAGCAAGCGAGATATGAGTGATTAATGTGCGGCGTCGGTGAGCTCACTGCTACACACAACGAGCCTCTATCTCTTAATGAAGAAAAATGACTATTGACCTGAGACACGCTACCCACTGGGCTAGCTTGCAGAGAGGATTTCATGGCTAACTTATGTATTATAACAGTGTTGAAATTAGTGGTGGTGGTGGTGATATTACTGCTATTACTATTACTGCTACTACTACTACTACTGCTGCTACTACTATTACTACTACTACTGCTACTACTACTACTACAGGTGCTACTGATACGTATTATTATGTAACAATCAGAATATGAGAGAGAGAGAGAGAGAGAGAGAGAGAGAGAGAGAGAGAGAGAGAGAGAGAGAGAGAGAGAGAGAGAGAGAGAGAGAGAGAGAGAGAGAGAGAGAGAGAGAGAGAGAGAGAGAGACCTTCACGGCGGCTAAACACCATATATTTGCGGTTTCTTGTTCCCAATTACCGTAATGAGTTTGTTGACGGCATTGTCTTGTGTTTTAACCCCCCTTCAACTCTCTCTCTCTCTCTCTCTCTCTCTCTCCACACACGCACACGCGCACACACGCACGCACGCACGCACACACACACACACACACACACACACACACACACACACACCAGCAACACCTGTCCTAATCACCTGACGCCCGACAGGTGAGGCGAGAAAGGCAAGGTATAGAACAAACTTAATACAAAAAAGTGAGAGGTGAAACGAACAAACAATGATATATAAGAAGAAAAACAAATAATAGTCAAGGAAAGAAAGTTAAGAAATATCTACAGTTAAAGAGGAAATGTATTAAGAAATCAATACGAGGGAATGTGACAAGATATAGAGATGTTTAAAGGCTGGTTAGAGGAACGTAGAGTTGAAGATAAAGAAAGGGTATTATACAGTACATAAATATTCATATACATAAACCCTTCCCCATTTATACATCCTTATTCACTACATTCCGTTGTTAGAGAAAGGCTTCCTCTAACCTTGTCAGTTTAGTCACAGCAGTGTTACAATCTGTGTCAAGTTCTGTCTGCAAAATCTTTACTCTACCTTGTCTCATTTTTCTCAACTGTTAAGGTCCAGGGCCCATACTTATAAAGAATTATGATCTTTTCCTAATAGTGCGACTTAACTGAGCTATGACATTTCCCCACCTCAGTCACGGAGCTTCTGGGTGGGTCTCAGACAACGGCGTAAGCGGCCAAAACAACGCTACATTATAACAAGCATTCGGTTTGGATAACTTGAAATTTAACCACTAAAAGATTTAAAAAAGAGTAGTTCTGCATCATCAATATCATACAGAACGTCTCTCCTTTCACGGAAAGATCTTGGGCGACGCTGTGGTACTGCTGCAGCTTCGGCCATGTTCAATGTTATGATGCGCGGCAGCGGCAGCGCGCCTGAGACAAAAGTATAGTCGCTATTCCCTCCCGCACCCAAACTTAGCTATGAGCGGGACTGTGACTGATTTCCTAATAGTTACGACTCATGCTCAGTTTTTTCCGCCGTTTTCTGTGCTTATGACAGTCTGAGACAAGATCATTGTTTTATAAGTATGGGCCCAGTCGCTCACACGCTGCATCTGTTACATATTCTTCCAGCCACATTTTTTTTATCCATCTATAGTTTTGCTCCTCTAGTCTAATATTTTCCTCTCTCTGT
>JAPQNM010000013.1:28074318-28081818 GCA_029783475.1 Metacarcinus magister | reverse complement strand
TTTCTCAGTAGGAAGAAATTTTCCACATTAACAATAAAAAAAACAAATCTTTCCACAAATTGCCATTATAGTTTCTTGCCTCAATTCAAAAGACGAGCATCTCCCTCCTCTCCACATCCTTACCATGACCACATCCCCCTCACACACACACACACACACACACACACACACACACACACACACACACACACACACACCTTGTCCCCTTGCCCTCCTGCCACACTGCTGTTCCTTGCCTCACCTTACCAGCAGTCATTGCATCACTCACCTCCCTTCCCTCCACCCTTGTTCCCCTCCTGTCACCCCCCCCATCCACAGCATCGTCATCAACACCACCACCTCCTGGCCCCTCACTAACTTGTCCCTCTTCATTCTTCCCCTCAACCGTTCTTCCTGCTGGCGTCTCTTCCCTCAACACCACAACCATTCTCCTGTGTTACTCCGTCCCTCCCTCCCTCTCTCTCTCTCTCCCTCCCTACCACGAAGAAGCTGATCACCCTTGCCTCCTCCTTTCCTGCCTCCCTCCCTCCCGCATCTCCTCCTCACCTCGCTGGCTATAAACTACGATGCCGCGAGCAGGCCATGAGGGCTCCACACACACACACACACACACACACACACACACACACACACACACACACACACACACACACACACACACCATGCATCACTTAACACCACAAACACCCCCTGAAGCCTCGTCAAAGGACCTTCCCGGCACACTTCCCACACTCCTCCCCCTCTTCCTCCTCTTCTATCTCCTTCATGCCCCTCTCCCTCTCCTTCCTCTTAACGCTAATTACTAGAAGGAAAGGAAAACAAGTTAGGCAACCACATTTGGGTGGCTTCCTTGACCACATGGAGTCAGATGATACCAAAACGAGACCTTCCCTCTTTGCTTCCTTCCTCCCTCCCTCCTCTTCCCTCTTCCTTATCCTCCTCCTCCTCCTCCTCCTCGTGCTGCCGCCAGTAATCGCACGCGGCCTCGGAAACACGTGGTGGCCAGCCAGGAACCGGAGTGAAAGTCATTCCTGACAGGATAATCCGTGATCTTGTGCGTCAGTTTGGTGGCGGCGGGCAGGCAGGGGGCAGGGGTGACGGGTGGGTGGGGCGAGAAGGGTGGAGGAGGAGGGTGAGCTGGGGGAGGTACCAACATAAGGGCGCGTGCCACCCCCTCCCTCCCCCTATCCTTTACTCGTCCCTGTGAGGTTCATTTCATCTCAAGTTTTCGCTCAGGCCGCTAGTCATTACTCGCCGGTGTGGCGCAAGGAGGTGGAGTGTGGACGATGCTCTGCGGTACGCGGCGCGGGCTGGGGGTAATTTGGCTCTCCGCCCATCACCTGTTGTTTTGGCTGCAGCAGCGTTACCAAGGTGCCTCTCATCCCCGACGCGCTCCGCCCCTAGCCAGCCAGACCCGCCACACCACACCACACAACACCACACCACCCTACAGTTACCCTCACAGATTATCAGGCACAGAGAATATGTGTGTATATACATCAAACTATGATGCAAATATGAGGTGAGCGCGGCTCGTCAAGGTGAGGACTCGCCATTAAGGAGGTAATGACGGGCAGGTGAGGTGCGGGCCGTGGGTTGGCGAGCCGTCATCTGGCAGGCCTGAGGCAGAGCTGCGCACGTGGTAGCCCGGGGCCTCGCTACCTAGGGGCTCTCCCACACTCCCCCGCTACTGCTGCTGCTGCTGCTGCTGCTGCTTCTACCTCCTTCTGTTAAGTGGCGGGGGTGGTGGAAAGCACGTCCTCACCCACCCCCTCCTCCACCCCCAATCACCATCCCTGTAGACATCCTTCTGCCATTAGTCTGTCTGTCTTGTGTTCTTCCAACTCAGTGCTCAGGTCCCTCCTTCACACCCTTCCTCCCTTCCTCACCTTCACTAAGATCCAAAGAGGGTTCAGGATCTTGACCATTATTACCTATAGGGATATTCTCTCTCTCTCTCTCTCTCTCTCTCTCTCTCTCTCTCTCTCTCTCTCTCTCTCTCTCTCTCTCTCTCTCTCTCTCTCTCTCTCCAGTCACTTCTCCCCTCATTTCCCCTCCCAAAACTTTATCCCTTATATTCCAATTCATCCCTTTCTCTCCCCCATTTATTGATAATGATAAATAATGGAAGTTTTTTTCAGATTTTTTTTGGGGGGTCTAGGCTATTGTTTTTCCCCTCATTCTTAATTTTTTCTCTATTTTTCCTCATCTTCCCCTTTTTCCACGTTACCTTGCTTTCATTATCATTTTATTCCCTCACTACAGTCATCCATACTTCACTTGTCGCCTCTTACTCTCTTTCCTCTCATTTCTTTTATCCTCACTACTCCCCTTCCTTCTCTCTCTCTCTCTCTACAATAATTCTCTTCCCTTAATCTCTCTCTCTCTCTCTCTCTCTCTCTCTCTCTCTCTCTCTCTCTCTCTCTCTCTCTCTCTCTCTCTCTCTCTCTCTTTCTCACAGCCTTCCCCTTGCTCAGTCTTATCATCCAATATTTCACAGTGTCCTTTGCCCCTCCCCTTTCTTCTCCCCTCTCTCTTTCCCTCACCTTCTCCCCTCTCCTCCCTGCTCTCCCACCTAAATAAGTTACCAGCACGACACTGCATTGATCTTCCTTTCTTTTAGTTTCCCCTATGTAGAGAGAGAGAGAGAGAGAGAGAGAGAGAGAGGAGAGGAGAGTGACGGAGGGGGAGGGAGAGAGGGGAGTAAGGGAGAGTTTGTAAAAGCTTGCCACAGTCCACCCTTCCCCTCACACTCTCCCTAAATACTCGCATCTCATTATCTCTTCATTCGCTTCAGTAAAGAAAGTGCATCGGCGATCAATAGACAGACTGGAAGGTAAATAATGAATCGAAAAACAGTGAAAGTAGATAGATAAGTAGATAATGAGGTGAATATATATATATAGATTGCTCCATTTACAGTTCAGTTTATATATAGAGAGATAAATGGATATATGGATTAAGATATGGAGGTACAAATAGACAAATAAAACACAAACACAAAGGAAGTTAATATTATAAAGATAGGGAGTAGATAAAAAAAAAACAATTATAGATTAATACAAATGCAGGTGATTTGATAACGTTCGATAAAGATAGGTATAGAGATCAAGATAAAAGTTTCTACAGGTAAAAGTTATGTTATAAAAGTAAAGGGAATAACTAGCTGGTAGATACCTAAAAGATGTCTCAGTTTAGTAGATCAAAAGTAATGTGAAATCGTGGAGTTGAATCATTTGCTAATCCAACCGCTGCCACCAATGTTGCCACCACCACCAGCAGATCCTTCACCAATAGCACCACCACTGCCCCCTTCAACACCACTACAATCACCCACATACCAGTACAACCACCATCCATGACTTCTCTCTACAACCACCACCACCACCACCACTACTACCCTCATTCTTTCCTTCTCATCTTCACTAACACCACTACCATTATTTCCATTACCAAGTAGCATCACCTACACCCACAGTTTACCCCATCACAGTCCCCTCCCTGTCCTTATCAGAACCACCTTCACCACAGTCTCCTAACTCCACCATGCACTGTTTTTATCCTCCCATATCTTTCCTCTCACCACTCTCTCCCCTTCCCCAAACACAGTCAGTCCCCTTATCAAGCGTGACGAAATGGTCTTCATCACGTAACACCACCAACCTTTTATGTCCCATTCCGTTAATTTTCCTCCTCTCTCTCCTTTTCACAATTATTTCATCCTTCCTCTACCTCTTTCTCTCTCTAATTCGTGTCTTTCCTCCTCGTCCTTCCCTTCACTTTTCTTTCCTTTCTCTCCCTCTCAATCTCGTTTATTCCTGTTTCTCTCCCTCACTATCACTCCTTCCTCTCTTCCTCTCGCTCATTACTCACCCTCCTGCATCCTCGTCCTCTCTTCCCTCAATCTCCTCTTTCCTCCCCTCTCCCTCTCCCTCTCCCCTCTCTACGTCCGTGCACACCTGGGGTTAATTGGCCACTTGGCGGAGGATGACCCAGTTCTTCCCCAGGTGACCGTGACTGTGTGTGTGTGTGTGTGTGTGTGTGTGTGTGTGTGTGTGTGTGTGTGTGTGTGTGTGTGTGTGTGTGTGTGTGTGTGTGTGTAAAGCTTTTTTTTCTCTCTCTCTCATGGGAATTAAGATGAGGAATGGAGAAATATGGATGTGAGAGAGAGAGAGAGAGAGAGAGAGAGAGAGAGAGAGAGAGAGAGAGAGAGAGAGAGAGAGAGAGAGAGAGAGAGAGAGAGAGAGAGAGAGAGAGAGAGAGAGAGAAGAGGGACGGGCACACTGGCAGCCCAATGGGAAGAAAGGGAAAAAGGGAAGGAGGAAGGGAAGAGGTAAGGAGGAAGGGAAAGAGAGTTTTAAGGTCAAAAAGGTACAGGAGCAGTAGTAAGAGGAGGAGGAGGAAGAAGAGGAAGAGGAAGAGGAGTGATGTATTGCCAGTGGATTGGGAAGACACGGAACATTTTAAGATAATTACAGCTGAGAGGAGGAAGTGGGGATTAGGAGGTGAGAGGGAGGAACAGGCTGTGGTGGTGGTGGTGGTGGTGGTGGTGGTGGTGGTGGTGGTGGTGGTGGTGGTGGTGGTGGTGGTGGTGGTGGTGGTGGTGGTGGTGGTGGTGGTAACAGGCTGACGGATTAGAAGCAGGGAAGCTGTGGCAGTAGTGATAGTAGTAGTAGAAGTTATGGATAGATAAATATATTGATAGATAGATAGATAGAAAATAGATAGATGAATGAATAAGTAGATAAATAAATAGAAAAAAAGATAGATGGATGGAAATATATGAACAATATATTTTTTCCTCCTCTTTGACTTTTCCGTCACTAACATTAATCACACATCACACATAATAGAAAGATAGATAGATAGATAAGGAAAAATAATAGATATATGCACACAAAATACATATATTATACTTCTGAGAGAGAGAGAGAGAGAGAGAGAGAGAGAGAGAGAGAGAGAGAGAGAGAGAGAGAGAGAGAGAGAGAGAGAGAGAGAGAGAGAGACACAACCGCAGGCCAATCAGTATATCCAACAGCTGACTTTTAAACCCTGACCACCACCACCACCACCACCACCACCACCACCACCACCCTTACCTGCAAGTGGTCATGGGAGTCAAGTTTTTTGGCTAAGGTGGTGATGATGGTGGTAGTGGTGGTGGTGATGGTGGTGGTAGTGGTGGTGGTGGTGGTGTTGTTCGTCTGTCTGTCTATCTGTTTGTTTGTTTGTTTGCCTGTCTGTTTGTGTACGTACGTTTGCATGTAAGTATGTATGTATTTATGTATGTATGTATTTACGTATGTATGTACGTATGTATGTATGTATTTCATTACCACTATGATACACGACAAAAAAAAAAATAAAAAAACCGGAGCATTGCAGTATAGCAGGAAGTGGAAGTGGTGGTGGTGGTGGTGGTGGTGGTAGTAGTGGTAGTGGTAGTGATAGTGATAGTGGTGGTGGTGGTAGTAGTGGTGGTGGTAGTGTAGGGTAGTAGTAGTAGTAGTAGTGCAGTGGTAGTAGTGGTGGTGGTGGTGGTGGTGGTGGTGGTGGTGGTGGTAGTGGTGGTGATGGTGGTGAAGGATGTGGTATGTAAGATGATAAGAGAAAGAAGGAAAACGAGGTGGTATTGCGGTTAGTATGCTACAGCTTCAGGGGTCATAAACAGAAGCCATCAGGACAGTAGTAGTATCAGTAGTGGTATTAGTGCTGCTGCTGCTGCTACTAAACCAGTTGTGTACCTTTGCCTCATATCCTGCATGGCCGATAGAGAGATAGAGAGATAGATGGATAGATAGATAAGTAGCGTTATTAACCACAACAACATACACACGTACAGTCATACATTTAATAAAGCTAAACTGATTTTAGTTTCCAACCTTAATTCTTTAAACACAAAATTGATAATCTTTGAATTAGAAGAAACAAAATATATATAAACGTTACCCATGACAAATCTAGTGAACAATACGAGGTTTACAAATAATGTCACTAAGAACTATAACACCAAAAAAGATGATGTGTAAGTAAAAATAAACAAGAAAATAAATTAAGTAAATACACATGCTGGGTGACTCCCAAAACCACTGACCCAGCATACCCAAACTGCTCGCTTCAGTTTGGGTAGTTGCTGCAAAACACATTGCCTTGTCGTCCGAAGACAATCTGAGCCATCGAGTGAAGGATACTCCCTGATGAGTCTTGTACCTCAGATTTTGTCTTGTTGCTGGAATAGGAGATGCGAAGTAGAGTAGCTTGTTTAGGACCTTCTCATCCCCCTCTAAGAGGGCTCTTTTCAGTTCTGCCCCCCTCCCCCACACCCCCATCCAAACACCCACGCACACGCACACCCGCACACCCGCCCGCCCGCCCCCCCACCCCACCCCACCCACCCACCCCCCCTCACCCCCACACCCCAACCCCAACCCCCACCCACCCACCCACACACACACACAATTAATATATAACGACTTACCTGATGAAGCACTGATAAGGGCACGCCGCAGCTTTTAAGGAGTACGATACAACACATTAAGGACACCACCCTCGCCACACTCAGCTTACAAACTAACTCCTCACACGGACAGCTAAGGCTCCAGACACTAAACGGTACTGATTCACATGTGGTTCAAACGATGTTGATGTTCCGGAAGTAGGGAAGTGTTTTCTGAATTTATTCGAAAGCATGGCAGCAACTTTGTGTGTGTGAGTATATGTCCGTGACTGAGATAAAACACATGATGAACCCTTAACACTGATGATGGAAGTTCACCGTTCGTTTATTCAGGATAATTTTACTCCGATGCTTCAACGACCGAGTTTTAAGTGAATCGGCTTCGCAATGCGGTTCGATGCAGATTATGACTATCTTCTCAAACTTCAGAAACCTACAGGGGATTAAGGATGATTATTTGGCGTTAAATATGAATGTGAGTTGACATCCGTCAACACACTCTGCAGGTTCATAGGAGGACGCGGCAGGCAACACTCACACTGTATTTCTTTTCTTAAGGGGTTGCCATATTTCTCATTGAGCTGCAATTTTGATGTGCCTTTCTTAAATTATGAATGCTGAAAATATAGACATTTGAAGAGTTTTAACTTTAATTTCGTAATAGACGATTGGACCTAAGTGACGTCATCATAACTGTAAAGCAGAGTACAATATAAATTAGTTTTATGAGAAGGATAGTTTCAGGGATGTCATTTCAGAATCTTAGAATTAAAAAAACACTAACGCAACTCTCTCTCTCTCTCTCTCTCTCTCTCTCTCTCTCTCTCTCTATATATATATATATATATATATATATATATATATATATATATATATATATATATACACACATACACACATATACATATATACATATATATATATATATATATATAATATATATATATATATATATATATATATATATATATACACACACACACACATATACACATATATATATATATATATATATATATATATATATATATATATATATATAT
>JAPQNM010000013.1:28066818-28071818 GCA_029783475.1 Metacarcinus magister | reverse complement strand
GCTGATTATCTATATTAGAATCATAATTTTCTGAAGAGACGTGATCCCTCCCGGAAAACACACTTAACGTTTTTTAGTATGGCCTCAGTTGTAGGAATTTGGCCTTTTAAAAAAGAAAAGGATAGAATTTGACCTCGTATACATTGGTCATCGAACTGATACACACTGTCAATCACTGGAGAGAATGTTGCTCTTTTAGCAGAGGATGAGTGAAGTTTCCCCACTTTTAATTCCCATTATTATTATTATTAATATTACTATTACTATTATTATTATTATTATTATTATTATTATTATTATTATTATCATAAATAATTATTATTACTGTTACAATCATTATTATTACTATTATTATTATCATTATAATTATTATTAGAGTAATTAATATTATAATTTTATATAATTATTATAATTATCATGCTATTAATAACAGTAACAATAGATACTAATAATCAAAATACAATATAGGCAATATTTAAAGACACAGGAAATAGTTTATGGAGGTGCTCCTATATCGCTACAATTGCCCTGAACTCTGTCAGCCAATCAGTGGCAAGTGACAGACAGGCTCAGATTAGCTCCTCTCCAAACGGGGGGGATTTTTGCCATCTTACAAATTCTTGTATAATTTTTTCTCTCTCCTGATTAAAAACACTTTAAAGTATATCTAATAATTCATCTATCCCCTCGAGGCTTAGTAGTAGTAGTAGTAGTAGTAGCGTTTTTTTCTTCAAATTATCAATACCTGTGGTCACCTGTGGATGTGTGTGTAATTACCTGTAATATTTAAGTGTAGGTTTAAGGGGCTCATTTTCTTTTTCGTCCTGGCCACATTCTCGTAATCTTATCACTTTTTTTTTTTTTTTTTTCTCTCTTCTTTGCTTCTTCATTTCATTGCCTCACTTAATGTTTTCCGTCTATTATATATATCTATATATATATATATATATATATATATATATATATATATATATATATATATATATATATATATATTATTTTATATTTATTTATCAACTTCAAATACTTCATAATTTTTTCTTTTCTTCTTTACCTCCTCCTCCTCCGTCCGCATGGCCCGGAACCCAACAGAAGCAGAAAGACTTTTTACGGGCATAGAGGCAAAATAGCCACTCTTGGTTTTCACGAACTAAAGGTGAATAGTAGTAGAGAGGGGAGCGTAGAAGAGAGAAGAGAGAGAGAGAGAGAGAGAGAGAGAGAGAGAGAGAGAGAGAGAGAGAGAGAGAGAGAGAGAGAGAGAGAGAGAGAGAGAGAGAGAGAGAGAGAGAGAGAGAGAGAGAGAGAATTTTGAGAGTCTGTGAAAATTACAAAGGATGAAGATGGGTAGGACGCAGGAATGAAATACTCGATTTGGTGAATAGATGCTAAATGCTTATGAAGCTTTTTCTTAAACGATCCTATTGTGTTACTGTTAACTAATTGTGCTGGTAGAGAATTCCAAATATATATATATATATATATATATATATATATATATATATATATATATATATATATATATATATATATATATATATATATTATATATATATATGCCTATATATTAATGTCTCATATTGATATTTTATTCGTTTTCCTCCTAATTTATTGTCTCTTAATGCATACATGATTCTCTGTTTTTTTTCCTATCTTTTCTCTATTTGACTTTCACTTCACTTATAGTATTGCTGTATTTTCTTAATTCATATATATATTTCTACGTTTTCCTTTTCATTCGTTGTCTCTTAAAATTGGACATGATTCTCAGTTTGTTTTTTCCTTATTCTTACTTTTTTATTCTAAACATAACTTCACATACTCTAATGCAATAGTCTATTCTATTCAAACCTATGTATTATTTTACCTCTTTCTTTTTATTCTTTGTCTCTAAAGAGTATAGAATATACGATTTTCTATATTTTTTTTCTCCTTTCATTCATTTTAACAACCCTTAAATTACTTTCTCACAGCCTCGTGTCTCCGTTATGCTAAAACGCACTTACTCTTTTTTTTCTCTCTCTCTCACTCTTTATTTTACGCTGAAATTGTGGCCTCGTTGCCTCACTAACTCTGCAACTCTTTGTTTCTTGCACACAAACGTAATTGCGTAACCAGATCCCCCCTTTTTTTTCTCTCTCTCTCTCTCTCTCTCTCTCTCTCTCTCTCTCTCTCTCTCTCTCTCTCTCTCTCTCTCTCTCTCTCTCTCTCTCTCTCTCTCTCTCTCTCTCTCTCTCTCTCTCCGTCTGTTGCAAGCCACCTTAGCAAAACTTCCTATCTCATCTCTCCACCTAGTTTTACCATCCCTGGATTACCCTTCCCATCACTCTTATTCAAATGGTGGAAGAGGAGAGGAAAACAACCCATTACCACCACTACAGGCATTCCCTTCCTTCCTCCACTTACCCCCTTTATAAATCTAAAGGGGGAGGAGGCGTTCACCAGCGGACGGTTTCCTCAACTCACTGAACGAATGTGTTGTTGGTGTTGTTAAGTGTGCCAGTGTGACCTTGAGACCTGATGGTTTAAGACTGTAAGTGGTTAGGTTCGATGTGGTACGCTGCTTGCCTCGTTAGTCAGTCTCCAAAAGAATAACTTGATCCGGTGGTAAAAAAAAAAATATGCTTCGTTATTTAGCGTTGTCGTCACCTTCCTGTTGGTGTTAGTGTTATTGTTGTTGTTGTCGTTGGTTTTGTTATTGGTGGTGGTGGTGGTGGTGGTGGTGGTGGTGGTGGTGGTGGTGGTGGTGGTGGTGTGACTTGTAAACATTATTAACTATCATCGCACGCAACACGTTCTTCGTTTTCTTTCTCTTATTATAATTACATGCCATTTTGTTTATTCCTTGTATCTCGAAAGTAATAACAGTCATGATGCTCTTTTTCCCTTTTTTTTTTAAACTACTGGTTGAATTGCCATTAACTTGACACTGGTGCTTCCCTTTATAACTAGGATTCGAACCAAGGTCAACTGAGGCAGGCAGAGCAACAGTCAATAACGTTAATCACTTTACCAACCAACTACCTATGTACTACTACCACCACAGCGCCTCTAGTGGGGTTCAAACACACTACTAACCAATTATGAAATGGATGTTGTATGTCTGTCTGTTTTGGCGTAAAGAAATTATGGATGAAAGTAAAGAGAATAGTGAAAAAATATGAATAAATAAAAATAACATGGTATGTGTATCTATTCTTTTGCTTCCTTCCTCTTTCTCTTCCTCTTCCTTCCTTCCTCCTACAGAGATAGAGGGAGTGGAGGAGGAGGAAGAGGAGGAGGAGGAGGAGGAGGAGGAGGAGGAGGAGGAGGAGGAGGAGGAGGAGGGAGGGAGGTATAGTGGAGAGGAGGAGAGAAGCTTATGGAGGAAAATATATTAAGAGGAAAGAATTAAAAACAAATATTGAAAAAAAATAGTGCGAAAAAAAAGAAGTTAAGATAATAAAAATCAAGATGAAAACAAAGAAAATCCAGGTGAAAAAAAAGCAATGAATGATGCAAAATGAATAATAATGATAAGAAGTGTTTTACGTAAGAATAATAATGAAAGAAGAAAGATGGGGATAGAGCGTACTAGTGCACAAAGGAGAATAAAAAGCTAATTGGATAATAGGAAATGGAGGAAGAAGAAAAAAGTGCCATAAACAAGAATGTTTTTGGGGTTGGGCCGAGGCCAACGTTAGGGCATCTCTTAACTTTGGGCATATCTCTCTCTCTCTCTCTCTCTCTCTCTCTCTCTCTCTCTCTCTCTCTCTCTCTCTCTCTCTCTCTCTCTCTCTCTCTCTCTCTCTCTCTCTCTCACACACACAGCCCACTCTCACGGCCTGCTGTAAACGACCTCGATGATGACCAGCTGGTGACCGTGGCAGCGGTAGACGAAGGGGTTTGCCAAGCTGACCACGTGTCCCAGCTGATGCCTGTCACAGCTGGAGCAGACGAGGAACTTCTGGTCCCAGATTTGCTTCCAGTGACCGTGACAGTGGAAGACGAAGGATCAGGCGTTGCCTCTGACCAGACCCAGGCTACTGGGGACCTAGAAGGGGTGACACCTGACTCTGATATGCCCAAGGTTACTGGGGAACTGGAAGGGATGCCAACTGCCTCCGACCAGGCCACAGTACCATTGGAGAAGGACGTGTCCCGCATTTGTAGGGCACGTGGCCTTTGCCGGCCCTTCCGACTGACGGTGGCTGTGACCGTCGCACAACGCCGCCTGGGGACGGCAAGGGGAAGCACTGCGGCGGCTCCAACAAGAGTACAGAGGAGTAGGAGTCACTGTACCGCCGCCACAGGACGAAAAGGCAGAAGGAGTCACACTGAGGGGACTCCGATGCCAAGTGGAGGCCGCTGCCCAGGCCATCAAGAATAACCTGGCAGAGGCTGAGGACAGGCAGCGGCAAGCCAAGATGGCCAGGAAGAACACTGCAAAGGTGACCTTGCCTGTGGCACCAAACAGGCGCAGCCACGTGGTGGGCCATGGCGGAGAGGCCCTTCGTGCCAACCTCGATGAGTACAAGGAGGTACGGGTGACGGTGCCACGCCCAGAGGACACCAAGGCACAAGGCATCACTGTGGTCGGCCCAAAAGATCAAGTGTCCGCCGTTACCGCCGTCATCTCACGACGCTTGGAGAACGTGGAAGCCAGGCTGAAGGAGGTCAAGATGGCCAAGAAGGCCAAGAAGAAGGACCGCAAAAAGGTGACAGTGGCTGTGGCGCCCAGCCAGCGGCGTCAAGTGGTGGGCCATGAAGGTGAGGCACTGCGGAGTCTCCACCAACAGTTCGAGGGCATGCGGGTGACTGTGCCACCACCAGAGGACAAGAACACCCGCCACGTTACCCTGCAAGGCCCAAAGGACAAAGTGGACGCTGCTGCTGCCTTCATTACCCGCCGACTGGAGGAGGCGAGCCAGGCCAAGGCAGCCAAGACAACAGGGCCAGCGGCGGCACACACACACAGGTGCAGGCCAAAGCCCCACACACTGGCTGACTATGTCACTCCCCTG
>JAPQNM010000013.1:28054318-28061818 GCA_029783475.1 Metacarcinus magister | reverse complement strand
CGAGGGGCTGGGCCTGGCAGAGTGCACAGGACCCGCCCCAGCTCCAAGGCAGTCACTAGCAAACACTGTGGCGGAGCACTCAGCCTAAGACAGTGAGATGCGTCATTTCAGGTGAAGAGTTCGGGCAGACAGGTGGGCAGTGCGGAGTCAGGCGGGGAAGGAGGTGTTTCCATTACCTGCTGCCTCTGAAGGGGTGCAGGGATCGGGCAGTTGTTCAATGTGTCAGCAAGACCCACGGTTGTGCTAGAGTGGCAGCTAGACCGTTTGGCCTGAAAGACGAGGAAACACGCCCTGTCAGCTGGCGAGGGCAGTCCTGGCGCCAGCTGGCTTTCGGTGATGTTGCAAGCACTCGGGGAAGGGGGAGCGAGCCAGGCAAAGAGCGGACAGACCCTCACAACGTATGTGCACCGCCACAAAAACCCAGCCGGCGAGGGGACTCACACCGGCTTGGCAAACAGCCGTGCGGGGCAGCAGCACTACAAAAAGACATCAGGCCTTCAGTACAGTGTTACCAGCACAAGGGGGAAGAAGACGTGCCCCTCCACGCCATGAGAGGGAGAGACAGCGTCAGGCGGCGTGTAGAGGAGAGACGCGCGATAAATATTTAGTCTTCCGGTGGGACTGGTTGGCTGAAAGCCTTCGGGAAGGTCGAGAGCTGGGCGGCGCCTTGGAATGTTTGGGTGGAGTCAGCTGGCGAGGCGAGCGTGGGAAACTGAGGCCCCGTGTAGCAGGGGCCGCCGGGGCAAAGATAATGCCCCTCCTCCCTCCAGCCGACGGGGGCTGCACGGCCGCCGGCAGGAGGGGAACCTGTGAGAATCAGAGTTGGGGGGTGAGTAGCGGATGGGGGAGGGCAAAAGGGCAAAGATAAAAGACTGGGAACCTACTCTGAACTAATAGTGAGGAAGGGAAATATATACCAGGGTTGTGCGTAGGTGTGAGAAGACTGATAAATATAATGTGACGTGTGTACGACACTACCTACAGGCTGGACTGTGTTGACTCTTTACCTGCTGCAGACACCAACATCTCTCCCGCGCGCTCTCTCGCTCTCTTTATCTTAAGCCATTCTTTATGCATCTTTTCCTTTAACAGTGACGGTAAACTTATGAATCCTAGTAATTTTTCCTCCTTTTTCATTTTCCCAGCCAGTGATGAGGAGGCAAGGCGGTACTTTGGGTGTGGTAGGGACCTTATTGGGTGAGTAGTGAAGTACTGCATTTAGATACAAAAAAATCCTTTTTTGATGAGACCAACTAAGGAATCTTTCCAATTAGATGGTCCTTTATGGAAACTTGAAATGGTGAGTATCACAATGATTTTCCTACTAAGACTGGTTACCTGGGATCCTCTTGTGCATGTCATAAATAATGGTAACCTTGGCATGAACCATCTGGCACCAATTACACAGAACTTGGAAGGAGGTAACTCTTGCCTGAGGAGATTATTGGAGTGGAAGTCACTAGCGATGGACTGATGAACTTTACTAAGCCATCAAACGCCAGCCTAACATTTGGACCAGCGTTGTGTTATCAAACTCTTATTGTTATCGATGGACTCAATAATCTTCTGGATGCTCTTCTCTAAGTGGTCAGCTAGTGTCTCAGGTTTGGTTACTGACAGTACTCACTTTACAAAATATTGGGGTTCATACACACCGGCCAAAACCTGATAATGTATACATATACCCGTATTTCCTGGAATAGTGCTTAAAGAAGGAAAAAAGTGGCAACATATGATTGATCCACGTAATTGCTGGAAGATAAAAGGATTGCATGCACGATAAGACCGGTTATACCAATGACGTTACTCTCTCTCTCTCTCTCTCTCTCTCTCTCTCTCTCTCTCTCTCTCTCTCTCTCTCTCTCTCTCTCTCTCTCTCTCTCTCTCTCTCTCTCTCACCAGGTGCGATCGCCAGGTGCTCACGTTTGTATATCACCTTCGCCAGTCTCCCTCCCTCCCCGCCCCTCCCTCCCCCGCCTCGCCCCGCCCATCCCTCATCTAAAAAAGTGAATGTTTTGAGTTTCCATTATTTTTTCTTCCCGTTTACGTAAGTCTAGATAGAAAAGTAATTATGACTCTCCTACTCTCTCTCTCTCTCTCTCTCTCTCTCTCTCTCTCTCTCTCTCTCTCTCTCTCTCTCTCTCTCTCTCTCTCTCTCTCTCTCTCTCTCTCTTAGGTAGTGACGACAACGGAAGATCAAATTTAACGCCTAAAGGACGCAGGATATTAAGTTTTGAGGGAGGGAAAAAAAAAAAAAAAAAATCTTTCACACCCAACGTAAGAAAGTGAGTGAGTGAAGTGAGTGAGTAAGTGAGTGAGTGAGTGAGTGAGTGGTGAGTGCAAAAGAAGAAGTGACTGACTGAAAAAAAATGAGATGGAGAAGAAGAAAAGACAGTGAGGGAGCATAATAATCATAATAATAATAAAAAAAACCAGATGGAGAAATAGGAGAAGAGAGAGGAGGAGGAGGAGGAGGAGGAGGAGGAGGAGGAGGAGGAGGAGGAGGAGGAGGAGGAGGAGGAGGGGGAGGGGGAGGAGGAGAAGAGATAAACAACAATAATAATCAAACGTTTACAAATGTGGTGATTATTTTACAGTTTGTGCTGACGTCTTCCCATTTGTTATTGATGTTGTCATTACTGCAGATGTTGATGGTGATGTTGATGCTGATGATGATGATGATGGTATAGTCGAGACACACTGGGTAACAAATAATTTTAAAACACTTCTATTTGTGTACACTATATATAGGGTCACATATATATATATATATACGGAGCTTCCTTATTTCTAATGATAATGATGATGATTATGATTATGATTATGATTATATGATGATCTCAAAGCTGGCAAATGAATAAATGAATAGATTAATAAATACATTGATAAAACACAAAAACTATTCAACTGGTTAGGTAAGGATAAAAAAAACTCTATGATAAACAAAATATAAGTCAAACCTTCTCATTAGTATTTTTTATGTACTATATATCATTTGGACTGAAGGCGATCATTCTGAGGCACGTGCATAAAAAGGATGAGCGTGTGTGTGTGTGTGTGTGTGTGTGTGTGTGTGTGTGTGTGTGTGTGTGTGTGTGTGTGTGTGTGTGTGTGTGTGTGTGTGTGTTCTACTAAAAAAGAGATGGAATGTAAAATTGTATACGTAAAAAAAATCTAAACTAGAACATGTAAATAAAAAAATAAAAAATAAATAGAGGTTACGACTCATCACTCATAGACACAGAGAAGCACCAAGAGGAGGAGAAGGAAGAGGAGTATTAGGGTCGGAGTGCATCCTAACACTTGATGGGAGTATAAGGACTGAGCGTTCGTGCAAAGGTCACCCTCAGAACAGGAACATTACATGATTAGAATGCGACGCGTGTTCTGCCTCCCTGACTCGCCATTTGTGTGACTCTTCCTCCCTCCCTTCCCCCCCTCCCTCCGCAGCGCTCCTCCCGCCACCCTATAATGCCTTTCTCTCCTCCCTCCGTCCCTCAGGCCCCCTCCACCGCACCCCCCTCCCGCCACCCTATAATGCCTTTCTCTCCTCCCTCCCTCTCTCCCTCCGTCCCTCAGGCCCCCTCCGCCGCACGCCCCTCCCGCCACCCTATAATCCCCTCTCCCTCCCCTCCTCTCGTCCCGCTTGGGTTCCCTGCTGAGGCCGTGGACCGCGACGCCCCTGGAACAAAATGGCGGTGGAAATGGGGAGCGTGAAGGGAAGCCGATGTAGCTCAGCCCTTTGACTTAACTGCGCAATAAGGGCGGTGGTGGTGCCCTGCTGAGGCGTCACACCTCTGAGGGGTCTGCAAGGTTCAAGGACTCATAGGGATCCTCTCAAGGACTCTGAATGGCATGTGTTACCCAGGATGAGAGGCCAAAGGCTGCCTTGTGGCTGCCACCCTGGAGTACGCCACCATTCATAGAGCGGGGCCCGTGGCGGCAAGCCTCCAGGTGCGCCACAGATGACACCTAACACGGCGCCCCGAGCAGGACCAGTTGGTGCTGCTCTGCCTCACCTCCACACACGATCCTCATCTGGCCGCTGCTGGCCGCCAAAGGCTTCGGCGCAGGCGGCAGCAGCTTACGGTACCTACGGCAGCGACTACAGTGGTGGCGGTGAAGAATTATTCTCCTCGCGCTGATGGTGAGGGCGGGCAGTGCGCGGAGAATGGCGGCGTGAGAAAGCGTGAAGTGTACGCCTGGCTTCACGCAGCTGCCTCCACCTTTCAAGGGTGAGGGAAGTGGCAGGCATGGCGACCACATTAAATCATCCACGTGACTTAGGCTGTAACGCATTTCTCAACCCTCGGTGAGTGTTAGCTGCGTTGGGCCTTGTGTTGGTGCTGCTGCTGCCAGCACAGTGAGGGCGGCGCCAAGGGTGTGGCGAGCCTCCAATCTGTTCCACCTGGCTTGGTGGAGCGTTTCCACCGCGCTCCGACACCCCCCCCCCCGACCCCTCATACTGAAATCTACTAGGTATATGAAGTACAAATGTTTCCTAAATATGAGAGTATGCTTTTGTGGGGCACAAAATAACACGACCATTACCACCTCAACCTGATCCTACACAACTATTACCTCCTCAACCATCGCCAATCTGGTATTTACTTACTGCTGAGCGGGCTGCCAAGGTCATGAGATGGCTATGTTATTGACAAACTTAGCACGTGCTTCCCAAAATAAATCGTCAAATAATCAAAGAAGTCGTATGACATAGTTGTTATGTTGTAATAGGTAGTAACTAGAGACACAGATACTGGGTTCACAGACCAACCGTTGTCCCGTTCAGGTGGTGTGATCAAGTTGACAGGCAGTACATACATACATACATACAGGTACACCTACATAGAGGTAGTATATACATCACAAATAGTCAGTGTTTAGCATCCTCATTCTCCTTATGAACGGGATATTCGATGATATTCAGTGTTAAATATTGCTGAATGGAACAATGAAGTAACTAAATGAGAAAGGGGAACTCTGTTGAATTTACCAGCGAGTACAGAGAGCTGATGAAGGTCAGAAGCAAGCGTTGATAAAAATGTTCAAGCGACAGCAGAGGTTCAACAGAGGATAGTTTAGTTATCAATTTCCTGTCATCACTTATAAGATATCAATCAGTACTGATGCAATGCTTGACTCCTGCACGCACGTCCTTCCTGTTAACCTGTGTTTTTGTTTGACTGTTTTACTGGCAGGACGAGGCGAGGACACGTATAATGAGGGTCAACACGGGGCAGGGGGAGGTTTTGCCCTTAAGCTTAGAGCCACGCGGCATGTACAGGAAGACCAGACCAGGGCGAAGCAAGCAATGTCTCATCCGCTGCCTGCAAGGACATGTAACACAAAGACATTACAAGTCCGCGTCGACCCTTCCAAACACGGATACGGTTTTTTCTCACGTAGATATAATGATTGAATGTAGATGTTTGACGGGTTGGTATGATAACGTCATAATTATGTTAAATGGCAAGCAGCAGGCGCCTCAGGAGTCACGGAGAGGCTGCTGTGGTGGTGGTGTGCAATTAATACATGGCTTATGTACAGTACAGTACCTCCCTAACACCTGTAATGATGATAGTGTCACTCGTATTGGTCATTACGCCCGTTAGCCCTGGTAGTAGCACGCCCACCCACCCACCGACTAGCTAGCCACCAAGTCAGTCAGTCAGACAGACACACAGGTAGACAGACAAACACACAGACAGACAGGCAAGCAGGAAAAGAAAAACAGCATCAGTCCAGGTAAGTAGGCAGGTAGGTAAGTGGGTAGTGAGGTAAGGTCGTGTATCAAGGTGAGTTCCCGCGCCACAGGAAAGGGGTCAAGGTAGAAGAAGAGGTGGACAAACCGGTTAGGACGAGAGGTGAGAATTGTGAGGAGGTGGTGGTGGTGGTGGTGGTGGTGGTGGTGGTGGTGGTGGTGGTGGTGGTGGTGGTGGTGCTTACTTCTCTCATCCGCTCTTTGAATCTTTTTTATTCTTTTTTTTTCTTTTCTTATATTTATTCTTCTTCCTGTGATATTTATCGGTTTGAATTACTTGTTTGTTGTTTTTTGTTTTTGTTGATTTCGTTGTTGTTGTTGTTGTTGTTGTGGTGGTGGTGGTGGTGGTGGTGGTGGTGGTGGTGGTGGTGGTGGTGGTGGTGGTGGTGGTGGTGGTGGTGGTGGTGGTGGTGGTTGTCATCTGTTGCTCCATTCATTGTTTTCTTGTTGTTGTTACCATGAATATTAATCTCTCTCTCTCTCTCTCTCTCTCTCTCTCTCTCTCTCTCTCTCTCTCTCTCTCTCTCTCTCTCTCTCTCTCTCTCTCTCTCTCTCTCTCTCTCTCTCTCTGTTGCTATTAGCTTTTGATTTCTTCTTCTTCTTCTTCTTCTTTCTGTTCTTCATCTTCTTCTTCATCATCATCGTCATTGTTGTCATCATCATTTTCTTCATCATAATCTTCTTTTACTTCTTCTTTATAGTGACGTTCTTAATGCATATCTTCCACCTTCCCCACACCACACACAGCCTCCCCAACCACAGCTCACCCCGCCTCCCCCAGCACGTCAGCCACCTCAAATCTAGACCTCATACTCTTCCCAAAGGAGTCTGCCTGACCTAACCTAACCAAGTCTACCCTGATCTAACCCAAAGAAATTTCGCTTCCGCTAACACTGATGCTAAATAAATCACCCCGAGATTTAAGGCCAATTTAGTTAACATTTTCTTTAAAAACCAAGTTGAAAGTTGCGGAAACACATGGAAAGGTAAACTGTTCTAAAGATATAAGGAGAAGAGAATGAAGGGATGAAAACACTGGTTACTTCTTGCATTAGTAACATGGATAGATCAAGGATGAGTGTATAGAAAGTCCTGGTTATGGGGCCGTAGAATGTGGGGTTAAAAAAGACATTATATGAAACACTGGTTAATTTTTGCATTATTAAATGGTTAAAAAAAAAGGCGTGAGAGTGTATTGAAAGTCCTGGTTATAGAGCTGCAGGATGGATGGGTTGAGGCATTATATAGTTACCAAGTTCAAAGAGCATTGTCTGTGAAGATAGAAGAAGGTCGTGGTGGCATGGGAAAAACTCTACGGCGTGTGCGATGCTGAAGAGAGTTAAAGTAAAGAATTCAATAAGACAATGTTAATCTATTAGTCTTTATCCCTAACCTATTTGGAGGAGTCAAGTGGATCGAGCTTTCACATAATATAACTAACTGGTTTACTCTTCATATGATGCTGACAAGACAAGTATAGACCATGTATAGTGCAGGTGAGGGTTGAACAAAATAAGACCTTAATTATAGACTTGGCAAGAGTTTATATGAAAATTTTCCAGTCATGATTCTTAGTGCATGATATCACAACAGTATTAAATGTAGAAGAAGGGTTAGGTGAGTGGTACTAAAGACAAGTGGAAGCATTCAACGTTATGTGGTAAGCTGTGTCTAGGTAACAGTGGAGCAATGCAGTTCTGAGGAAACGAAAACCAACACCATATGATCACTGCATT
>JAPQNM010000013.1:28014318-28046818 GCA_029783475.1 Metacarcinus magister | reverse complement strand
TCGTGTTTATAAAGGTGAAGGGAATATGAACTCGATTTGATATTGATATGTGTATTTTACTGAGCATATTTCTGTCATATACTGGAGAAAGGAACACTCACCTCCAGTACATAATGAAGGGTTGAGGGCAGGCCAGGCAGGTGTGAGGTTAAGGGTAAATGTAGAGTGTCACAAGGGAGGATGATGTTTCAAAAGGTAAGTGAGTGTGTGTACTTGTGTGATTAGGTGCAGCTGGGTTCAAATGAGGCAAGTTTAGGCGTGGTGAAGTTAAATTATAAGGTGCGATAAGGTGCAGTACATTACAGGTAAGGTAATTAATTAAGACCAGGTAAGTTAGTCAAGGGCATGAGGCAAAACGTCATCACTGGTTTTTATTTTTTGTTATTGTTATTGTTATTGTTTTTGATGTTGTTTATATAATTATAAGACTAATCCATCAACCCTACCCACACACACAAAAAAAAAAACACACAAACAAAAAACAAAACAAAAAAAAGGGTCTTACTTAACGGTCCTTGCTCTCTGCAACATATGTATTGGCAGTAACATTATACACACATGAGATTAAGCGACGCCATACAAGGCTAGGACATATAACACCTGTGTATTGGCGAGAGTAACAGCAAACACAGCTTATAGTAGTGACACAGCTGAACGTATGTATGTATGTATGTATGTATACACACCTTGATGGCGCCCCACCCTGCAAGGTGATTACTCTCTCTCTCTCTCTCTCTCTCTCTCTCTCTCTCTCTCTCTCTCTCTCTCTCTCTCTCTCTCTCTCTCTCTCTCTCTCTCTCTCAAACACAAGACCTTGAAGTTGGGTTTCCTTGACGAGGAGGAGGAGGAGGAGGAGGAGGAGGAGGAGGAGGAGGAGGAGGAGGAGGAGGAGGAGGAGGAGGAAATTAAAGGTAAGGAAGAGAAGGGGAAGAGGCGTTGAGGCGTATAGAAGGGAAGAGAGAGAGAGAAAGGAGGCATAGACGAGGCAGCGAAGAAGGAAGAGAATAGAATAGTGAAGAGAGAAGGAATGGAATTAAATTAAGGAAGAAAGGAAGAAAGAAAGAAAGAAAGAAAAAAAGAAAAGGAAGGAAGGAAGGAAGGAAGGAAGGAAGGAAGGAAGGAAGAGGAAGGAAAGGCAGGTGAGGGAGAGAAAAAAAAATAGAGAGAGATGAAGATGAAGAGTACATAAGAAGGTGACAAAAGAAAATAAAGGAAGAACATAAAAAACACAACATGAGGACGATGATGAAAATAAAGACAGAGAAAATATCAACAAGACATAATTAAAAAAGAAAAAAAAGAGTGAAGGTAGGGTAGGGAAGGGAGGGAGAGGAGATAAAGTGAGGGGAGGGGAGGGAAGGGAAGGGAAAGTGAGGGTAATAAAGGGAAGCGAAGGTGAAGGAGAAGATAAAGTGAAGGTCGTACAGGGAAGCGAAGGGGTAAGTGAGGGAAGGGAGAGTAGTGAGGGGAAGGGGAAGGGGAAGGGGAAGGGGAAGGGGAAGGGGAAGGGGAAGGGGAAGCCATGCGCGAAAGGGGATACGGGTGCTGCCTCAGGAATCACTAACACCCATTGGTCAAGGAGCCACAACCTTCCCGCCAATCACAAAGCGTCCTGCATGTTGGCGAGGGGAGGGGGGTGGGGGAGAGGGAAGCTGGGTGAGTGCGTCTCTCAATATCTTTTTTTTTATCGTATCTCTCATAATAGTAGTAGACATAAAAGTAGTAGTAGTAGTATTAATAGAAGTAGATGCAGTAGTAGTAATAATAGTAGTAGTAGTAGTAGTAGTAGTAGTAGTAGTAGTAGTAGTAGTAGTAGTAGTAGTAGTAGTAGTAGTAAAAAGAGCCGACAAACACTTATTCTACAATCTTTCAAGAGAGAGAGAGAGAGAGAGAGAGAGAGAGAGAGAGAGAGAGAGAGAGAGAGAGAGAGAGAGAGAGAGAGAGAGAGAGAGAGAGAGAGAGAGAGAGAGAGAGAGAGAGTCATTTTCAGATTCAATGTTTTTAATCACAATAATACACTGTGAAAAAGACCTTTAGGAGTCAAGCCAGTCTTAGCACCAAATGGTGAACAAAATTTTGCTATGTGGTGTATACAAGGGATTCACAGGTTACTAATTTGGATCACAAAACTTGGGGTGGGCCGTTAATGTTTGGGGGTGGATGCTTGATGGAGATAGTTGGCTTGGGGGGACGAGTCAGGCCCTGCAGATGTTAGATGATCCGATAAAAAATCCCAGTTTTGAGAGAGAGAGAGAGAGAGAGAGAGAGAGAGAGAGAGAGAGAGAGAGAGAGAGAGAGAGAGAGAGAGAGAGAGAGAGAGAGGAGAAAGATACAGAGAGAGGAAAGGAAAAAGATACAGAGAGATATGAAGGGAGAAAGATAGAGAGGAAAGGAGAAAGATGGAGAGAGAGAGGAAAGGAGAAAGATACAGAGAGAGGAAAGGAAAAAGATACAGAGAGATATGAAGGGAGAAAGATAGAGAGGAAAGGAGAAAGATGGAGAGAGAGAGAGGATAGGAGAAAGAGAGAGTGAGAGAGAGGAAAGGAGATAGATAGAGAGTATTAGTAGTATTAGTATTAGTATTAGTATTAGTATTAGTAGTTGTAGTAGTAGTTGTTGTTGTTGTTGTTGTAGTTGAAGCAGAAGTGGTATTATTATTATTATCGTTATGATGATTATGTACAGGTGACGCTCATTCCTCCCTCCCTCCCTCCCTCTCTCCCTCCCAGTTAATAATGGAAGGCTGTCTGCACTAAAGGTGACGCAACTCGCAAACCTTTTTTTTTATGTGAGTGTAATAAGTCTTCTTCCCACCGTAACTTTAGGTATTGGAGACATTATTTGTAAAGTTGTATTTTAGGGTAAAGTACTTCTCATTTTTTCTCCACTAATCTTTTATACCACCAACGTTTACCTCTCCTCTGAATTATTCTGTGCAATTGTAAAATCATCTGTTGTAGTTTATCCTAATCACATTATCAACATATTTATCATTAATGACTCCAGTACAGTCATTATGAGTAACAGCTTCTAAATATTCCATAACTAAAGTGGAATATGTGTTCAACAGTTGTTTATCGGGCAGAGCATCTGATGCAATCTCTCTCTCTCTCTCTCTCTCTCTCTCTCTCTCTCTCTCTCTCTCTCTCTCTCTCTCTCTCTCTCTCTCTCTCTCTCTCTCTCTCTCTCTCTCTCTCTCTCTCTCTCTCTTTATTTTCATATTTTACATCTATCTACCCAGACAGGTGACAAGTTTTCACACCGTGCCTCCGTATTTTCAGTGTGTAACAAACGGTAACCGAAGCTTCACATTTGATAACCCTCGACGCTCGCTCGCCTGATAGTTACATTAGAAACAAGACAGGAAGGCAGAGGGTTTGCGTGTGGCCCCTTCCCTATCGAACGTTTTCTTCACTAATCAGAGATACACGGATATAGAAAGCTGTTATTTTATGGGGTACTATCTTGCATGTACGGGATAGAGATCGGTGCTGTATAATATATCGATATGGCGGAATAATTATGTATACTGTAAATAATAATAGAAGTCGTAGAAGTGGCAACTATGATTACTATTACGATTACATGCATGGATCATTTAACATGAGTAATATTGATAGAAGTAGCAGATGTTCTGGTGGGGATAATGCAATTAGCAACATATAATGAAACTAATAAATAATATACCATACGACAAATATATATACAAAGAATTATATATAATGATTGTGTACTGATAGGTAATACGGCCAACCCTGCAGTATTATCACGTGTGTGTGTGTGTGTGTGTGTGTGTGTTGATAAAGTTACATGCATAGCAGTTACCTAACTATCATACACTTACCTACACTGCACTGTCATCTTTCGTTACACCGTCCACGCCTTGAGTTGACCGAAGTAAATCACACTGAAAGTAGACATAAAATAAAGAAAAATGTATTATTAACGTTTAGACAAAAATATATGAAAAATAAATTGTACATATGATATTTTTGTCTCTGGCATGTGAACCAATGCATCAACTTTTTAGCAATGTAGTTCTCTGTAAATACATAAGTTATAGTTCTTCGTTCTCTATGAAAACTGTTACCGGCGGAAATATGAACAGAAAATGAAGCTGATGCACAATGTAAATGGATAACTTCTAAGGAAAGATTGCTGAGGTTAGAAATATATTTCTTATCCATCATTTTGTAAGAGTAACTGAGGATTAACATGACAAAAAGAACAGGGCAATAATCACCTCCTACAAAGAGACCAAACACATTAATTTTATTATCAAAAACACTTTAATTGCTTCCACAAGACTTAAACTTAAGCAAACAGACCCACTAAGATGATCCCAATAAGTTCAAACAATATAAACAATATAGCAATATAGCAATATAACAATATAGCAGATAGATTGAAATCACCTCTTGAAATAAACATAAATCAACCAAAAACTTCGACTGAAGCTAAATCATCATTGCCAATATTAACAAAGAGCAGATGGTAAATAAGAACTATAATGTATATTTTATCTCAGAAGAACACGAACATTGGGTATTAAAAAATATTGACAGATTAGAATACTAAATTGACTTAAATATACAAACGCCATGTATATGAGTGAACTGAGTTTATACCCTCAAATGGAAACAAACGAATCCGAAGCTGACGGGAGCAACCGAGTCTATGCTATACCAAATATATTCAGACTATAATAATGAGTAATGGAAAAATCGTTCATAATGTGACAGCTGTACAACTAAGGGCAGTTGCCAAATGTCAAAAGAAAAGATTCGGGAATCGTGGAATCCTTGAATTCTGACATTATTCTTTACTAATTATGTCATATGCATTACTTTCTTTAATATCTACATACACTAAATATAACTACAAATATATTTTCCTGATTAAATTGTATTTGTCTAAAATTAACAAGTGTTCACTTAGTGTTTTCTCACATATCTACTTCTACTATTTTTACTACTACAACTGCTACTACTACTACTACTACTAACAATAATAATAATAATAATAATAATAATAATAATAATAATAATAATAACAATAATGATAATAATAATACAACTAAACTAGTAATACTATTACTATTATAACTATTACTACTACTACTACTACTACTACTACTACTACTACTACTACTACTACCAACACCACTTCTACAACCACTACTAAAACTTGGAAATAGTTGCTCTAATACTGTACAGGCATAATCATCACCATCAATAAAGCAATTCAAAACGTATTTACCATCAAAATATCTGGGGAAAAAAAAGTGAACTCCCCATCACATATCGGTGAGTTTGCAGTCATTATGAAGTTAGAGTTTATGGAGCACCGATATTATACATTAGCTCCCCTTGATGTAGTATAAATGTAATGGAAGGGTGTGTTTTTGTAATGTTAGACAAATTTGACTCATGACCTCCCCTTACCCACAAGTCTATAGCTGAAGAAATGTATAGGTTGTGTTTTTTGTAATGTTAGACTAATTTCGGCATATACAATGTATAGACCATTATATGAAAGACGTATGGACCTCTATATATAAGATGTATAGACATCTATGTATAAGATGTATAGACCTCAATATAAAAAATGTATAGCCCTCTATATATAAGTTTTATAGTCCTCTATATATAAGATGTATAGACCTCTATATATAAGAGGTATAGACCTCTATATATAAGTTTTATAGTCCTCTATATATAAGTTTTATAGTCCTCTATATATAAAATGTATAGACCTCTATACATAAGATGTATAGACACCTTTATATAAGATGTATAAACCTCTATATAAAGGATGTATAGACCTCTATGTATATAAGATGTATGGACTTCTATATACAAGATGTAGAGACCTCTATATAAAAGATGTAGAGACCTCTATATACAAGATGTATAGACCTCTATATACAAGATGTAGAGACCTCTGTATATAATATGTATAGCCTCTGTATATAAGAAGGTAGGAAAGAAGGAAGGAAAGAAGGAAGGAAGGGAAGGGTAGGTTAAAAGAGGTAATGATTATATTTATTCAGGAAGGTAGGAAAGAAGGAAGGAAAGAAGGAAAGAAGGTAAAGGTAGGTTAAAAGAGGTAATGATTATATTTATTCAGGAAGGTAGGAAAGAAGGAAGGAAAGAAGGAAGGAAGGTAAAGGTAGGTTAAAAGAGGTAATGATTATATTTATTCAGGAAGGTAGGAAAGAAGGAAGGAAAGAAAGAAGGAAGGGAAGGGTAGGTTAAGAGGTTAGGTTAGGTCTATATATAAGATGTATAGACCTCTATATATAAGATCTATAGACCTTTATATATAAGATGTATAGACCCTTATATATAAAATATATAGACCTCTGTGTATAAGATGTATAGACCTCTATATATAAGATGTATAGGGATTTATACATTTTATATATAGGGGTTTATACATCTTATATATAGAGGTTTATACATCTTATATATAGAGGTTTATACATCTTATATATATATATATATATATATATATATATATATATATATATATATATATATATATATATATAGAGAGAGAGAGAGAGAGAGAGAGAGAGAGATATGGAAGGTAATGAGTGAGTCAATCATGGAGAGGTGGAAGGTGGTGGGAGGGTCAATGATTTATAAAGATGCACGTGTAAGTGGAATCCTTAGGTAATAATGCTTGGGGAGACCCTACAAAAAGAAAACGAGATGAGGGACTGATACTGGTACGAGATTAAATTACATACTATTCACGGCTGCAATACAGTTATATTGAATAGTTATTAAGTGTTGGTGTAATAGTATCAATGGCGAGCATGAGATTCAGTATCAATCAACGTTGCTTAGCGGGGGAGGGGGAGAGAGAGAGAGGGGTAGAGAGTAACGCCTTTCATGAGTAATACGTAATCAAATATGTTATGTAGTAGTTATGTATTATGTATGTAAACCAATAATAATAATAATAAATAATAATAATAATAGTAATAATAACAATACAACAACAACTAATAATAATAATAATAATAATAATAATAATAATAATAACAACAACAACAATACTTATAATGAACACAATGTCTTCAGTAAACACTGTACGAAATATCTTAAGTAAAAAAAAGAAGTTATATCATCACATAACGTAGCTAAATTGTACTATATACATACGTATATGATTTATTTATTTATTTATTTATTTTTATTTATTTTTATTTTTTTATTAAAAGGGTAATGGCTAAGGGAAAACAGAAATAAGTAAAAAAAAAATCCCGCTTGTCGCCAGACCCTGTAAAGAGGACAGTAGGAGAATAGAAGCAAGGGGTGGAGATCCAGTTAACATTAGAGGTGTCTTGACACTCCTCTCTTGAAAGAGTTTAAGTCATAGGCAGGTGGAAAAACAGACAAAGGAAGAGAGTTCCAGAGTTTACCAGTGTAAGGGATGAAAGAGTGAAGATACTGGTTAACTCTTGCATTAGGAAGATGGACAGAATAAGGATGAGAAGAAGTAGAAAGTCTTGTGCAGCGAGGCCGCGGGAGGGGGGGAGGCATGCAGTTAGCAAGTTCAGAAGAGCAGTCAGCATGAAAATAGCGGTAAAAGATAGATAAAGATGCAACATTGACAGGTTCCCACGATGCTTCCCACACAGAGATAAAAAAACACCATTCAATTACAAAGCTGTTTTTTCATACAAATTTCTTTGGACTACATCCGAACACTTTAAGGCAACACGATCCAAAGAAAGAGAGGTGAAAAAAATTAATATAATAAAAAAAAATAAAAAACGAGGAAAAAGGAAATCACTGGGCGAAGGAATTCTGGCGGTGTCACCTTTTTTTTTATGTGTGTGTGTGTGTGTGTGTGTGTGTGTGTGTGTGTGTGTGTGTGTGTGTGTGTGTGTGTGTGTGTGTGTGTGTGTGGAGGTCATGATTCAGCTGCTTTATTTGTCTCTTGAATAATGCGGAGGAAAAGGAGAGGGAGGAAAAGGCCGGGAACAAGAAAGTAGAGTGATGAGACAAAGGATGAAAAGGAGGAGTATTTGGAAGAGGTGTAGATGAAATGAAGCGGGAGTGGAAGGATGTGGAGGAGTGGAAGAAAGATACATAGGTGAGGGAAGGAGGAAGGAATAGAGATAAAGGGCAGGTGAAGCGGATGAGAGAGAGAGAGAGAGAGAGAGAGAGAGAGAGAGAGAGAGAGAGAGAGAGAGAGAGAGAGAGAGAGAGAGAGAGAGAGAGAGAGAGAGAGAGAGAGAGAGAGAGAGAGAGAGAGAGAGATGATAAGTGGAGAAGTGAATGTCGTACAAAGTGGAGGTATTATGGAGTGGAGGAGGAGGTGGAGGAACAGGACGAGGATGTCAGGGTTTGGGGTGTGGCCGCCACGCCCGGTTAAATCCCCGATGGAATAGGAAGAGGAGGAAGAGGATGAGAAGAAGCAGCAGGAGGAGGAAGAGGATGATGATGATGATGAGGAGGAGGAGGAGGAGGAGGAGGAGGAGGAGGAGGAGGAGGAGGAGGAAGAGGAAGAGGAGGAGGAGGAGGAGGAGGAGGAGGAGGAGGAGGAGGAGGAAGGGAAAGGGGAGGGATAGGCAACCACACTGCTCTTTTTATGTTGGTTCATTGCGCATCATTGTGTCATCACCGAAAACCCGGGAATTTACCCATCACGCCTCAGGAACGTGGTGTGTGTGTGTGTGTGTGTGTGTGTGTGTGTGTGTGTGTGTGTGTGTGTGTGTGTGTGTGTGTGTGTGTGTGTGTGTGTGTAGTCGTAGCTATAGATGCCCTCCACGCCCCGCCCCGTCCCCCAACGCCCAAGGACACACCCCATTAAACATGTCCTCCCCCACACTACTTACATTACCACTACCTGTTTTTAGCCTAGGCCTCAATTATGACCACATATTATAAGGCTGTGAAGGTTGTCCGCTCTAAGATGTTCCCTATCCCCTGACGCTCCCTCCCTCCCTCCCTCCCTCCTGTGAGTCCCGCCTGACGCATATAAACAATGAAGTGATAAGCAGCGGTGGTGATTCTTCTTCCTTGCCTTAATATACCATGCACTAACGCACCACCACAGATGGCATGCAAGGCTGTGAGCACCTGTGTGTATATTAAAATGAGCGGTAAACATGCTCCCGCCTCAACAGATGTACCAAGATGCTTCAAGGACAGCTACGCCAGGAGAACATTGACTGCCTACTCACCCCTTTACACTACAGGCTACATGGAAGTCCCTAACCTTGGCAACGAATACTTCACCGTCTACCTCAAAGTGCACACCCTTATTGTTAATGCAGGTTTGAATCCCACCTCAACGCCGTGATGTGCATGTGGATCCCAACATTACTTATTGTCTTCTATTATTTTCTTTCCTACAATGTTGTCTTGCATGAGAGATGGCCCTAAAGATAGCACTGACACACCGCACCTCGCCACACACTTGCCACTGAGCCTCGGGTGTAGTTGACGGCATCACACCCATTAAAACACCATTAAAACAATTAACCCAATTTCTGCCTTTCTCTTTTCGTATCACACTAGCACGACCCGCATCACATGGTTGATAAACGAAAACATACTACACGTGCTACACTGACGCAGAAGTGAGTTAATGCGAATAAAGTACACAATTAACCCAATTTATGTCTTTTTCTATCGCATCATACTATATCACTAACGTTGTACCTATACGAGACTGCGATTAGAACATACTGCTACACACTAAACAGACGCAGAACAGGTCGGCACACTGGAAGTTCTGGAACAAAGGTCGTGTTCATGTGTGCCACGAAGTACACAGAAAGCTCCACGCATACTTAGAAAAAAATATATATAATAAAGAAAGAAAGCAAGAGAGGAACATAATGTGCGAGCGGTAATGTCTGAATAGAGGAGCACACACACTCAGTCGTGCATAGCCATCAACGCTGCGTCACAGAATACAAACAATGCAGGTCGGGCGTGGTGCGGGAAGCGACCCACACAGGCACGCGGCGGCCACCTCCACATCAACTCACTGAGATGCGTGCGAGGAGGAGGAAAGAACGAACGACATAACGACCAAGTGAACCAGTAAAATATCTTTGTTTCCTATTAGAAAAGAGAGAGAGAGAGAGAGAGAGAGAGAGAGAGAGAGAGAGAGAGAGAGAGAGAGAGAGGTGGGGGGGGGAGAGAGAAAACAAGAGCTAAGCTATATAGGGTATGGCGCGGCACCAACTCATTACTATACAATATGTTATGCCACACAGTTTTATCACATTCATCGTTATTGACAATGAAGTCACCATCACAACAAACACTTTCTTGAACGAGCGTCTGCATGATGAGTCAATTGACCACTGCCTATACTCGCGGACAGGGTCGCCAACTCACCTCCCGTGAAACACTTGGAACAATTCATTAACCTGCGTGAATCCCTATAATCAGTCAACTACCATAACACTACACATTGTTTGTGTGTCTGTTATTTTTTATAGGGCCAAAAGAAAACTTCAGGCACGCAAAAATCTGAAATTATTACTAAAAACAAGTATTAATACTCTACTCTTGCAAGAACACATTGAGAAAAGTACAAAATAGTAGTGCCACAGGGTGAAAATTCCTTCTTTCAAACTACAATCCGACAAAACAAAAAAAATTTAGAGTAAGGCAACAGATCAATACAAATAAAATAATTTATACATTTATTTTCACCAAGCAGCAGCAGACGGAATAATTCAAGGGTTCGTAGAAGGAATCTGAGCCCTTCTAGACCGCCTCTCACCTGGCTGGGTCTTTCCTACTCTCTCTAGTCAGCAGGTCAACACAAGAAAGTTCAAAGATACTGTACCTCAATATTTTGTTCATATTTTCCTTATCCCATTCATCAGAACTTTTCCTGTTGTATTTTTCTATTCCCCTCCTATTACTCTTTTCTATTGCTGATTATACCTCTCTCCTCCTCTTCCTCCTATCTATTTAACTTCCTTCTCTTCATTACTTTATTTTCTTTCTCTTCTTCTCTTTCTCCTCCTCATTTCCTCTTCTATTGTTGATACTATCTCCCTCCTCTTCCTCCTCCTTAATCAACGTCCTACTTTTCATCACTTTATTTTTCCTTTCTTCTTTCTCTCATCCTTTCTCCTCCTCCTCCTCCTCCTCCATTTTAACATTTCACTCATCTCCCACAGATACACCATCCTCCCCCTTCCCTTCTCCCTTTCACTCCAGTTCACTGCCCCTCTCTTCCCATCCCCTCCCCTCCCGTCCCTTCAGGCTGGGGAGGAGTTGGCAATAGGGAGTGAGGGTACAAGAGAGAGGGGGAGAACCTTGCCTCTCTACGTCATTGTTTACGTCACTACCTGCGTCACTAGCGGATATATTACTGAGGGGAAACTACCATCTGCAATGGAAGGGGTGAAAGGAGGAGGAGATGGGGTCAGGCTGGTGCATCAGTGAGATAGGAGTGAAATGTGTACGTACATGGAACAGCAAGAGGAGGAGAAAGGGTGTGAGAAAGAAGGAAGACATATTAAAGTAATGAAAAGTAGGGAGTTGAATAAGGGAGAGAAGGAGGAATGTGGGAATAAAAGTTGTGAGAGAGAGAGAGAGAGAGAGAGAGAGAGAGAGAGAGAGAGAGAGAGAGAGAGAGAGAGAGAGAGAGAGAGAGAGAGAGAGAGAGAGAGAGAGAGAGAGAGAGTAGTATAGAGCAAGCCACAGACGACAAAAATGGAGATGCGTGTAACCACAAACCTTTTTATTATTTTTCTTTTCTACATCATCATCAATATAATTTTTTTTATACAACTCAAATAGATAAGCTGTTCTTCTACCTCTCTTCCATCCACTCACCTAACTGTCTATCACCCTCCTTCTGTCTCTTCTTCCTACATACAACGATAGACAAACTCACTTTCGACCTCACATTTATCTTACTATTACATATATACGTATGTAACGATTGAGAGTGTTTAAAAGAATAGATGTGATTGCTTATTTATCGATGGGTGTATATGAGTAATAGGCTACGTATAAGGTAGCATCGGCGAGGCTCTGTGTACTATAATAATTAATATAATAATTACGCAGTAAAATGAAACCATATATTTATATAAAAACATGACTTTCCTCCTCATTTTATCGAAAGCTATTAGAGACATTGGAAATATCATTGCAACATCTAATAGACCTAATTAAACGGTACAACTGATATTATGAATATTTGTTCTATGACTAATAATTACGCAGTAAAATGAAACCGTATATTTATATAAAAAAAGGACTTTCCTCCTCATTTTCTCGAAAGCTATTAGAGATATTGGAAATATCATTGCAGCATCTGATAGACCTAGTTAAACTGTACAACTGTAATTATGAATATTTGTTCTACGACTAATAATTACGCAGTAAAATAAAACCGTATATTTATATAAAAACATGACTTTCCTCCTCATTTTCTCGAAAGCTATTAGAGATATTGGAAATATCATTGCAGCATCTGATAGACCTAATTAAACTGTACAACTGATATTATGAATATATGTTCTATGACTAATAATTACGCAGTAAAATTAAACCGTATATTTATATAAAAACATGACTTTCCTCCTCATTTTCTCGAAAGCTATTAGAGATATTGGAAATATCATTGCAGCATCTGATAGACCTAATTAAACTGTACAACTGTAATTATAAATATTTGTTCTATGACTCATAATTACGCAGTAAAATAAAACTTTATATTTATATAAAAACATGAATTTCCTCCTCATTTTCTCGAAAGCTATTAGAGATATTGGAAATATTATTGCAGCATCTGATAGATCTAATAAAACTGTACAACTGTCATTATGAATATTAGTTCTATGACTATACAATCCTTGACCTCACAACATCAATGGCAAAACTACGAATAAAAAGATGAAACAAGAAAACAACTGACCCATTTAACTAGTGTTCCGATACCACCACCACAACCCCCCCTCTCTCTCTCTCTCTCTCTCTCTCTCTCTCTCTCTCTCTCTCTCTCTCTCTCTCTCAACTGTAGGTCACACACTATTGGAATATGGTATGATAGTAAAATTATAACATTTTTGTATGTATACATCAAAGTTCATAGTTAACATTATTGCGAATATTCAATTTTGTTTCAATTTTCTCCCTTCCATTACCCAACATACATGATCAATATATTTTCCACCTTAGGAATCATTACTTTATATGATACATTATTGTTTACTATAAAAAAAAATAGGTCCTGGAAATATTTGTGGACGCCTGGACATAGTAACTTACTCAGATATATATGTATTTACCTTATTTCAACAGCCGATTCAGAGCTTCAAGTTGCTGATGTGTTGTAAGTTGAGGAATCACTTGTATATAAAATGGAAGAACATAGCCAATGCAATACTTAATTTCATGGCTAGTTTCCACAGCTAGCATCCGTCAACTTACTCCTTCGCTCACTGTTATTACACTGAAACATAACACGAAATTAATAAATATATCAACCCCCTGATTAATATAACGCATGTATCCATCCATAAACACCATGATGAATATACCTTAGATAATATAAACATAACTTTTCATCCCATACTCACTTCCTGAGGTTCTACAAGAAGACTGATTAAATATTCATCCTTTGCCTCCACGAGCTTGAGAAGTGAGGACACAAGGCAGAGGCAAGCGTCAAGGATCTACTATTATATTATGTCGCTTCACCTCCGCAGACCAGCAATAACTGACCTCTTAGGTGGCTCTCAAGACCCTGGCCTGGCCCTCAAAGTACTCAAACACACCAGGACCTTCCTCCAAAGGACAGGTCAACTCAACAGGATCTGATCCACTTACTCATCTGCAACCTGCACTTTTGGGGCACTAGAGGCTGTGGCACCACAGCCTGCACGGCCCCATCAAATTCCCAAGAAGAAGAAGATCTACTATTATTACACGTTAACTTCCTTAGCCCTGGTTATCTGCTTTATACCCTTCGTTCCAGAGAGTGTCAGGTATGTAATTTCCTTCATGGCAGGGAAGTAGGTGGTAGATATAAGGCGATTTGGTGTAATATATAGATTGCCGGAGTGGATGATGGCGGCGAGGTGAAGTTACGGAAGGATGGCTATCATTATCATCAGCAGGCTTTATGAGTCCACTGCAGGGCAAAGTCTTTCTACATCCTTCTTCACTCATCTCTAATGGCTGCCTATCTATTCCAGGTTATCCCAGTAACACTTATTATCTCATCTCTCCATCTAGTCCACTGTCTGTCCTGAGTTGCCATTCTCTCACTCGAACAGTTAATTTTCATTTATTATATTTGGCTCATGATATGTCCTGCCCATATCCACTTCTTTTAATTGAAGTCAAGAATCAAGATGTCTTCAACTTTGGTCTGCTCCTGAATCCATAATGCTCTCTTCCTATTTCTCCATGCTATGCTGCTTATTATTCTCGCCATTCACCTTTGTGTTCTGAAGTTATCGTTCCAGGACTTTCGTAAGATTGGTTTCCGATCCGTATGTTAGAACTGGTAGAATGCACTAATTACATATATATAACTTTCTCTTTTGTGTTAGTGGAAAATTATTTCCTATAATTGTTAAAGAGAGCTGGGCTTCTCTACTGGCGTTACTGACGTTTTCTGTTTATTTTTAGATTCAGTATGGTGTAGATACTAATCACTTCTTAAAACAATAGAAAATAATACGGATAGGATTTAGCTGGTTTTCATGGTAAAATTTTGCATCTTCACCATAATGGCGTTTGCTTACGTCTGCGTCTCGCCTCTGGATCTCATCCAACTCCCTACTTTTGGTCATAGAGAACATTTAATATCTTCTAAATTAATCTAACCTAACCTAACCTAACATAACCAAACCTCAACCTACATTGACAAAAAACAGAACCTTGTTTAAACCAAACTAAACTCTATTTATCGAAGAGGTCTCACAGAAAACATTGAATATCTCACAAACTAAGATTTTGCGACGGAAATGTAATTAAGAAAACCTTCTCAAAATGCATCAGGTAATGCGTAAATATAACCCTGCATTCTCTAGAGCGATATGGTGAAGATGTAAAATAATACCGTTTTCTTTCATTTTGGAATTGCTATCTCTGAACCTGATGACTTCAGGGTACTTTGTTGCTGTAGTTATAACTGAATCCTGGATTCATAGTGATAGCAGAAATTTTGTTGGGGAATTTTAAGTTCTGGCTTTAGAATGTTCCACAAAACCGAACTGTACGGGAAGAAGGTGGAATTCTGATGTGTCATAGACTACTTAAATCCATTAAGCTGCAAAAGTATGTCAGAACATGAAGTATTAGGTGTGGAGCTTCATATAACTAGTAACACTACTTATAGGTTTGTTCTAGTATATAGGCCTCCACATCAACTTGTTGATAAGGATGAAACATTGCACTGCAGCCTTAATAGTTTAGTCAATGGGAAGACAAGTGACTTCAATTGTCACATAAACTGAAATGACAACCTGCAATCATGGTTAGAAGTAGGATGTAAAAAGGTTTACCACTTCTTCATATATAAGATAACCTGTACCTGAAACAAACTGCCAAATGATGTTAATAGTTCTTTGGTAGAGCAGTTCAAGAAAAATCTTAACAAAATTATGTTCACTTTGTTGTGAAAATGTTTTAATTTGCATAACTTCATCCCACCTTTGCTTTAGAATATCCTTCATGTATTTTCATTCCTGCAAAGTAGTTTTTCTAGCTATTTTCACATAGTGCCCATGGCTGGAGGGTTTGGAAGCAGGAAAGAGGCTTTACTTTGCTATCCTCTTCTCATTCTATTTATGTTGAAAATATGTTGACCCTTTTGACTCCTCAGTATGGACCAGAAGGTCTTTGAGACACTTTATCTTCCTTGTAACTTACTATAACTTCCTATTTTGTCTCACCACCTAGTTCTTTGTCTTATCTGTCTTCTTTTAACATCTTTATATTGCCATTCTGTTACTGAAATTGGCCATTTATTATATGTTCAGCTCATGATATTAGCTATGAAAAACTACCAACATTACAGACGAGAAGAAGAGATGATATGATCGTGTTATGTAAGTTTGTCGAAGGTAAAGAAAAATTGTCATCAATGATTATATAGTACCTAGACAGTCACTTTCAGAAGGACACAGCAAAAAAATTATATAAGAAACAATTAAAGAAAGATATATGGAAATTCAGCTTTCCAGGCATAGTGATAGACCAGTGAAAAAAAGAAACATTCAATTTTAAAGAAAAAAAATGTGATAGAATACTATCAAAACATAGGACACAAAGAGATTGACTAAATCATGTAATGATACGTGCAATTGGAAAGGTGTCGGTACTTTGAGTGTATTATCGTGGTCTCCAAAAGATCTTTCGGAGGTCACGGTACTGTCAGAAGTTTGACCCCCGGCTGCAGCCTTCTCATGGCTTCCTTCTTACATCAATTTCTTAGTGTTTCAAAACATGAGGCATTACAAAAGTTGTGGGTGAATGTAAATTAAACTAAGGTGATGATGTTTGAAAGGAGTAAAAGTGAAGTGGTTGACTTTGATTACCCGATTAGAGTAAGAGTTGAATGCCTGAATGAATGTGAAATAGGGCTGAGTGGAAAAAAATTGGGAAGATCTTTGAATTAGATTATTATTTTGGTTTGATCCTGTGCAACGATGGAAGCATGGAAGGTGAAGCGAGAGAAAGAGGAAGAAAATATTTGGATCTGTAAGGTGTATGAGAGAAGGATGGTAAGCAAGTAAATAAAATTAAAAAGGAACTGTATAATGAATTAACTTTACTGACAATCATTTATGCAAATGAGATGTGGGTGTGGAATGCAACACAAAGATCAAAGTTGTTGAAAGGAGTTACCAGAAAATTGTTTGTGGTATGAGAAGAATGGATGGTGAAAGTAATGAAAGTGCGTATAATAAATTTGGTGCATCCTTCACCAGTTCAGTGCCAACGACATTAATTAACGGCACCTTGCATACACATGCTCAGTGACTGCTGTTAATTTACAGCGGCAACTTTGAAAAATTCTAGAATGGCTATCCCATAATAAAACTTAACAGAAAACACACAGGATATACTCCAAGCCTTGCCTTACCCAATGAATGTGTATGTTAATTGATGTGATCCTTATCCTGGGCATGAATGACAAACGAATCAGTGCTTGTATTACAATGGTTATTAGAGGCAGTCATGGTTATTAGAGGCAGTCATGGCAAACCTCGGGTTGAGTGACAAACAGATTTATGCTGAATTATTCGCGTTTGGTGATGGTGAAATGTTACCTGGTGTGTCTGGCGATGATGCAGTAGCTGATATAAACTATGTATAACTGAGAGTATTGGTAGTGAGGAAAAGATCCCCTCACCAAGAAAATACATTATATATAGCGATACAGACGCGAACACCTCATCAACCATTGCATAGTTGTTAGGATTGATGAGCATGATCACATTCCATCACCATCAACATCAACATTCCACTAACACCCCTCGCATCCCTAGAATCACTATTTGTTACGTTATACACCTACGCGACACAACATATAAGTTGAGTTTAAAAATGATTTAACTTTGATATACCATTTTTTACATGTTTTCCTATCATTTTTACATTATTTAGGATTTCTGAACAAATAAAGAAAATGAATAAATTAACCAGCACCACGGATGGGTCCAGGGTAAAAAATGGTTGGCACTGGGCAGGATAAGGGTGACTGCATAGGTCTATCTACCCCTGCAGTGCATTAACTAAGCTGTCTACTTCAAGACATTAGGCAGTTAACCCACACAACACCATAAAACATTCTAGAAACCTCCATAATACAAAAAAGATAAAAGATAACACAAGTTGTCCTATGCATGTGAGCCTAAAAAGATGTGGACAACAGTAAATTGTTTAAAGATGAACACTACTCAAGTAAATTTGATTAAGATTGAATTAAATAAATTTGAAAACTGGTGTGTATAGTAAAACCTTTCTCTGTTATAGGAAGCTGATGTGCCAATGGAAGTGTTCTCAGCGATGAAACGGCTGCCTCCTCATCTCTTCAGTTTTGGTAAGTAGAATAGAGGATGCCTTGGTAATTTAATCTTATAATTTAGTTTTTTTCTGATTATTTTAAATTGGAATCATGTAACTGGCAAAAAGCTTAAGGGAGATTTAAAGAGGCAAATACTTCTAAATGGAGGTAACCAGGATGGAACCTGACTCAATGAAATAGGCTTGAACCTTGCTTAATCAAGCCTAACATCATAGTGGCTTGAGTTGGTTTGCTGGCCATACTTTAATGTGTATCACTACATAGCTTTCCTTCTCCTGAAATCAACTTCTGGTGTTTCAGAGGAGGCATGCAGAGAGGGTGTAACTAGTGTCTTGAAAGATGAGTTATGGGGAGCAATGAAAGAGATTGAAGAGGTAAATGTATGATTGATTTATAGAAATAGTTCAGGAGATATGATTATTGTTTGTGCTTATGGGCTTTTGGATAAGGAGATAGAAAGTTTTAGGAGAATTGCTAAGGGAGTGTTAAGGAATCTTTAGGGAGGAGAAAGTATTTGTGATGGGAGATTTAAATTCATAGAACTACAAAGGATAACAAACAGCACCAAACCTGTAGGCTCTTATTAGGCTGTTTGATCTAACTACTCGACACTGTGTATGAGTTGAAGAGATATAATAGTTAAGTGGAAGGCTCCTCCCCTCCCACCAATCTCTCTAGTCACAGCTGGCCTGAAAAGAAGTGAATACCATATATAGTATTGAAAAAACTACATAAAAAGAATTCATCCAAAGACAGATCCCTGAGAAATTCCACTATTTACATTGACCCTGTTTGAGGAACTACCGTTTATTACATCTCATGTTTATAGTCCGATAGCCAGTTTTCAATCTACCTGCCAATGTTACCTGTTATAATATGAACATTTATGATACTGCTAAGGCATTTGTAAAGAACTTTGTCGAACATTATTTGGAAGTCAAAGTGTGCTATACCGACTGCTCTGGTGTTGTTGTCGTACATATTATAAACCTACTTTATGTAAGAAATCTGCCCTGTGGTGGGGGCTACAAGAATTCAGCCTCCTGGCTAGTACAGTGGTAGCGCACTGGCCTTGCATTCGCTTGGTTGGCAAATCGAGTCCCCGCCCGGGCTTGTGATGCTTAAGCTGTTTACTTGGGAGGAACTGCTGTGGTCGGGCACCACAGTGGGGGGTTGGGCTTGCCCAGCTGACGTTCTGGAGAGCATCTTCATTGATGGATACCGGAACTGAAACTCATGCAACCTTACCTTTTTTTTTATAATCCATGTGGTTCATAAAAGACGACAAAAGGGACGGAGCAAGGGGTTTGGGAAGCCCCTCCTCTGTATACTCTCCTACTAAAAGATAAGGCACAGAGAGGAGGAAAGAGTAATGTTTCAATGAACCCTGGCGTGCCTTGTCTTGGCTACCTTCCTTTAGGGGATAGGTAAAGTGGGGGCACATGCTGTTGCGTGTAGCTGCGGGCGCTCCTCTCCCGTCGTATTGGCCTTTGAGCCTGTGGTGGAAAGTAATCCGTTACCCCGGGACACAAGGCCACTGTGACATCCAAGTTTCCACAGTTCACCTTCCCCAGGTTATATTTAGGTACTCATTTATTGATAAACCCATTTAGGAGGATGAAATGCTGGGTGAGCTGTGCGCCGACTGTCCTCATCTAGGATTGAACTTGGCCCAGCGGATTAATAGTCAGACATGCTAACCACTGCACCGCTGAGGCACATGATAACAGCCTGGTATATAGATAGATAGATTGAAGAAGTTTAGTAATTGGTGAGGTAGGAGATATGCCAAGCGATGTAGTATCTGGAATCATTGCCTGAGATAAATGAAAGTCAGGAGCTATGAGAATAATGAGAGAACTTTGGAATAAGAGAGTTGTCTGTGGGAACAAAAATGCATAGGTGGTGAATATGACATCAAGGAAAAGGATAGAAGTAATGGAAATTAAGTGGTTGAGAACAGTTTCAGGTGTGAGGTGGTTTGATAGGATGAAAAATAGCAAGGTCAGAGAGATGCCTGGAGAGAGCAGACCAGGGAGTGCTGAAATAGTATGGTCATGTTGATCGAATAGAAGAGGAGATAATGATTTGGAGAATATATAGACCCTGAATAGAAGGTGATGATTAGAAGAAGACCAGGAAAGGGATGGAGAGATGGGGGCAAGGAACAGGGGCGGATTAAGGTTGCATGGGGCCCCTGGCTGGAATTCAGAAAGGGGCCCTTTCTTCGATGAGGGCACTCTTAGGCACTCTTAGGATGATTTCGGCCTGACGGCCTCAGCTACACGTTGTGCCACTGCGTCCACCGTTTTCCCGTACGTGTAGAGGTATCCTGTGCTCCAGCTTGTTGTAGTGAGGCCAGGTGAAGTACGTGGGCAGCGGTGGTGTGTCATCAATCTTCTGCAGGTAGATGTCTATTTTTGTCTTGAATGCATCCACACTGCAGGCTGACATATTTCTCAGATATACTGGAAGTGTGTTGAACAGTTTTGGCCCTATTCTTGGGAAACTATTCATACGCAGGGTTCTCAGTCTGGCTTTGTTGGATCTTGGGCCATCTATATAGCATGACCTTCCCCTGCTACTGTGGCTTGTCTTGATGCCGATGTTGGGCACATGTCCCTCTAGCATCTTCCAAGTGTAAATGATGATATAGCGTTCCCGGCGTCTTTGCAGTGAGTACAACCTGAGGAGTTTCAGGCGTTCCCAGTAGTTGTAACCTTTTACTGAGGTTATTTTGCTGGTGAAGCTCCTTTGAACTGCCTCAAGCTCTTCAATTTCCCCAATGCTCACTGGGCTCCAGAGTTGGCAGCAGTACTCCAATTTGGGGAGGACGAGACTTTTCCACAGAACTAGCATGGAAGTTACATCTCTGGTGGTGAAAGTTCGTAGGATCCAGCCTGCTAGCATCCGTGCTTGTTGAGCGATGTTTTCTGTGTCTCTTAAAGCTGGCGTCATTACTAATTGTCACCCCCAGATCTCTGGTGTGATTTTTGGGCACTATTCCACCACTGTTTGTATTGTAGTGCGAGCCTGTCATTAGGTGTGTGTTGCTACCATACCTTAGCAGTTCAAACTTGTTTTCATTGAAACTCATGTTATTGTTATTGGCCCAGCCGAGGATGGCATTCAAATCTTCCTGAAGTAGGGCAGCATCCTCAAGGCTGTTTATTGGGGCAGTTACTCTGGTGTCGTCCGCAAAGGTTGTAACTAGGGAGTGTTTTACTTCTTCATCTATATCATTTATCAGGGTAAGGAATAGAAAGGGTCCCAGGACTGACCCTTGGGGGACTCCACTCATTACCAGTGACTCTTCTGATTTGGTACCGTTTACAACAACTTGTTGGGTCCTGCCAGTAAGAAAACTGTGAATCCAAGTGCCAAGGTTCCTTGTTACTCCCAGATCCCTCAGCTTGTGGAGCAGCACCCCGTGATCTACCTTGTCGAATGCCTTGGCAAAGTCAAGATACACCACGTCTATGTTTTTTTCTTCTTCAAGATGTTGAAGTACATATTCCTGTTGGACCAGTAATTTTGAGAGACACGATCGACCCTTGCGGAAACCATGTTGGCCATTGTTCAGTAGATTTTTGGAGTCGAAGTATGCTACTAATTTGTCTCTCAATATTTTTTCAAATATTTTTACAAAGAAGGATGTTAAAACCACTGGTCTGTATTTAGATGCATCACCCCGGTCTCCTCCTTTGAAAATAGGTGTTATGATGCCCTTCTTCATCATATCAGGTACTTTGCCTTCATTTAATGATTTTTCCCATAATTCCCTTAACACTGGAGCTAGCTCTTCCTTGCATTCTTTAAGCAGAATGGGTGATACTCCATCAGGGCCAGGGGATGAAGACGTGCTCAGAGTGGCGATGGCTTTTTCTATGTCCTTGGTTGTTACGACAATGTCTGTGAGGTCTTCGTTTTCATTGCTTGTGGGAGTGGCAAAGAAAGCACTAGGATCTTTCACCTCCATGTTAGGCAAAGGTGTGCTAAAGCTGTTTTCATACTGTGCACGCAATCGCTCTACAATATCTTGAAGGTTTGATGTTAGTGTCCCGTCTTCATTCTTCAGGGGTCCAATTTGAATTTTGGTTTTTTGCTTTTTCTTCGCATAGCTGAAGAAGTATTTACTATTTGTTTTGATGGCAGAGACTGCTTTTTCCTCTTCGTGCTTTCTTTCGTTCTTATGTGACTGTAACAATTTTTCTTCTAGAACAATCAACTTGTCATTAAGTTCATTGCGCTTTACCTCTGTTTTCGCCTTGCCTAGCCTCGTTGTTATCCTTTTCCTCATCTTCATCAGAATTCTCCTGTCTCTTGGTATTTTCTTTTCATAGTTGGCGTTTGAACGCCTTTTGGCTGGTATGTGTTGCTTTCACACCGAGTAGCAGTTTTCTGTTAGGCGCATGATCATTTCATTTGGTTCTAGGCTTTTTGCGAGTTCACACAAATTTAGTTTTGCCAGTTCCTCTTTAATACTGCCCCAGTTTACATCTTTGTGGAAGAAGTTGAGTTCGTTCAGGCCCTCTAGTGCTTTTTCTTCTGAAGAGTTGTTTTGTTCTCTGTGCATTGTGTTGGATATGATTTAACTGTTATAATCTTGTGATCCGACAATTTTGTTTCCTGTGCCTGGTAGCTGTGGATTGCTTCTGGGCTATTTGTAATTATTAAATCTAATATATTGTGACCCCTTGTTGGCACTGTTATGATTTGTGTTAGATTAAATTCTTCTATTAGTTTTAGGAGACCGAAAGCTTGGGCTGCTCCCTGTCTTGTGCCACCTTGAGGTTTGTTTGTGGCCCAATTTATCTGAGGAAAATTGAAATCTCCCATTATGAAGATTTTTGTGTCAGGCTCTGTGTGTGTCTGGATAGAGCTTCTGATTTCCTTTACCACCATATTGAAGCTTGGTTCGTCGCTGTTTGGCGGCCTGTACACGGTGTAAAGTAACGTATCCTTTGTGCTAGACTTTATCTTTATCTTTTTTTTTTTACTAACTTTGGGAATTGGGGGCCCCCTAAATGCTGGGGGCCCCTGCCTGCAGCCCAGTCAGCCCCCCATTAATCCGCCACTGGCAAGGAAGCATGGAGGTGATCACAGGGTCCAGGGAGGTGAGGACAGTGAATTGGTGTGATGTGGTCCTTATAAGGCGACGCATTGCTGTGATCTTGGACCTTGCTTGGTAAAGTTATGATGATTCTTGTGGATTATTGTATGCACATAACACATAATGAAGTCAGTAATCACGTAAAAAAAATGAATAGAATAAATAAATAAATAATCGTATTTGAACTAGAATAAAATGAATAATCAGATGTAAAATAATGAAAGAAAAAAAGTTACTCGTTGCATGTAAAATGAAACAAAATGTAATTAATATGTGGATGTAAAATAGAATGAAATTATGAAATGATTGCATCCAGAATAAGATGATATTAATGATTTATATTTTTTTCTTATTTTTTTGTTCTTATTTTTTTTACATTAATGTTCTTTTGTTTTCCTTTCTTTATATTGCCTTGGCATTTTCATCCTTGTTTGCTTGTTTTCTTTTTTTTTCCTTGTTCTTCTTGTTCATATACTTCCTGTTATTTGAGTTATGTGTTCTCCTGTTTTTGTTCTTGTTCTGTATTCATTTTATGTTTCATGTTTTACGTTCTTCACTTTTGCTATTATTTTTTTTTTTCATAATTATTCGTTATTCTTATTCTTTTTTGTTATTATTTCATTTGTTTTTGCGCCTCATCCTGTTCATGGTCACTTATTTGTTTGTATGAATATTTTTCGCAATGTTGTGTTTGTATCTTTCTTTTTTCTCTTATTATTTTGTTTAGTGTCATTGTTGCCCTTCACTTTTTGTTGTTGTTGTTGTCTTCTTCTTTTCTTAGCCTTTGTGTACATGTTCTATGATATTGTTATTTTTCCTTGGTTTGTTTTTTCTTTTTCTCTTTCTTATTCATATATATATATATATATATATATATATATATATATATATATATATATATATATATATATATATATAAATGAAATAATAACAAAAAAGAATAAGAATAACGAATAGTGGTAGTAATAACGGTATATTACACTTGTTTTCTCACTTTCCTTCACAAATTCCATGATAGTTTGTCCATACTACACATGGTATTACTGAAGGGAGCTCCGGTGGGTGGGGAGGTGCCTTCCACTTTGTTGTCTTTTCGTCTCTAACATTTAGTTGTTATAGTAATAGAGCAGTGGTTCTCAACTTGGGTGGTCGCGCCCCCCTAGTGGGGCGTCAGTAATTTCCAAGAGGGATGCGAACCCTTGGGAAAAAGCAGGCATTTCTCTAATTATATTTGTTATTCTCTTAAAGTGAGCATGGTCAAATAATGAGAAGTTTATGAAAAAATGCAAAAGTATCGCCTTATAACTCTAGTTTTCTATATGTCTACTATATGTCTACTATGTGTCTACTGCAATGTGAAGTAGCTGATATTTCGGATGAAATGCAAGAAGATTTCTTGAGTTCAAGTTCAACTCCACAGCTAAGGAAGACTTCAAAGAACTGGATCTTGAGACGTTCTGGGTCAAGTACGTTCCTGCTTACCCTCTGATCTCACATCAGGCTCTTCGGATTCTAACTATGTTCGGATTCACGTATCTTTGTGAAGCTGCATTTTCCACGCTCGTTGCTGTCAAGACCAAGAACAGAAACAGGCTGAACGTGGAAGGGGACTTACGTTGTGCATTCTGTGGCATTCAACCACGCATTCAAGATCTAGTAGCTAAGAAGCTGTGTCAAGAATCTCACTAATAACGTGACTAATTCATACTAAGTAAAAAGATTAAATCATAAAAACATATTTTTCATTTTTCTTTAAAATCTGGGAGGGAATTTTATTCATAGATGCAAGGGGGGGGGGCGGTTTGCAGGAAAGGAAAAATTCCTAGAGTGGGCGTGGTAGTAAAAAGGTTAAGAACCACTGTAATAGAGTATAGCCACACGGATCAGTTGGACTATTGCCGTCTGTTCTTCTTTTGTACTCCTTTGTATGTACTTACTCCTCCTTATTTTTCTGCTTCCTTATCTTTTCCTTCTAGTTCTTCTCCAGTTCTCTTCTTTTCACATTCGTACATTACTTCTATCATTGCTCGCAGACAAAGCACTCCCTATCACACCTAACCAACCAACTTGTTCCAATCACTCTTCACGTGTTTTTGTCTATATAATGTCACACGTGTCTTGTCCCCTACGCCAGAAAAACCCAAACACACACACACACACACACACACACACACACACACACACACACACACACACACACACACACACACACACACACACACACACACACAGATACACGCTCTCCTTGAAACCCTCGCGCGCCCCGAGAGTAGAGTCACTTGCCATCCTTGAGGCGGCTAAGTTGGTAACCGCATGTCAGTGTGCACGCGGCAGTGGCTGGGGACGGACGTTTACTATCAGCCGCCACCTGCTAGGCCTACGTGACACCGGGCTAGTCAAACCTATTACTCAAAGGCGTCACAGTGCATAAATATTGACGCGAATTAAGAAAAAAAATAACACTATCTACTCGCCTGTTTTGCAATAGTTGACGGTAGCGCGCAGACTCAAAGCGGAGAGTTGTTTGTACACGGGAGTATTGTGTGTTTATGTATGTGATGGTGTGTGTGATTGCGTGCCATGGTGTGTGTACCGCATAGTCAGTCGCCCAAGGGTCTTTACGAGTGATTGTTTGTGAGGCGAGTATAGTATAGTGGTGGAAGGCAAAACAACACTACTACTATTACTACTACTACCACTACTACTACCACAGTCACAGCCACAGCGAGCGACCAAGGAAGTAAGTAGTGAGCTCACCGGCCACGACCTTTTGCCCAACTTCCGGAAAAGCTTCCTGCTGAGGTGAGATGTTGTTGCACTGCTTGTTCTTGTTCTTGTTCTTGTTCTTGATGGTGGTGGATGTTGTTGTGTTTGTGCTTCCGAGTTTGTGTTTGACTTGACTTGCAGTGATCCGTGTTTTGTTGTGGTGGTGAGGTGAGTGTAACGTGATTGTGTGTGTGTGTGTGTGTGTGTGTGTGTGTGTGTGTGTGTGTGTGTGTGTGTGTGTTAATGATATTTTGATGCTTGCGCTAATTACTTGCCTCTTTTTTCTCTTTGATTATCTGCCTTCCCTTCTCCCTCTATTCTTTTTTCTCCCTATCACAATGTATTTTGTTTCTCTCTCTCTCTCTCTCTCTCTCTCTCTCTCTCTCTCTCTCTCTCTCTCTCTCTCTCTCTCTCTCTCTCTCTCTCTCTCTCTCTCTCTCTCTCTCTCTCTCTTTTCTCTCTTTAATTTTTGTCACCCCTCAACCCTTCAGCCTTCCTCGCTCTCTCACCTTTCTTTCCCTCCATCCATCATTACCTCCCTCCCTCCCTCCCTCCCTCCCGCCCTCTGTCTCTCCTTCTATCACTTCACGTCTCTTCCTCTTTCTATTCCTCTCTCATTTCACACTTGACTCTCCCTTCTCTCACTCTTATACTTTATCTTCTCTTATCTGTTCACTTGTCCTGCACACACACACACACACACACACACACACACACACACACACACACACACACACACACACACACACACACACACACACACACACAGACACACACACCTCACTTAACTCATACTTCCAATCTTATCTTCACACATCCGCCTCCCGTTCCCCAGACCTTTCCTGCTACACACTTCCCCGACTCACTCACTATATACTCGTCTATCCTTTCACAATCAGGCAATCCTTCCATTGTAAACAGTAGTAATGCTTTGTAATGCTGCTAAGGAAAGTATGCTAAATTGTAAGGTAGGATATCTTAAATGGAAGGTGAGAAAAGATCAATATATATATAAAAAAAAAAAGATTGCTATAGGAATGGGAAGTGTGTAAATTGGAGATTATATCCTTAGGCTTTACTCACTTTTCTATTTTTTTTTTTTATCTATCTATCTATTTGTCTGTCAATCTATATATATCTGTCTGGCTATCTACCTATCTATCTGTTTAGCTATCTGTATATTTATCTATCTATCTATTTATTTGCTATGTATTTATCTATATCCATCTATCTATCAATCTCTAAAAGCTTAGAAAATAAACCGGCCATGAAGGAATCAAATTGGCTAACAAATAAACTAGTAAATAAAAAGTGTGCAATAATTAAGTAACTGCGGGAGTTAGACAACGGCTACTTCAGCCTCCACCACTCTGCCACTCTGCCACTCCTCCACTCTGCCACTCTGCAAGCCACATTATCGCATTGCCACTCTGTCACTCTTCCACTCTTCCACTCTGCAAGTCACTCTGCCACTCTGCCAGCCACACCCTTTTATTATCAACCCAAAGCGAGCACGATTTTACTCCTACATTAATGATGATAATAATAATAATGATGATAATGTATATTTTTTTCAGTCACTTTCCTTAATATGTAAATAGAAACTTAGTGCAGATCAAGGAGCAAACATAACACTAGATTAAAAAATTGTACTTACATACACGTACGCCTAAATTATTTATAAAACTAACATGCACATTTAAGAAAGTTTATATATATTTTTATTATTATTATTACTTTTTTTTTTTTTTATTTATTTTTTTTATTACTATTATTGACGTTGTAAAATTCCTCCTTATCTTCCTGGCGCTGACTTTATATTCGCATTAACTCACTCACTCTTCTCCGTCCACCTTCAAGTCACTGAGGCCGATACTTATATAAAACAAGTTCAAAAAAAATACTATCTAGTAGTACTTACCTGTGTATCTATCGAACAATCCACTGACATACCTTCTCACTTTTTAGCCATCTATTTACACCTTCCCTACCTCCCTATACCTTTACCTTCCTACATCTGTTAATTTTTTTTTTTATTTTACCTTTTTATATAACTGCTTATTTGTCTACTTATTATAGTGGATGACTATTTCTTTCTTCTTTTTTTTCGTTCCTGTTGCTGTTTTTTTTTATTTTCTTTCCTTCTTATTTTTCCTATTATCTTATCTTTATCATCATCGTCATCATTATTTTCTTCTTATTATCCTTTTTCAGCCTTTTTTTAGTTATTTATTTATTTATTTATTTATTTTTGGTCTTTATTTTCCGTCTTCAGTTTTTCCTCCTCTTCCTCCTACTCCTCCTCCTCCTCCTCCTCCTCCTCCTCCTCCTCCTCCTCCTCCTCCTCCTCCTCCTCCTCCCATTTTTTTGCATTATTATTTTACCTCATCTCATTTTCCGTTGAGTATATATATGTATGTATGTATGTATGTATATGTATCTGCATTTATGTATGTGGAGTAGCTCTCTCTCTCTCTCTCTCTCTCTCTCTCTCTCTCTCTCTCTCTCTCTCTCTCTCTCTCTCTCTCTCTCTCTCTCTCTCTCTCTCTCTCTCTCTCTCGCTTGTTACGACGGTTAGTTTTTTCTCTCATACTTTTTACCTTAAATTGGTTACCTTGAAATTAGCCTCGAGAGTGGTGTCGAGTTGTTGTTGTTGTTGTTGTTTTTTTTTTTTTTTTTTTTTATGTATGCCCTTGACCATAGAATATTAATGTAAGTAAAAAAATTAAAGAAAAGGATACGTACACACACACACACACACACATACACACACACACACACACACACACACACACACACACACACACACACACACACACACGCACACACGCACACACACACATATTATACATACTTCAAGACGCATATTTTCCGTGTGTGTGCGTGTGTGTGTGTGTCTCTCTCTCTCTCTCTCTCTCTCTCTCTCTCTCTCTCTCTCTCTCTCTCTCTCTCTCTCTCTCTCTCTCTCTCTCTCTCTTCAATCACTGTGTGTTATTTTCTTCCGTTTTTTATTGCTATAATTAGTGATAATGGCATATAGTAGTAGTAGTAGTAGTAGTAGTAGTAGTAGTAGTAGTAGTAGTAGTAGTAGTAGTAGTATTGGAAGTAATAGTAGTAACAGCAAGAACAATAGTAGAATTCGTAATAGTGGTGTTGGTAATTGTAACGACAGTAATGGTCATGGTGATGTTAGCAATAATGACAATGATAATGATGAAAATACTACTAATAATAATGATAATAATGATGATAATAATAATAATAATAATAATAATAATAATAATAATAATAATAATATTAATAATAATAATAATAACAGCAACAATACTAATATCAACTTCCTTGATTATAGTGGACAGTCACGGTCTAGTAATCAAAGAAAAACACAAATTTCAACGTATAAAAATATTTCCTAAGATTTCTTGTTATTACTGATATTTTTTTTTGCTGCATGCATTTCTAAAACACTGAACATGGCCCTGAATTAAATGTTTCGAAGTCATAGTACCTATATTACAGACATGGGTTGTAACATCACACAAATAGAGACTCGGCATAGTGAGGCATTGGGCAGACACGGTCAAGGCTGATACACAGTGGATAAGGAAATAAGTTAATACACAAGGTTGCAATCACAAACATTCTCATTATTTGCACCTTGATCATGTTGGCGAGTAACTGGCAATTGTATTTATTTATTCATATATATTTAGTATTAGACTTTTATTATTGTGTGGCGTTGCGAAAGGCAAAAAGGTGTCTGATTAAGGAGAGAAAGCTGATATGATTTGGGATTGGAGCAAAGATTGGAGAGAGGCCTGGGGGTGGGGGAGAGGTGAAAGATGAGGGAAGAATGTAATGAGCAAGACGTAGAATAGTGTTTTTCAGTGTTTCTTTGAGGCCAGCATCCCAGTGTTTAGATATAGGCTCTCCAACACCCTTGAAGCCAGGCTTAGATTGCTCATCACCTCTACACTGTTTGGGTTACAAAGACATCATTTGATATAAAACTATGAAGTAAATATATTTCCTTAATTCTCCAAATATAAGGCATCATAGAAGCCAATAGAAAGCAAAATCAGTCCGTAAAAAGAGCAATAGATTGACTGTGTTAAGGAAAATCACTCTTCTTCATATGCTGTCTTATGGTTTATGTAGTCTAATTTTCCTAGTATAGTGGACTCTACTTGGCTGAAGTCCACACGTAGCCCATTTTATAATATAATATAACACCTTTGGTATTACTAGCATCCTGCCTCAAGAAACACTGGCCTAGGAAGAGGAGAGGACATGAGTGAAAGTTAGGGAAAGAACCGCAGGAGAGAGTGAAAGGAAGGGAATTGGAAGAAAAGGTTTCCGAGAGGAGGTTAGTGACGGGGCTATTTTTGTACCTTTGTCTCCGCCCTGCGTTGTAATGGGCGGGTACATGCATCTGGTGTGGGTTTGCCCCTCTCCACCTTAACTTAAGCTGTGTTGTAAGGACATAATGGGAGTGTTGGGTTAAAGAAAAGACTGAAGAGAGGACTGGGGAGGGCCCTCGAGAGTCTCAACAAGGCAAGGTAAAGATGGGTTTTAGCAAGATGATGGAATTAGGTGGAGGCTGAAGAGAGGTCTGATGCCAAAGGGAAGAGGGGGGAAAATGGGCTGGTGTGATGACTGAATATGTTGGTATATTAGGTGAGGGCTGGAGATCAAAAAGAGTACAAAGGAAGAATCGACAGCAACAGCCTTATTTGACCTAACGAGCTAACAGGCTGGGAATGAGGATAAGTGCCGTGCAGGAAATAGGAACGTGTGTTAGGATGCCAGCTTGGAGTGAGAGTAAAGAGGACCAGAGTACGAATATAGTTAAATGTATTTCAGCATCACTTTCGTCCCGTCATCACTCAACCTTAATCAGAGTGCGTGCATATAAATAACAATTAACAAAAAAAGGGGAAAGTCATCACCACCACCACCACCACCACCACCACCACCACCATCACCACCATCACCATGAAAGGAGGGCAGCGTTGTGAAATGCGTAAAAGTGTGGCGTAATTAATTTCAGGTGTATGATGGTGTTAGGTGAAGCGTCACGGTGACCCTCACCTGGCCAGGAGGACGTGAGTGAGGTGAGGGTCAAGACGGCTGGTGGTGGTGGTGGTGGTGGTGGTGTTGGGGGGGCGGAAGTAAAAATGGGGGGGTAATGGGGGCGAGGACATGCTTTCCAATATAAGGTTCCATTATTTGTCTTGTAGGATATTTTTTCTTTTCTTTCTCTTTTTCTTTCCTTCCTTTCTTTTTTTTCTGTTTGTTTTGTCTGTGTTCTTTCTTTCCTTCCTCCTGTTTGTTGTGTATATAGGGGGAAATTTATGTTATTTGATTATGTGGTGAGGCGTACAGTGTGTGAGAGAGAGAGAGAGAGAGAGAGAGAGAGAGAGAGAGAGAGAGAGAGAGAGAGAGAGAGAGAGAGAGAGAAAAAAAAATCTTCCACCATATATTAAAAAGAAACTCCCTTAGAAATGTATCAATCAATTATTATTTTTAGTTTGAGGTGAAGCAAAGCCAACACAAAAATATTCAACCTTCATCAGTTTATTAAAGTCACTTCTATATTATTTTTCTCAATGATATATGACATGAATTTCAACACTATATACTGACCTGTTTTGGTAAGTTATATATATATATATATATAAATTAAAAAAAACGTCAAGGGATATCTGGAATAACTCGACTTTCCTGTTGTGTGTGTGTGTGTGTGTGTGTGTGTGTCTGTATGTCTGTGTGTCTGTGCCTATCTTCTATTCTTTCCGGGAGAGATGCAACTCAACTATTTTGTCATAAAATTCCTTCATAAGATATTTTAAACCCCATCAAACTATTTTATTTAATGTCTGAAGAAAACAAAATGAAAAGCAACAGGAAACTACATAAACATTGACTTAGACTAAACCATGCCAGGGAATCTACTACTATATAATCTGCCTTAGGTTATACATTCACTTGTTTACTTATACACAAGACGTAAAGAATCATTATATCATCTATGGGTCAACACTTTTCTTTTCTTTCTTTCTATACTCAGGTCAGTCAGGTTTTGAAATACCTTCTACTCGTGTCTCGCAAACCAAACAATTAATTACGTGCTCTGTCAAAGGTTCTGACACTAATTGTTTTACTACTCTTGGCTAATGTGTGAAGTGGTAAAGGTATGTGTATTAAGGTATTTATGAATTCTCGTTGCCATATGTCTCCAGTAATTACGTTATAGCTTATCAATTTATGTCATGTAACAAAGTTGAGAGAGATATGTTTTTACCGGTTTTATCTCTCTATTTATATATTTATCTATCTATATCTATCTATCTATCTATCTATCTATCTAGTTATCTCTCTATCTACCTACCTACCTACCTACCTACCTATTTATTTAATTATCTATATCTATCTATCCATCTATCTATCTATTTATCTATCTATCTGCCTACCTACCTACCTACCTACCTATCTGTCGATCTATTTATCTTTCTATCTATTTCTCTCTCTCTCTCTCTCTCTCTCTCTCTCTCTCTCTCTCTCTCTCTCTCTCTC
>JAPQNM010000013.1:27999318-28009318 GCA_029783475.1 Metacarcinus magister | reverse complement strand
CTCCTCCTCCTCCTCCTCCTCCTTGCACCCCACCCCGCCACCCACGTAAGCAACAGGCACATAAACATACAGAGAGACATCCTCGCGCAGAATGGAAAGTGTATTAGGAAACTTTGTAGTCAAGACATTTTTTCTTTCTCTCGACACACACACACACACACACACACACACACACACACACACACACACACACACACACACACACAATGTTAAAAAATGCCATCCCCCGTAGTCCAAGACGTGAGAGATCAGGGACAGGAGTGAAGGCTACAGCACGTTAAGCATTACATACGGAACTACAAAACAATCACACAATGAAATGTAACCAAATAAAAAAAATCATAAAAAATAAAATAAAAAAATGAAGTGATGGAAATAAATTGTGTCATAAGATAAGAAATAACGTGATATAAATTAAGACGGAAAAATATAGAAAATTACGTCATTGAAAATAATAAAAGAAAAAGAGCTTCATTTGTTTTATTGTGTAAGATGATACGCAATAGAAATTAGATAAAATAAGATAAGAAATAACAAAGTTGAAAAAATAAAACATAAGAATATAGGAAACTACATAATTTCACACACGAACAAAAAAAACTTAATTTGTTTTGTCTACCCGTAAAAAAAAAGAGAGAGAGATAAGGACAAAGTGTGGTTGGACTATATATAGACTTTAATAAGAGCGAGGAGCTTATGCAAGACTGAAATAAGACTAACAACCTGCCTGCCATCTGTTGGGAATACCTGACACTTATATAAGAGTATTTAATAGTAAGCAGATGATGCAATATGTCTTACATCACGCCACTGAGATTACCATTACGTTTATGATGCTACTGATGATGATGATGATGAATTAGGATCATAACGTACCTCATACCCTCATAATCGTTGTTGTAATAATGGTAATGATGTGGTGTTAGAGTATGTGGTACACGTGGTTCCTTCATCTTTATGGAGTGGTGTTCATTGTTATTGTTTTCTCTCCCTCTTTGCTTACATCACTGTCGTCTATATTGATGGTCATACATATTACATACATACATACATGCATACATGGACACGTGTATGTAACGCTCAAGTGGGTTAAAAAAAAAAAACATACTTACTAAAGAAGTGTAGCCACGTATATGTCAAGGTAACTGTGTGTGTGTGTGTGTGTGCTTTTTTGCCTTCTTTTTTTCTTTTCTTTGTTGTAATTACGTATCTGTATAAATAGTTCAGGATAGTCTTGTGTTTGTGTTTATATCTACACTCTTTTCAAGCTTTAGGATATTCTTCAATCGTGCAGCTTTCGCCTCCTAACCATTCCACTTATCAATAGCAGCAGCAGCAGTAGTAGTAGTAGTAGTAGTAGTAGTAGTAGTAGTAGTAGCAGTAGCAGTAGCAGTAGTAGCAGCAATAGTAACAATAGTAGTGATAGTAATAGCACTAGTCATATAAACTTACAAACTCGTCCTACCACCACCACCACCACCACCACCACCACCACCACCACCACCACCACCACCACCACCACCACCACCACCACCACCACCACCACCACCACCACCACCACCACCAAACTCCTTCAGCTAACAGAAACCAACAAGGAAGTATCATTCTCACCTGCCAACACGTGACCATCCATCCCCATACATGACCTTGGCTGGCGGGTCTAGTGCTCCTCCGATGGGGTGTGGCTGGCTGCTCCTGCCCGGGGTGAATCATGTGATGGTAGGGGAAGAAGAGAAGACTGAGAAGGAAAGGGAACTGAGGGAAGGAGGGAGTGTGTTCTTTCCATCAGCCTGAAGGTTTGGCTTGGGTGGGCTGGGTGGAGTGTGGGTAGAAGTATCTGGTAGGTGTCTGTTACGCCGTGCGGTTTATTGTTTTATGTACTCAAGGTTGATCCCAATGGCCTGATACCCTTGTTTAATTGTTGTTTGATGCAGGATTAGGGCTGTAGGGTGGGTCTCCTCCTCCTCCTCCTCCTCCTTGCTAGCCATGGCTGGTGGGAGAAGCCTTCATCCTTGCTATCCTGTATCCTTCACTCTAGATTAGATAGTGTAGTCTCACAAACAGCCTCGTAAGGGCCAGCAGGCCTGTTGCTGTTTGTTCTTCCTATGTGTTCCTTGTTCCTCCTTCTCCTCCTCGTTATCGTCCTCCTTTTATGTTTACTTCTGCACACGTGTGGAAAGCATCATGATGTGAAAGGAAACTACTACACACGGATTGAATAACTCTTCGTTCACCCAAGTCACGAGGGAACACTAACGAGATACTTCAAGAGGCTTAATGTTGATCTATTGACAGTTACTTTACATCCTAGAATTGTGTACAGACTTTATTACTTTGCCTTGTGCACATGTACTCACTTTACTATACAACCGTTCAGCAAGCTATCTTACTTATCTTACCTATCTTACTTACCTTACCTATCTTACTTACCTTACTTATCTTACTTACCTTACCTATCTTACTTACATTATCTATCTTACTTACCTTACCTATCTTACTTACCTTACTTATCTTACTTACCTTACTTATCTTACTTACCTTACCTATCTTACGTACAGTACATACCTTACCTATCATAACTACCTTACCTAAGCCCCTTACCTGCACCATCTCCTCCTCCCACTCTTGTGTCCACTCCGCTGACCCTTCTTCAAGGTCACGCCACCACACGCCCCTCGCCGCCCCTCTCGCCTCAGCTAAGTCATCCAGATCAACAGTGACGCCGCCCCACCCTCTCCTCTACCTCTACATCCTCCTCCACCTCCACCTCCACCTCCACTTCTCCTTATAGTATGCATCCGCCTAGATACACGGGAATGCCTCAGCCTCCATTTACATCAGCACTAAAGCATCATTTCACCATCACTACATATTTGCATGCATCACCACCACCACCACCACCACCACCATCATCACTTAATCATGAATAACCCCACACCAGTCCTGCCTCCTCACCACAACGCCAACCAGGAACTTTCCACCACTATACCACCGGTCATACATACCACCAACACCACCAACACAGTACCACTATTATTTACACTGCTGGACGCAATACACACATCACCACCACCATCACCCGTCACACACCACAGACATTACCACTCCGTCATATTTAAGGTACAAGATCTTGCCCCACTTATCTTTGTAGCAGTGAAAGTTAATTTGATTTTCTTTTGTTTTTGTTGTGTGTTTCTTGTTCGTGATGCGTCATAAGTTTCTCCGTGTTTTATTGTTATCATTATTGTTTGTTTTTTTTGTTGTTGTTTTTTTGTGGGTGGGTAGTGTTGTTAGATGACTTTCTCTCTCTCTATCTATCTCTTTCACTTCTTTCTGTTGTGAACGTAAATCCAGTTATGTTTTGTTTGATGCCGTTTTGTGACGATTTACCTGTCTTGCTGTTCTACTAATTACCTCTTTACCTACTTACCTACTTACCTACTTACTTACTTACCTACTTACCTACCTACCTACCTACCTACCTGCTTACCTACTCACTCACTTACCTGCTTACTTACTTACTTATCTACCTACCAACCTACCTCTATACCTATCTACTTACCTACAGTATTTACCTACATAAACATAGACATACATAGATACAAAAAAACACACCTACTTATATTCCCACGCATACTTTCCTTACGATAAAATTCACTTCACCTTTATATTCGTTTCGCTCACTATTGGTAATTAATTAATGTCACGCTAATGATTATCTCCCGGTATCATTAACAACCTTCATCTTGTTATTTAATTGTCGTATGATTGGGATTTATAGTAGCGTCACCTTGCGTTCATTACAGGTGGCGTGGGAAGTTCATTTATTACGGCAGGTGGTCCTTAATTAATTAGTGATTAGTTTACCTACCTGAGCCCGCTGATTAGACATGTTTATGAGTGACGTTAACTAGTATTATCTCTCTAGCTCCGTCCTCATTCTTAGGTGTTGGTATTGATGTTGGTGGTGGTGGTGAGGAAGGTGTAAATGTCATAGGTTGTGGTAGGTGGTGGTGGTGGTGGCAGTGTAGGTGGTGGTGGTGGTGGTGGTGAGGTTACGTATAACTAGTAAGGTTAGGTTAGGTTAAGTTAAGTTAAGTTAGGTTAAGTAAGGGTGTAAGGTTAATACGAGTGTTGGTGGTGGTTATGGTATGCGTGGTGGTGGTGGTAGTGGTGGTGGTGGTGGTGGTGGTGGTGGTGGTGGTAGTAACGCCACACCTACCACCTTGACGACCCTCAGACCCGCCCAATCTGGCCCTGAGACGAAACACCTTGATTATAGCGGCCATCGGGTTTACGGGGGTGGGAGGAGAAGGAGGAGGAGGAAGGTAGAGGACAGGAGAGAAAAAAAGGGTAAAAAGTTAACTTGTAAAAAAATACATAAAGAGAGAGAGAGAGAGAGAGAGAGAGAGAGAGAGAGAGAGAGAGAGAGAGAGAGAGAGAGAGAGAGAGAGAGAGAGAGAGAGAGAGAGGGGGGGGGATAGATAAGAATGAGGGAGGGAGGGAGGGAGAGAATGAAGGCCATAAACAAATAGAGTGGTAAAAATGGAGGAAAGTAAACAAGGAAAGAAGGCAGGAGGGAGAGGAAATGAGGAAGAGAGAGAGAGAGAGAGAGAGAGAGAGAGAGAGAGAGAGAGAGAGAGAGAGAGAGAGAGAGAGAGAGAGAGAGAGAGAGAGAGAGAGAGAGAGAGAGAGATTAAACACGAATGAAAGAAAAGAAATAATAGATAAAGACGGGGATGGAAAGGAAGATAGATAATCACGAAAGAAGAAACAGCAACTAGGAAAGAGAAAGAACCAAATAAATAGAAGGAGCGATTGAAAGATAGAGAGAGTTAAGCAAAACGAAACGAGGAGGAACGAGAGAGAGAGAGAGAGGAGAGGAGAGAGATAGAGAGAGAGAGAGAGAGATGGGAGAGAGAGATGGAAAGATAAAGTCGAGTAAGCAAAGAAGGAGATATAAATAGAAAGGAGAGAAGAAGAGGAAAGAAGAGTGAAAACATTTTTACCGAGTAGTTTTAGGAAGACAAAAAGATTAAGGTGAGTCAGGTTATAACTGCTCGATCCTGGATTGTAACTTCCTGCTTCTCCACTTTTCCAGCCTCACCCTCCTCCCCTTACCTGCCTATAGCCTCCAACATACTATAGGCCTTTACTCAACTCTCTTCTCCTCTATTCCTCTCCATCACACCTACTCCTCTTTTTGCCTCTTTGGCCAACACCCACGCACCTCGCTCCCCCTCTCAGATAACAGTCCCCCTAATCGTCTTTCTTGCTTAATCCAGCCTCCACAAGGATGTCGAGCCCCCTCTCCTTACTCCTTCCCTCCCGTCCCCATCCAACCTTTGTTCGCATGGGCACTGTGTGTGTGTGTGTGTGTGTGTGTGTGTGTGTGTGTGTGTGTGTGTGTGTGTGTGTTATTCTGTAAAAGGTCAGGTAAAACGACGGGAATGAAGGGCCTGCAATACTTAAGATGAATGGAGGTGTTTGAGGGGGTGTGGTGATGTGGTGGGGGGGTGTGGAAGAATGTGGAAGGACGGAAAGGCACGGGCAGGGGTGATAATGAGGAAGGAAGGGGTGGAGTGTGAGTGTGAGGTAGCAATGGGGAAGTTGGTGATAAGGATAAGTGAGATGGATGAATGAGACACCGTGGAGCAGGTAACGAGCAGGTAGGAAAGTGGATGGATGAATGGATGAGTGGATGAGGGTGGAGGTCGAGGTAATGGAGGTATGTTGGGGATGTGGATGGTGTTACAGTGTTGCGTGGTGTGGTGTGGTGAGGTGTGGTGTGGTGTGGTGGGGTGGGGAGGAGGGGAGTGGGGTGAGGTGAGCTAATAAGGAAGGGAAGAGTGTAGTTGGGGAGTCCCCGCCTTCCTGAAATTTCTCACGCACTTACTTGCATCAACATTGCTTCTTCTTCTCCTTTTCCTTTTTCTTTTTCTTCTTCTTTTTCTTCTTTATTCTACGTTATCCTTCTTATGCTGTTTGTTGTTGTTGTTGTTGTTGTTGTTCTTTTTTTTCAATCTCTTTCTCTTTCTCTAACACACACACACACACACACACACACACACACACACACACACACACACACACACACACAGATGGATTCCAATTGCATTTATCTCATCTTTACGACAGGATGTGTTAATGTTAAGAAATATATAACTATCTGTACCTCCTCCTCCTCCTCCTCCTCCTCCTCCTCCTCCTCCTCCTCCTCCTCCTCCTCCTCCTCCTCCTCCTCCGCATCCTCCTCCTCCTTTTGTTTTACCTTTACTATCATCGTCCCTTTGAAACCTTACCTTGAGAGCCTTGTTTTTGGGGCGAATAGCGGATTCTCTCTTTTTTCCCTCTCTCTCTCTGTTTCTCTCTCTCTCTCTCTCTCTCTCTCTCTCTCTCTCTCTCTCTCTCTCTCTCTCTCTCTCTCTCTCTCTCTCTCTCTCTCTCTCTCTCTCTCTCTCTCTCTCTTTGTTATACTGATTTATAGTTACAGTGATTTGCGTATATAGTTTTTTAGGAGAGGAGGGGAGGGGAGGGAAGGGGAGGGAAGGGGAGGGAAGGGAAGGGAAGGGAAGGGAAGGGAAGGGAAGGGAAGGGAAGGGAAGGGGAGGGAAGGGAAGAGAAGGGAAGGGAAGAGAAGAAGGCGAATGATGATGCTGAGGAGGCGGAGGAGAAGGAGGAAAAAGAAGCAGAGGATAAGGCAGGTAATAATAGCTTGAGGTCTTCTAGCTAAATGTGGAAAAGTCGTGTTATTTTTTTTCTTCTTCTTCTATAATTGAGGCGAACCCGACGGCAGAACAGTGGTGATTTCAAGGCCACACCACCACCACCACCACCACCACCACCACCACCACCACCACCACCACCACCACCACCACCACCACCACCACCACCACCACCACCACCAATACTAATACACTCCATCCGTTTATTCATCCATCCATCATCCATCACATATCATTAACCTCACTCTCCCTCCTTTCTGTCACGTCTTGTCACCTGCTCCACTAGATACATACATACCTCGCGCACCTACCTGTCTATCTGTCTGTCTGTCTGTCTGTCTGTCTGTCTGTCTGTCTGTCTGTCTGTCTTCTTCAACATCTCATCATTTCATTGCGTCATCGTTTTCTTCCCATACCAAGGGCGAACAGAACATGTGTGTTAAGGCAGGAACAGAAGAGGAACAGTTATAGTTGTGACGTATGTGTGTGTGTGGGTGTGTGTGTGTGTGTGTGTGTGTGTGTGTGTGTGTGTGTGTGTGGGTGGAAGGTGGTAGGTTGGGGTAGAGGCGAGGGGTTAAGATGTGCAATTCACTCCTCTCTTTCTCTTACTGTGGTGTTTGAGAGAGAAAGTTTTGAAAAGAGAAGGTATACTCGGGCTGTTCTCATCCCTCCCTTCAGCCTGCCTACTCACTCACTCACTATTTTATTTTTTTCCTCTTTACTTTTCATTATATCTTCTTTTCTCTTTCTTTCTTTCTTTCTCTCTCTGTTCTATTTTCTGCTCTTTTTTTTATTATTTCTTCTTCTCTCTTTCTCTATTTTATCCTACTGCTTTCACTTTCATTTCTTTTCGTTTTCCTCCTTTCTCTTTATTCAATTTCCTTTACTTCAAATCTTTCCTGCATCTATTCCTACTTGCAACTTTTCCCTTCATCTCGTACTGTTTCATCAGCTCACTGCAAGAATGATTTGGTATTCATCCCTAACCCTTGCTGGCTATTGTCATGGCAAGTATTCTGTATATATATTTAACTCATACCTCCTCATTAACACATACATATATACACACACATAAGTTAAAGTCTAGAGTTACGGTATACTCAGCAGATCGTAAGACCAAGTATTTTGTATAACTCTAACCTGTCCCTCCTTATCAACGCACACACACATACATACACACAGAAGTCTAGAGAAACGGTAAACACAGCAAATCGTAGGACAAAAATAAAAGTAAAGCTTTCTCTTCCTCCCCCGCACACTTTTTTTTCTTCCCCAAAACACGTACAGACAACGAAAGTGTCATTATATAGTGTAATTTTTAATAAGATTGAGATGGTTAAATGTTATAATTGATGTATATATATATGAAAATCAAGCTAAAAACCCAAGAACAAATATAAAGAAAATGTACCTAGCTGTTGGACTGGTTAGTTCATCAGGTGTTTGACCCGAGCATTAAAAACTTTCCTAGTGTCATCCTCTCTAAAAAATAAAAGTGTATGTATATTTTTCTAGGAAATTATACGATCCCATGTTATCGACGAACACCTTCAACCTGCTTACTTTCTTGTGGTCTCTATCTTGTATGGTTAAGTTAGGTTAGGCTAAATTAGGTTAAGTTAGGTAATGATAGGTTCGGTTATGTTAGGCTACGTTAGGTTAAGTTAGGTAATGATAGGTTAGGTTATGTTAGACTACGTTAGGTTAAGTTAGGTCGGGGAAAGTCCTATGTTCACAACGAAGATATATATAACACACTTTTACCTAAAATGTTTTCATCCGTGGTATAACATTATCTCTATTTTTCCACGTAGAAGTAAAGTATATGACTCAAATAAAGGCATCGCTACATTATGAATAACAATATTTTTTTTATTGTTATTATACTTGTAACGAAAATATATGCGTTATTTTGGTAATGATTTTAATGTATATATATTTTTTCGAGTTTGTACGAGTTTTTATTAAGAGAGAGAGAGAGAGAGAGAGAGAGAGAGAGAGAGAGAGAGAGAGAGAGAGAGAGAGAGAGAGAGAGAGAGAGAGAGAGAGAGAGAGAGAGAGAGTATACTTTAGAACCCAGACCTGTGTAGTTGTATGAATATTAATTAGATTATCAGAATATCTCATAATCTATCTCTCTCTCTCTCTCTCTCTCTCTCTCTCTCTCTCTCTCTCTCTCTCTCTCTCTCTCTCTCTCTCTCTCTCTCTCTCTCTCTCTCTCTCTCTCTCTCTCTCATTCGTAAAATAATATTGTGTCTGTTTATATGTACCATTGACCTCGTGTGTGTGTGTGTGTGTGTTTGTGTGAGTGTGTTTGCATGTGCATTGTGAAGCAAGGACGAACACACACACACACACACACACACACACACACACACACATTGTCCTATAAACACAAACATCCTGCTACAAGTACAAGCACATTTATCTTGTCTTATTAACTATTATCATATTATAGGAAGGAGGGAGGGAGGGAGGGGGGGAGGAAGGATACAAGGGAAGGAGGGAGAGGAGGAAGTGTTTATTTCGTGTCTATTGCGGTTCTTTTACTGTATGTGGGTGTGTGTTTGTGTGTGTGTGTGTGTGTGTGTGTGTGTGTGTGTGTGTGTGTGTGTGTGTGTGTGTGTGTATATGTGTGTGTGTGAAGGTCGCTGTACCACATCCTCAAACACCCATTATTACACTCTTATCGCCAAAGTGAATCACAGACATAGATAAATATATATAATGTACATAAATATATATATTATAAGACCCATCATGTTTTTTTTTTATCACTTTCTGTCTCAATTTCATTTTTTTACGTTCCAATGTAATACAAATTTTTTTCATTAGAGTCTGTAGTATTTCCTGATTTTTTGGTTTACATTTTGGTTTCTTCATATTTGTTTATGTATGCGTATATTATTTTTGTTGACGTGAATATTTGCATGTTATTATTTTTTTTCTTTTCTATAACTGATAGGATTAAAATTTGCTCCTTCTGTCACATTGTCGTCTTTATTCTTTATGTGTTTCCTTGTCTTCCATTTGTAACGAGTCGTGTGTTTTAGGTCCATTTTTTTCTATGCTCACATCTTTTTCCTTCTTTCCAAATTTCCTTCCTCCATTGTCTTTTTTCACCCTTCTCTTTCCTAATTCATGTCCCTCGTCCCTCTCTCACCCCCCTTTATTTCCTTGACTCAATCCCATAAAAGCTTCGTGATTAGGGCTCCTTCCTTCTCTCCCTTCCTACATACCCCCAACCTTCATCCGTCCCTCCTTCTCTCTCCCCT
>JAPQNM010000013.1:27979318-27991818 GCA_029783475.1 Metacarcinus magister | reverse complement strand
CCATTAATTGCAATAAACTATTCAAATACAGATAACATGCATTATTGGTATTCAATATATCATTAACTGTACTTGATTTACAGCAAGTTATTTAAATATTTACAAAAAAAAAATCACTGCGTTATCAGATGCTCTGTCACCTCTACTTCCTTCACCTTTACAGCTCGAGCCTTACACTGAATACTTGACTGTGTGCATCACCTTTATTGAGAAAGTATCATAGCTAACTGGTGATTTTGAAAGATAAAAACTCTGAACTAAAGTAAACCCAATTCATTAAAAAAATATTCTCACTGCCTTGACATAACATTAGTCTCCAAAGGTTCAGTAGGGATTTTACTGTCTGTTTTTCCTTTGAACCATAATAGCACCTGACTTCACCCAGCATCTGGTCACACCTTTGTCACTCTGTTATAACGTCTGCCTCTACGTTTTATGAGTATGTTTACTATAGCTGTATTGTGATGTGTTTGTGTTATTCTGATCCTACACAAACTTACATGAATGTATTTGTTAAACTGTAGAACACACACACACACACACACACACACACACACACACACACACACACACACACACACACACACACACACACACACACACACTCACATCCTTATATGCACACACACCCCCAACCCCGTCACTAATCAGCTACACGAACTCTAGAAAGTCAGCTTCGTGTCCCCATCAATAATATAATCTTGCTTACCTCTATCTTCACCTCGACCCACTCGATGCCTTCCCTTGCCCTCTGCTCTCCCTCTACCCTCTACCCTTGCCCCTTTAAGCCACCGTGTCTCCATCCACCCTGACCCAACCTTCTTTTTTTGCTCTAACAATTTCCTTTACCTCATTCCTATACCCTGTCTTCCCTTCCTTCCTTCCTGACTCCCTCACTCATAGTCTGTCTGTGGTGAAAGTGCCCCTCAAGGTGGAAGAGGGGATAGGGGATCTCTACCCTTCAACCCACCATCACCCATCACTACGACTCGTTTTAGAATAGCTCCACTCCACTCAAGGTCGTCATATTAACTTATCAGAGCTCCCTGGCGTTGTTCCTTCCTACTCACCGTTCTTGATTGCCTTACCCTAGAAGACTCAGGATTCGAATGTGAGGTGTCTTGATCTTGGTCTTGTTGTGGTTGATAATAAACGCGGGAGGAAAAATAAGGAAGATGAAGAAATGCAGACGATGAAGTATAACAGAGAATTAAACAGGCAGAGAAAGAAGGAGTGAGAAAATTAGTTTGTTATAGAGTGAAAGATAAATGAGGAAATGAAGGAATAAGCAAGTCATGGAGATTAACAAGAAAAAGTGCATAAATGAGGAAAGGTGAAGAATAGAGAAGGGTTGATGGATGGAGAGAATGATGACAGCAAGAGATGAGAAATAAGTGAGTTCAAGGTAAAGGATTAGGAGGGAAGAAAACATAGTGAGTAAGTGAGTGACAATGAGGTGTGTATAAGCAATGTTAATAATGAACTGAGTAACTAGAAGAGAGAAAGAAGGATGGAGGTAGGATATAGATAGAAGATGTCTGCAAAAAGTTAAAAAGAAGGTTGCTCGAACACACACATTATCTACGTCAAACTTTTACTTCTTTTTTTTCATCATCTCTTTACGTATGAACATGGGCCAAGGACGCTAGGAAATCAAAACAAAGCATCAATAAAAACAATCAAATAAAAATAAAGCAGTTGTCCCTCTGTTACTACCACGCAACAAAGAAAATGGAACGCGGAAACAATATACTCAATAATGCTTACTAATCATTCTAAGTTAATCCACAGTTGCCAAAAGAAGAAGAAAAAAAAGAGCATCAATGTTATGTTTTTGTTTTCTTTCTTTAATTATCTATCTGCTCACTTCCTAACCTTGATGTTATGCCGTTGTTGATTGGAAGGAGATATAGATACTGAGGGCAGACTGATTAATATACAGTTTTGATGATTAGAAAAGGGAGATAGAGAGGGATGGAAGGAAGGAAGGAAGGAAGAAGAGGAAGAGAAGTAGTGGCCTTAGAGTAGACCAGCAGACAACCATCATCTCAGCTCATCTTTAAAGGTCCATAACTAACCTACTCTCTTGCCTAATGACTCGTTTTGTACTCATCATCATCATCATCATCATCATCATCATCATCATCATCATCATCATCATCATCATCATCATCATCATCATCATCATCATCGTCATGTTTCATCTTCATTATCGTATTATTATTATTATTATCATTATTATTGATATTATTATTATTATTATTATTATTATTATTATTATTATTATTATTATTATTACTATTACTATTACTATCATCCACTAACTCCTCCTCCTCCTCCTCTCACCCTTTGATCTTTAGAGCGTTGCACAATGGAAAGAGTAACCTTGTGTATGTTGGGACACGCGCCTCGCTAGTGACAAATAGCATATATCATTTGCTTTCCCCGTGTGTGTGTGTGTGTGTGTGTGTGTGTGTGTGTGTGTGTGTGTGTGTGTGTGTGTGGTGCTGAAGAAGAAGGAAGAAGAGAGTAGAGAAAAGAAGAGAAAACAAAAGAAAAGAAAAAATGGTAAAGGGAAGGAATGGATGGGAAGAGAAGAGAAAAAAAAAGAGAAAAGAAAAAAAAGAGAATAAAAGAGAAGAGAAGATAAAAACTGAGAAAATAACATGGAATAAGAAAAAAAAAATACATAAGGAAGAAGAGATAAAGTGCAAAGGATAAGAGCAGGTATGGGGATGGGAGGCAGGAAGAAAGAGGAAGACAAGCAGTAGGGAGGAAGTGGGAGAGGAGGAGGAAGTCAAAGAGCAGGAGGAAGAGGAGGAGGAGGAGGAGGAAGCGGATGGGTAAGGTTATTCAGGTGTCAGATTGTGTTAAGTAAAAGTTTCACTTCCTTTTGATTCCTAAATGTAGTGCAGGTGATATGAGAGAGAGAGAGAGAGAGAGAGAGAGAGAGAGAGAGAGAGAGAGAGAGAGAGAGAGAGAGAGAGAGAGAGAGAGAGAGAGAGAGAGAGAGAGAAAGTAGGGCAAGAAAGCAAAAAAAAATATTGTTTAGTGAAAAATATACGAAAGCAAGAAGGTACGATAGAAAGGCTAGACACACACACACACACACACACACACACACACACACACACACACACACACACACACACACACACACACACACACACACACACACACACACACACAAGGCGAAGGGAGCGTGGGAGAGGGCGTGCCTCGGTGGGGTGGGGTGGGGGGGGAGGGGCCTTCCTCATTCCCTTCCTCATCATGATGTTGTTGATGTGGCATTGGGACGATTTACGCGATTTTTTGCTTCTTCATTTGTTTGTTGCGATCACTGTGTTTATATATATTTTTTCTTTACTGTTTATTGTCTTGCCTCATATTTATGTTATCTATTATTTTTTTATTCCTGGTTTGTACCTACTCTTTTTTTTATACATCTTTTGTGAATGATAATATACTTTCTTCTGATATTTATATGTTTGTTTGTTTATTTTTGTCAACGCAACGCACGTCGCTCTTCTCTTGTCAGCTGGAAATTATACATATACATATGTATACATTGTGTAAGGTATTCCGTGTGTATATATGTGTAGCGTGTATAAAAAGCTTTGGGAGTGTAGGTGAAAGGTTTTTTTTTCTTTTTTCTTCTTCACTCTTTCCTTTTTTTCTCTTCCTCTTCCTTAAACGTATTTCTGCTACTATCTTACTCTTACCCTGCCCTTGCTTCCCATTCCTGTATCTCTTTTCTTCCTTCTTTCCTTCCTGCCTTCCTTCCTTCCTTCCTTCCTTCCTTCCTTCCTTCCATCCTTCCCTTCCCTTCCCTTCCCTTCCCTTCCCTTCCCTTCCCTTCCCTTCCCTCCCTTCCCTTCCCTTCCCTTTCCCTTCCCCTTCCCTCCCAATACCTTCCTCATCCCTTCCAATACCAGTACCCATCCAGTACCTTCCCCTTCATTCCTTCCCTCCCAGTACCTTCCTCTTCCCCTTCTCTCCGTCCTTCCCATAGCATAGAAACAGCCCGTTGACCGCCATACAGGACCACTTTTTACTGTACCTTTTTATAGTAATCAGTTCCTTCTCTCTCTGTGGCTTTCCTTAATTTTATTTCTTCCTGCTTTGCCTGACTGTTCTTCCCTTATCTCCTCTGTTTATCACATCCATCCTTCCTTACCTTACCTCCTCTGTTTATCACATCTATCCTTCCCTTCCTCATTCTTCACACTTCTTCACTTCTTTTCTATATATTTTTCCCCTTCCCTTCATCTCCTTCCCTGCATCCCTTCCTTTTTCTCCTTCCAACACTTTCTCATCCACACTCGGCGTCCCACAAGGTGAGTATTTACAGCTTATCGTTCAGTTCTACTTGGCTGCGTTTTTGATCCGAAATATGAGGAAGCCAAAAAGAAGGAAGGGAGGGCAGGTGAGAGGGTAGAAGGTAGGGAGGGGAGGGAGGAGGAAAAGAGAGCGGAAGGGTGGGAGGGTCAAGGCTACGGAACTACTGATGCGCTTATATACACACACACACACACACACACACACACGCGCGCGCGCGCGCGCGCCCAGTTTAAGTTCCGTGTATAGTGTGTGAGTGTGTGTGTGTGTGTGTGTGTGTGTGTGTGTGTGTGTGTGTGTGTGTGTGTGTGTGTGTGTGTGTGTGTGTGTGTGTTTTACCGGGGTATTGTGAAGGCGTGGTGGTAGTGGTGGTGGTGATGTTGGTGTCGTCCTTCACTTTCCCTGAGTGGTGTGCTAGCTCTCTCTCTCTCTCTCTCTCTCTCTCTCTCTCTCTATATATATATATATATATATATATATATATATATATATATATATATATATATGTGTTGTCCTCTCTCTCTCACCTACGTGGACTGAAGCGTGGGACTGAAATAAACAATCTAGTTTGTGTACAGATCGTGGGAATCAGTGTATCATCAGTGACCTTCCGTGATTCTTCAGCGATACCTATGAGGGCGGAGGTGAAGGGGAGGGGGAAGGAGTGGAGTGGAAGGGCGACAAAGGTGGATGAGTAGAGGAGGGTCAGGGTGGAGGAGTCATTAGTGGTTGGGAAAAGGCAGTGAGTGAATGGGGAACAATGGAAAGAGAGAGAGTGAGAGTGGCAAGGGTGAGGGTTAGATAGGTGGAAGGTGGAGTGTGGATGTGTCATGTATAGGGAAGGAAGATGAGGTGGAGCGGAGGTGGAAGTGCTGAAGGAGAAGAGAAGAGATGCTTGTAATAGTATATAATCATAATGTATAAATATCTTGACTGGAACAGCGGAAGAATGCAAAATAAAGACGACTAAAAATAACAAAATATACCCATTAAGTTTATTTACTGAGAGAGAGAGAGAGAGAGAGAGAGAGAGAGAGAGAGAGAGAGAGAGAGAGAGAGAGAGAGAGAGAGAGAGAGAGAGAGAGAGATTATATGGCCTTGGAACATTTTAGAACCGCAAAGACACGGCCCGGAAGCTTAGTGTGTTTGTGGCGTCAAGGAAGAGAGATAGATAGGGGGAGAGAGAGAGAGAGAGAGAGAGAGAGAGAGAGAGAGAGAGAGAGAGAGAGAGAGAGAGAGAGAGAGAGAGAGAGAGAGAGAGATACTATACTGAATCTCTGAATTTTCTAGTTCTAAATAATTATTGTACGTAGCCAGTCATCTCCTCGTCATTAACACCTCAACTATAATTACCTACCCAGATTGTTAAGTGTGTGTGTGTGTGTATGTGTGTGTGTGTGTGTGTGTGTGTGTGTGTGTGTGTGTGTGTGTGTGTGTCAGTAACTACCTACAGTCTATACACCGTTGCACAATAATAGACAGGAAGGAAATGCAAGAGAATACTGTACCTGTAATTACCCACCTCGACCCGTTCTGAAAGAGTGAATAGTAGTGTTATGTGACTTGCAATGTGAGGCTCTACATTGCGTGCTGCTTCAATGTTACAGAAGAGAAGCGAGTGTGTGTGTGTGTGTGTGTGTGTGTGTGTGTGTGTGTGTGTGTGTGTGTGTGTGTGTGTGTGTGAGAGTGAGTGATAAGTGTATGAGTAAGATTTTTTTTTCTTCCTTCTTTTATCTCATTGTAGTATTTTATTTAGAATTTATTTTGCATTAGTTTGTCTGGACCATAAAGCAGTATATGTTTATTTGAATGTTTAGTTTATATGTATAGCCTTTAAACAACTATCTATCTATCTATCTATCTATATATTTATCTATCTATTTTTCTAGGCTGCTTTAAGGCAAGCAAATAATATATAAAGGTTCAACTATTAACATGATATTCCAGATGGGTGTTACTATCTTGAATTATTTGGTTAATTGAAGAGAAAATTAATGAGATAGTAGGAAGTTTAAGTAAAATAATGACTAGTGAAAATAAACTGCGGTTGAAGCAAGTGTTAAGAGGAGAGAATAGCTGTGACAAGTGTAAGGAGACAGTGTCGTGGTGATATGCAGTGATGTGTAGGTATGGGTGAGGCTGCAGTCATAGGGTACAGTAGTTAGACCCTTAGGAACTTATGAAGACTAAGCACACGAAAGTGGACCTAAGCGTCTTTATTATTATTATTATTATTATTGTTATTGTTGTTATTGTTATTGTTATTGTTATTGTTATTATTATTATTATTATTATTATTATTCAAGAGAGAGAGAGAGAGAGAGAGAGAGAGAGAGAGAGAGAGAGAGAGAGAGAGAGAGAGAGAGAGAGAGAGTGAGTGAGTCCTTTAAATCAACTTAATCTCAAAGGAAGAACACATCAAAACTAAACACAACACACTAAAAAAAAAAAAAACAGAAACCAAAACATACCAAAAGCTCTTCAAGGTCTTTGTTACCTGTAAGCGAAATACTCAACAACAACAACAACAACAACAACAACAACAACAACAACAACAACAACAACAACAACAACACCACCACCACCACCACCACCTGACTCGCCATTGTTGTTTACCTTCATGAGCAGCATAAGGATGTGATGAATGCTAAACCAACTTAACGATAAGGAAGTAATGATAAGGAACTGACAAGACGTGTATGAGTGTTTGTATTGGATCATTTTTCTTTTTTTCTTTTTGTACATCTAATTATTTATTGATGTATTTATTTATTTATTTATTTATTCATCAATATTTATTTGTACTCCATGTTGGTAGAGGTATTGTCCTTTTACTTATAATCAGTCACTTGTAATTGAAACACCAAGATCATAAAACATCGTGTCAACAAAATTTCTTTATTAATTTCATAGTCATTGTTTAATTATCACGATCACTGACCCTTGCAATGCTACCTATACCATCAAATTCCCTTTCTTCATGTTATTTCTTAGTTTGTTACCTTCCAATCATCAATATTAACATCAATATCCACTAAACATCACACTTCACTTCCCAAACACTTCCTCCTTATTGCACAGGCGTACGTGCGTGTGTACATGTAGGTCTAAGTAACTATATAGGTCAGAGCATTGCCGTCGTGTATCACTGACCCTTATAACCTGCCACGCCCTTCACCACCGCCACCACCACCTGACCGTGACTTTGCCATTGAGGAGCCACCTTTGCCTTGCCTCCCCAGCCAGGTAGTCATGAGTGTGTTGCAAGGAGAACGAGGGAGGCACCACATGACTCATTCCACCTCCTCTTCTTTATTTTCAAATCCTTCTCCTCCTCCTCCACAGACCTTTCACGTAAATCAGGCATCTGTGGGTTATTATGAGAGAGAGAGAGAGAGAGAGAGAGAGAGAGAGAGAGAGAGAGAGAGAGAGAGAGAGAGAGAGAGAGAGAGAGAGAGAGAGATTTATAGAAAGATAGATAGGTAGAGAGATAACAAAAATGACTATCTCTGACTATTAATCTGTCAGCCTTTATTAGAATAGATACAATCGTGTCTAAGTATTATCTCGTATTGAAAAGATAAGAGTCTGTATCTATCTGTCTATACTGATCTGTCCTATTGAGAAATATGTAAAACTCAGTATCAATTCTATTTACGTACCTGATATTAAACAACAACATCTGTATCTATCTATCTGTCTCTCATTCTGTTTACGTATCTATTATTTTGTCAGTCTATCTTTCTATCTAATAATCTATTTATCTATCTATTTATCTGTCTATCTATCTATATGCATTTCGTTAACAATCCGTTGATAGTAGAAGAGGAACTATTTTTTTATACGACATGAAAAAAAGAAAATCACAACCCACTCCAGACAAGATAACAAGACACATTTTACTTCCATGCTAATTACACTACAACCACAACCATCACTACAACCATCACTACAACCATCACTACAACCATCAACAACAACAACAACTTCCCTCCTTTGCTCAATACTTAAATAGCGACCTTAAAGAAATAGAGCACAAGAACACATGATTTTCTTCCCTCCTACCTTACACTTTTTTTTTCTCTCATTTACCGAAGGAGAGAATTTACTCATATTATTTCCAGTCCAATTTTCTGTAGTAGTTTCAGCTTAATGTATATGTTTGTTTGTTTGTATGTATGTATGCTGCAAGACTTGCCCAACTGTGGAAGTTTTGGGGTTAGAGGACCGTGGAACACAAAGGGAGAACAAACAGCAGCACTCAGACCTGTTGGCCCTTACGAGGCTGTTGATAAACTACACAATTTGATATAAAGTGTGAGGTGTAGGACGGTAAAGGAATAAAGATAAGGAAGGAGAGGGAGAAAAAGACGGAAGGAAGGAATGTGAAAGAATATTTTTAGAAATAAAAAAATAATAAATTGAGGAAGAAATTAATAAGGAAGAATGTATGGATGGATGGAGGAAGGAAATACGTAAGTAAGTAAGTAAGAAAGGAAGGAAGGAATAAATTAATTAGGAATGGCAGGAATACATGGAAAGAAGAAAAATGAAAATTAGGATGTGTATGGATAGTAGAAAGAAAGGAAGAAATGAAAAAAGGAAATAGATTAAGAAAATAATTAAACATAAGAAATCATATTGCCCCATCCTTATGAAATCACGTTTGGCCTTGATGCGCTGCAGTCACACACAGAGGAAGTCGTTTAATTTACCATAAACAGGGTATTGCAGGTCTGTTGTAAGGGAACCGAGGCCATGATCTTGTTTCTCCCTTTTAAGTAATACGGAAGATAAATAAGTATTGTTTTGTCACCATCTTTGGGAGTCTTACAGTCCTCGGTTCTACTGGAGTGAAGTAAAAGGGAATCCAGTGTTCTTTTTGTTGAGTATAGACGATTTGATTCCCCTGCGCAGTAAGAGGGAATAGGAATTGCATGTTCTTTTGTTTGAGTATAAATGATTTGATTCCTTCATATATGTATTCAGAGAGAGAGAGACATAAATATTACGTATTCCATTTTCTTTAACACTGCCTTGAAGGTCTCTGCTGAAGGAACAAAAGGGTTACTGTTGCGTTTTTCAAGGAGGACCAGATTTTTTCGTTCCTCCTCTTTGTCAGTAACATTTTGACCTTGCACTTGGGCGCCGAGAGAGAGAGAGAGAGAGAGAGAGAGAGAGAGAGAGAGAGAGAGAGAGAGAGAGAGAGAGAGAGAGAGAGAGAGAGAGAGAGAAGGAAAAAAGAAAAAAATACACACGTTTCCAAACATGGCATAACTTAAGTGTACAGAATGGCCGACACGACTGCTTTAAAAAGTTCCTGAATACCAGAAAGGTGACGTCATGTTCCTCTTTCCAGCCCTCACACTACCAAAGCCTCAGGTGCATCCTTAACGAGGGAACACGGGCGGGAGGGCGGGAGAAGGAACCCTGACAGCAGATGGAGTAACGAGGAGGATCTTATTGAGGGGGAGGGAAAGGAGGGAGGGGGATTAAGAATAAATTTAAAGGAGAGGGAAGGAAGGGAGAATGGGGATGGAAGGTGGTGTGAAGATGAAGGGAGGGAGACAAAGGGAGAGATGAAGGTATGAAAAAGTGTAAAAAGATGTGTGGCTGGAGGGTAGAAAAGAGAGAGAGAGAGAGAGAGAGAGAGAGAGAGAGAGAGAGAGAGAGAGAGAGAGAGAGAGAGAGAGAGAGAGAGAGAGAGAGAGAGAGAGAGAGAGAGCGAGCGAAGAAAACAGGGAGGAGAGAATGAAAATTATTTATTAATTTGTTATATTAATCTATGTATGTATTTATTAGTTTTCCTATTTGTGATTCTCTTTTGTCCAAATAATTAATCAAACAATTTCACCACACACACACACACACACACACACACACACACACACACACACACACACACACACACACACACACACACACGCACACATACACAAACCTCCGTTGATTTGAAAGACACATTCAGATGGTGTGAATGGTAAAGGTGAAAAATTACCGAGTGTGAACGAGATAATAGACGGATGTGTGTGTGTGTGTGTGTGTGTGTGTGTGTGTGTGTGTGTGTGTGTGTGTGTGTGTGTGTGTGTGTGTGTATGTATGTGTGTGTGTGTGTGTGTATGTGTGTGTGTATATGTGTGTGTGTGTGTGTGTGTGTGTGTGTGTGTGTGTGTATATATATGAATTCCGCTGCTTATAGTTTTCTGCTGATAACGAAATGTACCTTAGGAGGACGTAGGACAAGCAATGGAGGCACTAAGGAAGGTGGGATGACGGGCAGGAGAGGTGGAAGGCTGATTGTAATGGATTTACTTGATACTTGTCATGTGTTTCAGGGTCACTTTCTTATTAAGAGGAGAGGCTGAGGAAGGGTCACGCAGAGGATATATTTGTATTTAGTCCTTAACCTAATTCCGTGTATTTACAAAATTCTAAACCGATGTAAGCAAAATTGAGTAGAGGGATGACTAGAGAAAGAGGAAAAGCGAGGACGCGGGGAAGGAGGAAGGGATGTAGGGAGGGAGGTGGAGTGTGTTGGGCCTTGTGTGGTATGAGAGGAATCTTTTTTATATTACTCCCAACTTCCTGCCAAGAGGAAGGGCTTGTTAGGAGGAAGGGCAGCGTGCCCCGGGCCGCACCGTGCCGTGCCTCGCCCCGACCCCGCCTCGCGCCTTGCCCGGTGGTGTTAAACGCAACGTGAGGGGCACAAGGCCGCCAGTTTCACGAATCTTCCCTCCCCCCCTTGCGTCACGTCTCCCGTGGGAGCCGCGGCCTCCCTCCCTCCCTGCCTCAGGTGTCGCAAGGCCTCCCACTAGCCTGGCCCGGGCCACCACGCCCCCCAATCTCGGCGGTGACGTAGACTTGCGGGGACGTGACCCTCACCCCCGCGGCCTCGGGCGGCGGAGAAGCTCACCCTTTGACAGAGCCCCCTGGAGGCTTGTACTCTGGGTGCTGCTGCTGTTGTTGTTGTTGTTGTTGTTGTTGTTGTTGTTGTGATAGTGGTGGTGGTTGTTGTGGTTCCTTCTAAAGTGTGCTGCACTTAATGTTGATCGTGTCACGGGCCCGTATTGAGTAATAATTTCATAATATAATAATGAAACTGACAAGTCTGTATTCCCTCTCTTTTTCTTCATGAACTTCTTGCATGTAACGATCACAACACTCCCGCCCCTCCAACGGCACCACCCACCCACCAGGCAGCCAAACCAAGCAAGTCATGCTCATCGGTGCCATTAAAATCCTCAAACACGAATATATATATATTTTTTTTTCCCCTGAAGACGCACGGAACCACTAGATGGATGGATGGGAACATGAAACAGGAGCCGCGGTAATGGTGATGCGCTCCGTGCGTGTCACTTGTTGTGCTGCGGGCGGGGTGGTGGTGGTGGTGATGATGTAAGGTGTGGCGGCTCTGACTTAGGCACTTAAACTTATGTCTTCGCCTTCCGTCATGTCCTGTCTTCTTTTTTACTATCTTTTTGTCTTATTTTTTCTTATTTTCAGTTTTTTTTATTGTCTTATTCTCTTTGTCACTCTCTGATTCCATATTTTGTTTTTTGTCCTTTTTTTCCTGTTTTTCTGTCTCTCTGTTCCCATACATTGTTTCGTATCTTTTTGTATCTCTTCCTGCCATATTTCCTGTCCTCTATTGCTCCAGTTATTTTTCCCTTGCCTCTTATTTTCGTTTCTCTTCTTGTCTTACTCCGTCTCCCTCTTATCTCGCTCTATACTTCTTGTCTTTCTTCTTGCCTGTCTCTCCGTGTCTTCCTCTGTGCTGATTTCCATATCCTGTCTCTCTTAATCTCCTGCTGCCTTGCTTTCGTCTCTCTCCATCTCCTTGTCTTTTTTATCTTGCCCGCCTTCTGCTTCTCTGTCCCTTCCACCACGCCTTCTCTGCACTGTCTTTACCTTCTACGCCTCATTTCTGTTTCCCTCATTAGTTATTTCTCTTTTTCTCCTCGTCCATCTCCTGTTTTTTCCCTCATCTTTCAATTTCCTTAAACCCCATTTTTTTCTCCTCACACTCTTCACTTATGTTTCCCTCATCCGTTCCTTGTCTCTTTTCTTTCTTACATCCGCATCCTGTTTTTCCCTAAATTTTTTCACCTTCTTAAAACCTCATCATTTTTTTTTTGCTCACTTCCTTATCTCCTTCCATC
>JAPQNM010000013.1:27969318-27974318 GCA_029783475.1 Metacarcinus magister | reverse complement strand
TCATTCTCTCCCTGCCTCACTCACTCACTCACTCACTCACTTCCTTGGTTTTTTTCTTTTTCTTTTTCTTTTTCCCCGTGATGTGAGCTTGTACTGACCTCGTGAACACACACACACACACACACACACACACACACACACACACACACACACACACACGCACGCACAGTTTTTTTTTTCTCTCTCTCTCTCTCTCTCTCTCTCTCTCTCTCTCTCTCTCTCTCTCTCTCTCTCTCTCTCTCTCTCTCTCTCTCTCTCTCTCTCTCTCTCCCCCCCCCCCATTATGTAACGCCTTATCGGTCAGTCAGTCAGTGGACACGCATCCGGGGCTTAATTAAGTCAGTGGTTCCCAAACTTTTTTCAGGCTGCCGCCCCCTCGGCTTCCAGGCCACATCCATAGCCCCCCCATCTCCTCACCACAACAAACATACGAACACACACCTCTTTCTTGATATTTGGAATGTAATAATTCAAAATAACAAATCTAGTGCTGTAAACAATTGTATGTATTTCACAAATAATAATTAATCCATTAAATCAAAATATTTAGCGGTTTTAATAATATGAAAGTTACATCTCACCTGTAACTATCTTTACAGCTTTAATATGATGGTTGTGCTTGGTGCTGGGATATCAAATTGTCAACATCAGGCTGAAAGACACTAAAGAACAATTCTAAGATCCACATGTTCATTAACTTATAGACTTTATATCATAGATTTTACAGCAAAATATAAATTCTTACTTGGTTCTGACGCCACCCTGCTGCTCCGTTTTTGCTCACCGCCCCTTTACATCTTTCCATCCGTCCCGGGTTCGCGCGGTATCGCCCACTTTGGGAACTTATGGCTTAAATTAATCCTGTCCGTCTCTCTGTCCTCGCTTTTAACATTCACCTGTGGCGTCCAACTCTCCTTACATCCTTGATGACTCACCTTTCGCGTGCACACTCACCTTCCCTCCTGGAGACTGACCCTCTCTCTCCCTTTCCAGGCTTATCTTCCTTTTACAGACCTGCCCAGCCTCCCTTTGAAAACGTAAGGTCACTTGTAGTAAGAAAACGCCCCCTCCCCCACACCTCTCCCCGCAACGGATATAATTAATTGTTAAGCAAAATCTTCAAGGTTGTGAGGAAACAATAAAGGAGGACGAGGAGGAAGAGGAGGAGTGCGTTGAAAAAATGTGTGTGCGTGTGCGTGTACATGTGTACGTATATTGACTATCTTAACTGTCAGAGAACAGAAGATTAAAAAAAAAAAAAAAAAAAAAAAAAAATAGAAGGAAAATAAACTTAAATTTAGGTCACGTCCTGTTGCCCTGGATAGCAGCAAACAAACAAGTAAGCGAAGCAAGCAAAGCAAGCGAAGCAGGATGTTGTGTGACTTTGTTTACAGTTGTTAATTAAGTCCTTTCTTGACACCTGTGGATTGAGTGGTGACCTCGATGTGTAATAATAGTCCTTTATCTGTTACCTGGATACGGTTAGGGTTTCCTGTGTTACCTGACGTTACTCTATTGTCCTTGTGTACCTGTGTTCTGACTCGCCCTTTCCTGTCCCTCTATCTTATGTATGTATCACTTCCTTTCTCTCTTTCATTCTTATATCGCTCTATTTATTTGTCTTTCATGGCATTTTCCTTTTTGTAATGGTCTTTCGTTTATTTTTGTTCTCACTATCTCTTTCTCTTTCTTTTCTTAATCAATCCTTTTCTTTCTTTTGAATCTCCTACACGTTTCCCTTTCCTCATTACTCCTTCATTCAAATCTTCGTACTGTACATTCATTCCTCCCTTTCTCCTTATCTTCCTTTGCTCTTCCTTCCTTCCTACCTTCCTTCCTTCCTTTTTTTATCTCCTATACCATGTAACACCCTACTGCTGATCTTCCTTTCTCTCCCTCCTTCCTTGACCCTCTTTCCCTCCCTTTCCTCCCCTCCACCTCCCCCTTCATCCCCTCTTATCTGTCTAACCTGGATCAATTTATGTTCGTATGTACTCTATCCTCTCCTCCTTCCCTCCCTCCTTCATAGGTCATGCTTGTTCAGTCTCCTTCGTATTTCCTTCTCACTTCTCCTTCTCCTCTTCACTCTAATTGTCTTTATTCTTTATTATGTGGGAATATTTTCATACACACATCGTGGTTATTTCACTGCATTCATTTATCCATCAAGTAGAAAAAGCAGACAGTCTGTTGTGTTGTGGAAGTATTGTTATTCAGCTTCTTGACCACACCTCTCAAAGTCCTCGCCTTCTTACACCTTCTCCTTCCACCCTTAAACAACATCCATTCCTCACACACACATATGCATACTCGCACACACCAACAACTTCACTCCACTCCACCTTACACCTCACCTTGCTTTCGTTCTGACTGTTATCTCTCTTCTTTTCCTCGCGGCTTTGCTTCGTCATAAAAAATATATAATATAACCTGTTTGATTCTCCACGTTCATGTTCTCTATCGTTCCTCTTCCTAAGTTTTGCTGTCAAGTTCACCGTGACAGCTAATTCTTCAGTGCCTAATAGTATACCACAGTTACGCCTGCCATTCCATTCCTTCTCTCTCTGTCTCTTCTTTCTCTCCTCGATTCATACTCAGTTGTTCTCCACCAGCTGGCGGCGATGCATTCCTTCCTCTCCGTGTTTATTTTTTCTTTTTCTTGTGATGGATATGCTGCATGGTCTGTGTATTTGCATGTTTTTTTTTTTCTCTCTTGCTATCTCTCCAATCTTGCTTTCTTCTCCACCCACGCTCACTCCCTTATATCGTATCGTCTTGAACTCTCTCTTTCTCCCTTTCCCTCTACCTTCCACACACACACACACACACACACTGCCAGATCCTATGCTTTTCCATCCAACATCACCCATGCATCCATTTCTTAGCTTATACTTTTCCTTTACTTCCTCCGTCTCTCATACCCTTCCATCCTCCCTCTCCCCCTCCTGCAGCCCCTTCCAGCAAACATCTAACACCACTCACTGCTCCCTTCGTGACATTTACACTCTCGGGGGACTGTGAGGGACAAGAAGTTGGACGTGTAAAGGTTCATACACGGTAACATTACTTTGTTGTTTTCTTGCGAGCCCGCCAACCACCGCCGTCACCTAGAGGAGGAGGAGGAGGAGGCAAAGGGAGAGAGAGAGATTGATAAAGATAGAGAGAAGAGAAGAATGAAGCGAGGAGAAGATGGAGGAGGAAGAAAGTTACAAGATAAGGTGATGTTCTGTGGTGAATACAATGAACGCAAAACAGATGGATAGAATAACAACGTCTATTGCAACACAAGGAAGTAACGAAATAGATTATTTTACATCCCTATATATATATATTTTTTTTTCTCTCTCTCTCTCTCTCTCTCTCTCTCTCTCTCTCTCTCTCTCTCTCTCTCTCTCTCTCTCTCTCTCTCTCTCTCTCTCTCTCTCTCTCTCTCTCTCTCTCTCTCTCTTTTGCCATCTTAAGCACAGAATTATTTTCTAAATTAGCCAAGACCGTAAAGGAAAAAAAATGCGGGCAAGAAGTATGCGTGAGAGAGAGAGAGAGAGAGAGAGAGAGAGAGAGAGAGAGAGAGAGAGAGAGAGAGAGAGAGAGAGAGAGAGAGAGAGAGAGAGAGAGAGAAACGTAAGTATGTTGCCTTAACCTTTGCCGAGGGATACACGTGGATTGTGTGTGTGTGTGTGTGTGTGTGTGTGTGTGTGTGTGTGTGTGTGTGTTTTGTTGTTGTTGTTGTTGTTGCTGTAGTTGTTGTTTCCACTATTGTTTTTTTCTTTCTTCTTTTTAATTTTTCCTCTTCTTTTTTTTCTTTCCTTCCTTCCTTCATCCTTAGCTACTTTTCCTCCTCCTCCAATTCTTCCTCTTCATTGTTCATCTAGTGTTTTCTCCCTTATCCATATTTCAATTATTCACCTAATATGATGTTTTAATTAAAAAGAAAACAAGAAAAACCTTCAAACAGTAAATATTCTTGCTGTTTCCTTTTTACCTTGACAAATAACATCGCTTTTCATATTCATTCATACTTGATTTTTCTTGTTTTTTGGGGTTTTTTCTTTTTATCATCGTTTGTTTTCCGTGTCAGCCTTGTGTTAATTTTTTTTTTTCCTCCCTCTCCATATCTATACTTAATGATATGATCGGGTGTGTGTGTGTGTGTTGTGTGTGTGTGTGTGTGTGTGTGTGTGTGTGTGTGTGTGGGTAGTGTACGTTTTCTTTTAACTTGCTCGCGTACAATCCAGGATGAAAAAAAAAACACTAAGTCGTAAAACATTCCTTTGTATTTTCTCTCCTTTATTTTATTATATATTTTTATTTTGTTTTGTGTTGAAGTTCCATCAGTCTGTCAAAAAGTCACCTTCAGCACCGTCTCCTTTGTGTTGTCTCCTCCTCCTCCTCCTCCTCCTCCTCCTCCTCCTCCTCCTCCTCCTCCTCCTCCTCCTCCTCCTCCTCCTCCTCGCCTGGGTAGAAATAGTAGTAGTGATAATCCTTATCTCATTCCTGTAAAAGAAATTTTATGTAGTTACGTTCTTTTTCATGCTGCATGGTTTTTCTATTCCTTCCTCTCCTGCTAACCTCGGCTGGAGGGAGCGATGGGTGGAGAGGAGCCTTCCCCTTTACTACCATGTGCCTCTCACTTCACATTTGATAGTGTAGTTTATCTGAACAGTCTTATAAGGGTTAACTGGTCTGCTGTTGTTTGTCCTTCCTTTGTGTTCCTTCATGGAGGTACATATCTCCACCTTTTTAAGCTCGGCAACAGTGTTTTTTTTTATGGTCAGCTCAAGACTGCCTCAGAACATTATTGTCACAGCTGATTGTTATCTATATAAAACTGGCTGTTCCCTCTTCGTACCGTCTCGTCCTGTCCTGTACTACTCCTTGGCCTTGACTACTCTGCCTCACTGCTGGACAGGTTGATGCTCTCGTTTATATATATTTTTTTTTCTATTTGTTATTATTTTTTTTCTTCTTCTTACCCTTGAATATTGTAGGTATCTTGTTTG
>JAPQNM010000013.1:27949318-27964318 GCA_029783475.1 Metacarcinus magister | reverse complement strand
AGTAACTGATGCATGGGAGGGGACACTGGCAGCACATGTATTGCATCTACCTGGCTGGTGCCCCAAAAATCATATGAAGAGAATGGCAAAATATAACAAAATCTTCACGTCCTCGTCGTCATAATCCCCAGGTGGTGGTGGGTGTGGCAGCCGATAGGTGGGCGAAGCCTTTTTTATCGCAATTTTTTAAAGTGTAACCTTGAGAAGGACACTACGGTCATTGGTGGACAAAAACAAGGAATAACCGGTAATCAGGTAGAGACAAGTGATGCGGCGGAACGGAGCGAGGATCGAACTAATAGAAATCTGAACAAGGAGGACAAGTAGCTCCCAAAACGCTGCGGGATACTCCTCCTGCAACACCCTCAGCCTTGTTGTTGTTGTTGTTGTTGTTGTTGTTTCTGCTGCTGCTGCTGCTGCTGTTGTATGGTGGATCGTAGTGGAATTGTAATACATGGATTTATTGTTTTTGTTACTGTATTGTTATTGTCTCATAAGGATAATAGTGGTGATTAAAAACAGACTATGCCAAAAAAAATCACACACACACACACACACACACACACACACACACACACACACACACACACACACACACACACACACACACCACACACACACACACACACACACACACACACACACACACACACACACACACACACACACACACACACACACTACGACGCAACGAGTATGAACATCAACTACTGATTAAAAGAAAAAAGACAAATAAGAAATTTAAGAAGAACTTGCCGGCAATGAGACTTACTATTAAACTTATCTAACACGTTTCTTCCTGTCTGTCTGTGTATATGTATGTATGTATGTTTGTCTATTTCTGTCTGTCTGTGTCTGTCTTTCTTTTCGTCTCTCTCTCTCTCTCTCTCTCTCTCTCTCTCTCTCTCTCTCTCTCTCTCTCTCTCTCTCTCTCTCTCTCTCTCTCTCTCTCTCTCTCTCTCTCTCTCTCTCTCTCTCTCTCTCTCTCTCTCTCTCTCTCTCTCTCTCCTATAATTAAATTGAATGATGATATAGAGGACAGAGTGCGGGAAGGCTCGAGTGTGTCCCTGAGAGGAGCAAAGGTGAAGGGTGAAAGGAGGGAGGGGCGGAGGTGGGAGGAAGACGAGGTTAGGGGAAGATAGAGAGGAGCTAGAGGGCCGGGGAGGAAGTATGAGGAGAGGGAAGGGAGAATGGAATAACAGGAGAAGGTGGACGAGAATTAGTGGAGGAAAGGAGAGAGAGAGAGAGAAAAAAAAAATAGTATAGTTTTAGAAGACTACTTATTTGGGTGAGAACAAGGTGGGGGAAAAAATGATGGGAAGAGAGCGAAGGAGAGTTATTATATACAGAAAAAGAGTTGGAGAAGGGAAAAAGTGTGGTTATCTCTCTCTCTCTCTCTCTCTCTCTCTCTCTCTCTCTCTCTCTCTCTCTCTCTCTCTCTCTCTCTCTCTCTCTCTCTCTCTCTCTTCTCTCTCTCTCTCTCTCTCTTTAATAATACGTATATTCCTTTTAGAGCGAAGCTATGCACCCTCCCTCCTCCTCCTCCTCCTCCTCCTCCTCCTCCTCCTCCTCCTCCTCCTCCTCCTCCTCCTCCTCCTCCTCCTCCTCCTCCACCATCTTTTTGTCTGTCTTCGTTCTAATAAATTCAGTTAATCTAGAAAAATCTAATGGAAGAACACAGACCTTTAAACCCCCCAACCAGCCTCCCCCCCATTCCAGCCTCCCCCCCCTCCCCCCCTAACACCACCACCATCATCCTTCCTCCGTGTCCCTAAAAGCCTCACTCTGCAGTTCAATGTAAAGTAAGTAAGGAAAATTATAGTTATTTTTTTTTCTTTTCACCTCTGTTCGTCTCCTTATATATATATATAAAAAAAAACAGTATGCAGTTATTTTTTTTTTCTCCTATCTTCGTTTAGTGCTTTGTTTCCTCGTTCTCGTGATTGTTGATGGACAAAATCTATTATATATATTTTATTGATCTATCTATTTATTTTGTTTATATATTTTCGGGTCACATTTTTTCACTCACGAATTGCTAATACGTGGATAATCATTTTCCTCCTATTTCAATCCCACTCCTTTGTCTCTCGTTTCCTCAGTATATACCTTTCTACATTAATTAATACGCCCATAAATCACACCTTCGAACCCTTATTTTAACTAGTCCAAGAATGTGTTTATAGGTATAGATACAAAGACAATCTACTTTAGTTCCCCTCCGTCAGATGGGCGCGGCGAGATATGAAGTTGTTCACTCACGCTAAACCGATATTTCATACCCAGCTCGAAGTCTAGGCTGAAAGTAACGCAAGATGGCCCGAGATATGTCTGTCAATCGAGCTTTAAGAGACGTGCTGGTTAACGGTGAGGCATGTAGCTGTAACGTAAGTCCCGCTGTTTTTGTGCGATTCATGATCTGCTCTACAATCATTTTGAGACGTTAGCTTTCTGGTCTCAGCACACTGCTCTCTCCCCAGCATATGGAGAAGGAGGAGGAAGCGGAAGTAAAGGCAGAGGAGAAATGCGTTGGAGGAATCGGAAGATGTAAATTAGGGAACCACGATTAATAAGTCGAAGAGAGAAGGAGTACAAAGGAAGAACAGACATGAACAGTGCTACTGGACCTAATGAGGCTGTGCGTGTAGCTACACTCTACTATTATATTATATTATAGTATCTACATGTTAGCGACAAAAGGACAACAGGAAGAGAAAGGTGTCAGATAAACACTAGCGCAGCAAAAACATCAGCATTATCAAAACGTGCCTGTTACTCCTCAAAAAACAGGACTCGTTCAGTATAAAACCGAGAATGTGGTGGTGACGTGCCCTTGGCGGCGGCATAACACGAGGCACGGCACTACCGGGTGCGTTGCCAGCTGTTGGGAAGGACCGTCAGGCAGGCAGTCAGTTGGCATTTCTCTTTTATCTCCTGCAGGGGAATCCGTGCGTGGAGGGGCTGCGGGAGGTGAGGGATGTAGTGGTGGTGGTGGTGGTGATCGCTGGAGTAGGAAGGATCAACGGAGGTGTGTCACGGTCATCTGAACGACCACTACCACGACCACCACTACATCTCAGCTTCCTCCTCCCCTTGCCTCTCTCCTCTGACTGCGACCTTTGATCTGCTTGACTGCGTTTACGTCTGACTGTGTGTATTTTTGACTAAGTTTCTATATTGCGTTCTCTTTAAGATATAAGAGCAGACCACCTAATTTTGACCATAGGGTCGGTGTAGTCTGAATTTGTATGTAATTCTATATAATTCCTTACCTCCCTCCCTCTTCATCTCTTGGCTGTTCTTTATTTTCCTCTTGTTTTCGTTTCGTCTCCTCCTTTCCTCTATCTTCTCTCCACCGTCACGTGATGCAGATGCAGTTTCGTCTCCTCCTTTCCCTTCTCCTCCTTTCTCCTCTCTCTTCCTCTCTCCTCTTCTCTCCTCTCCTCTCATCTCCACCGTCACATGATGCAGATGCGTACCGAGGCGTGACGCAGCTCAGGTTAGCAAGAGCGAGAGTAGATTCTTTTTTTTTTATACATACTATATTGTTTTGTTTTGTTTTGTCAGAGGTGCCGTAGGTTGCGTTACCACCTACCCTTTTTCTATGTCAATACGAAAGGTTAACCCTGTTGTAAATCACATGTATAGACGAAAAAGAGATCGAAAGAAAGTGTGAGGAAGTAAAAAGGAAATTTTAAAAAATTAGATACACCCAGAGAGAGAGAGAGAGAGAGAGAGAGAGAGAGAGAGAGAGAGAGAGAGAGAGAGAGAGAGAGAGAGAGAGAGAGAGAGAGAGAGAGAGAGAGAGAGAGAGAGAGAAGAAGAAAAAAAGAGATTCACATCCTGTCGTTAAACGGGCTATTCACTATTTTTCGATGCTACTGAGAAACGCCAATTTCCTTTTAAACAACTCTCTGTTTCGGAGGCGTAAGATTATGTTCATGGAGGAAGACACAGTGACAGAGTTTAAGGCAAGAGGCTGCCGTGGTGCCCTTAGTGCTTCAGGTGACACAGGCAGGTGATAAGGAACACACTTTTACCGTAACTAAATCACGAAAGGCACGAAAAGAGGTATCGAATCCTGACCCCCAAGGATTTAGAGTCCAAAACACCACCACTATTGCGTCTTAATGTGTGTGTGTGTGTGTGTGTGTGTGTGTGTGTGTGTGTGTGTGTGTGTGTGTGTGTTGGAATCAGATAAGCACACGTTACAGGGTCACACACAGGCAGCTCACGGTCACGGGAAAGCCTAGGAAATGGGTGAGGTGTGGCGAAGAGGAGTGATGAGGTGCAGGGAGGGATGTGGGCAGGCGATGCGCGGAAGGGTGGGGTGCTGAGGCTGTGTGTGGATGATTGTGCGGGGATGAGTTTTGAGGCTTTTCCTTCAGGACCTGGTGTTGCGTTTAGTAGTAATGTGATTACTATTAGTAGTAGTAGTATTCGTTGAAGGGAGCGAGCACACAAAACAACAGCTTCAGTATGTGGTGTATGCAGTAGTATAAAGAGCCACGGGGTCAGAGAAGCGTCCATTCCTGTTTGTTTTATAGATTATTTAAAGACATACGCAGATAAAATACGCACACCGTCGAAAATCATTTTTAAAGCACAGAAAACATTTTTTGAAATTTCTTACCTTTATTTTTTCTTTTTTTTTATCTTATTTCTGAGAATAATATCAAGCCAACTCAGGCACACCGTTACAAAGTATTCTTGCTAGTAGGAGGAGTGACGAGGTGAAAAGTTGGAGAGATAGGGTCGGGGTGTTGGAGGCAGCTACTCCTACTAGGGTGATGGGAGGCACCCAGTACGTTTTGAGGCTCAGTGTTTACGGTCGTTACTACGGCGCCTACACATGTTCATGTCTCAGTAACTTGTGTTTTAATGACCATGTATTGCGTATGATATGAGTGTGCACTGTGCTTGGGTTGTACGTGGGTGAAATGAAGTACATAGCACTGGTAAGTTGTGAGTAACTTGTTGCTAAGGGAGTCAGGCACACTCACACCTGAGGCGAGGCGCTAACTGACTCTGTGTTTCAGGACGCCGAGATGAGGTCGCGGTGGAAGCTGGCGGCGGCGGCACTGGTGTCAATGTTGGAAGGACGTCCTCGGTGACGGGGGACCCAAGGCCTCGTGCCGTTTTGGCCACTAGACACGCCCTCGTCTTCCTGGGCTTCCTTGGGTTCACCATCATCTACATGCTGCAGCTGAACTTGCTGGTGGCGCTGCCCATCATGGTCAATCATACAGCTATTATCGGCCACGACTATGCCCTCTCCGGGATGGGTATCCAGCTCGTGTTGAAGGACGACCAAATTATGCACTTAGGGAATGATCCCTCTGACTCTGGCGGGACGACCCCACAGATGGAAAACACCTCGTCTCGCACCGTCGTAGGACATGGAGACGTGCTGAAGCCTTCGAGGCGGGGCAAGGCATTTGCACGGCATAAGACCGTCAAAGTGGGCAGTATCTTTGGTCACCAGCCTGTCACAACGCTCTCTGTGGATGATGAGCACGGCAAGGAAGAGGTGGTCAACATGTTGCTCAAGCCTCGAGAGAGTCAGCACGACCAGAATGAACCTGACACTACTACACCTTTTGACGAGACGACTACAACCATTGCACCCGAAGAAATAACCAACACAGAAATTTACGAGGGCGAGGAGCTGTACACGACGGTGGTCAGCGAGGACGGTAATCAAGACTCCACCACTGATGCATACACAGAACTGCCGCCGGAAGAACTAACCACAATCAGTAGTTCTGAGTCTCCTGTCACAGAGGACTCTAACAGCCAGAGTGGCAGCTCAACTGAAGTGGCTGCATCTGATTCCTCAGAAACCACAACGCCAATGACCATTCTTACAGAGGATGTCATGTCAGAAGTACCACAGAAAGAGGTCACCACGACGCCCACATTGCTGCTCAGTGAAATAACAGAAACAACGACAGAGATTCTCACCACCACCATCCCAACGTCTCTGCCTGAGGAAACCACGCTCACTCCAGGTGATGACGAAACAACAACGGTGTTGGCAAATTCAGAGTTCCTTAGCGAAGCTCCAGAGGATAACATCGAGCCCGAAGTGACCACTGACAACACACCAGCAGGGACAGAATCCACGACGGTATCCACCACCCAAAGCTCCGCCGCCATCTCCACCACCATCCCAACGTCTCTGCCTGAGGAAACCACGCTCACTCCAGGTGATGAAACAACAACGGTGTTGGCAAATTCAGAGTTCCTTAGCGAAGCTCCAGAGGATAACATCGAGCCCGAAGTGACCATTGACAACACACCAGCAGGGACAGAATCCACGACGGTATCCACCACCCAAAGCTCCGCCGCCATCTCCACGCCCATCACGACGAGCACTCAGCGTGCCATAAAAGATACAATCCTTCTCGACGACACCATCGTCCTCACAACTCTTGCTAATGATGAAGACGCAATCACCACCACGGAGACTACGATGGTGCACGTCAGGAAGCGGTCAATTGAAGCCACGTCACAAACAAGCACCACAGACAACAGTACCTTTGAGCACGACCCCCAGAAGAACGCGACACTCGAGAGTGATGATCCTGACAAATTCCTGGACGTGACTATCAAGATAAACGACGAGGACTATAACGAAGGTACTGAATCCTATGTTGGGGAGACTCAGCCGTACCAGGCCACCGAGTCCTATCCTCAGGAAGCCTCAAGTAGTAAACCTGAAGCTCATGATGAAAGAAGTACAGAATCCCATGTGCTCAGAGCTCCGTCCTATAGTGAAGCAACAGAGACATACAATCAAGTAACCGAAACTTACGATCAAGCGACTGAAGCTTACGATCAAGCAACTGAAGCTTACGATCAAGCAACTGAAGCTTACGATCAAGTAACTGAGATTTACTCTGCAGGAACCGAAACTTACGAACAGAATCAGGTTACTGAGGCTTATGTGGAGGACACCACCACCATAATGTATGAAGAGACGACCGAGTCTGGGACAGTCGCGACCACCATACCTTGGTATATGGGTGATGAGTGGGACATTGTCAACGTTACCACTAACAATGGAAATGATTCCTCTCCGTCTTCCTCTTCTTCCTCTTCCTCCTCTTCCTCCTCTTCTTCCTCCTCCTCTTCCTCCTCCTCCTCAAGTGAGAGTAATGAGGATGGTGGGTCTGACGAGGAAAGCGATGAGGACGATAAGAGCAACGAAGGTCGTGAGTTCGACTCGCAGGAGCTGGAAGAGCTACAGCTGCACAACTCCACCCACTACCTGCACGGCGGCCTTTACACAGGACCAGGCCCTGCCCAGAACAGCGACGAGAGTGGCAGTGATGAGTCCGGGGAAGACGATGACGATGATGATGATGATGATGACGATGATGACGATGATGATGATGATGATGATGAGGATAATGATAATGATGATGATGATGAAAATGAAGATGAAGAAGATGATGATGAAGATGAAAATGAAAATGATGAGGATGATGAAGATGAAGAGAATGATGAGGATGAGAACGAAGAAGATGGAGATGAATCGATGGTAAGTAATTGCAGTTTATTTGTTTCTGAGAGAGAGAGAGAGAGAGAGAGAGAGAGAGAGAGAGAGAGAGAGAGAGAGAGAGAGAGAGAGAGAGAGAGAGAGAGAGAGAGTAATAATAATAATAATAATAAATTTATTTCCACTGACAGTGGTTATTCTTAATACATTGAAGAATACTTTCGAAAACAAGAGAACAATGTATCCATGAAGACTATTCAAATATTGTACATAAAAGAACAAGACATCAAGTAGCTAAAATGTTTAAAATTTAAGGTTTAAAACATCTATAAAATGCAATTAAAATAAAAACAAAACTTAAGACAAAAAGTTCAATTACAAACTAAGAACATTTAGTTTTAAAAAAAAATACAAATATAAGAAGAGTAAAAAAGAAATAGTCTCGGACCACTAAAATTAAAATGATGGAGGGCGAGTGTTTCATGACATTATTGTCTTGTCAGTCAGGGTGAGAGAGAGAGAGAGAGAGAGAGAGAGAGAGAGAGAGAGAGAGAGAGAGAGAGAGAGAGAGAGAGAGAGAGAGAGAGAGAGAGAGGGAGAGAGAGAGAGAGAGAGAGAGAGAGAGAGAGAGAGAGAGAGAGAGAGAGAGAGAGAGCGCGCGCGAGCACACCTCAACACTGCCTTCTCCTTTCCCCAACAGGAGGGTCAACGCGCCACCTACGGAGAAATCACGTTGGCCGGTCAGAAGTTCCCGTCCACTGTGTGCTTTGAGCCCCGGATGGTGGTGCGTCCAGAGCCTCAGAGGGTAAGTGGCGACGATCCTGCGGCCTGCGTCACTCACTTCCTTGTTATGCTTCTTCATTACCCCCAAACCTCAATTCCTTCATCCCAGGTACCCGTTTTAGAACAAATAGAAGCGGAAAAGTGCCCAGAACTGCAAAATTAGTAGTCAAAGAAAAAGAAAAGCTGTTAAATGCCCCAACTTTTTTTTTCTTTTTTTTTCTATAACATAAACCGTTGGCGCCAGTAGGCTTTTATGGAGGCACAGATGGACTTGCCTCTGCCTGTTATTTGGCGAAGGAAAAGGTTGACGTACTCATTGCACGTCATATAAACCTTCTGGAGGGAGTTAAAGTGTACTTTGTTTTGGGATTTACACTTATTCTTCAATTGCTTGGTTCATTTAGTTATTTCCTTTTGTAAGTCATTCTACTGGTGGTGGTGGTGATGGTGGTTGTTGTTATGAGTGTCGTGGCATGACGTGCTGCGATACTTGTTCAAATATGCTGGAACGTCCAGATGTATGCATTAGGAGTTGTGAATGACTTAAGCAACATACAATACATTCACTTTATGCAATTTCATTGATGAAAAAAAAAGTCATGTAGGATTAAGGTTTAAAGAAAGAAGTTAGGTACATTATCACGACTACCAGAAGCTGAAAACTATTTTCCTATGTCACTATTTTGTAGCAGCTCGGACATTGAGCTGCTTCAAGACAAGTAATACACCTGACACACCTCAATGTTGTAGATAGTGATGAACACCTGCCGCTAGTGCAGGACAACTTGCATGTCACGCCGCTAATGTGTCTCTCCGCCGCCAGGATGGGGAGTTTGTGTGGGAGGCTGAGCTGCAGGAGCGTCTTCGGTCCGCTTTCTCGTGGGGCTTCCTCTTGACACAACTGGTGGCCGGGCGACTTGCTGGCGTCCTTGGTGGCAAACTGTTGCTGCTGCTCGGTGTGGCCCTCGCCGCCGTGCTTACATTACTCATGCCTGCCGCCGCTGTCCTCGGTCCCTACTGGTTGCTGGCCGCCCGCATTATGATCGGCGCCGCACAGGTGAGTTCTAGCACACCCGAGGCTCAGCTCTCAACACCAGGAGTGGCTCGGCAGTCACAATTTGTTTTTATCTTAATTTTTTGTCCTTATTTTCACAAATTAGACTTTACTTTATTGCAGTGGTATCCACCAGCAGGTAGCTCATCATCTATGGTCTTGTCAGCAACCCTTTCCTCTCTCTCACTCCACCTTTCACAACTCCTCCCATTCCCTCTCTTATATCCTCGCCATACTTCTGTCCCCTCATTTCATCGGTCATCCCTCCCTTCCATACACCTACCTTCCTTTAGACCCCCTACTGTCGGAACATATACATTTGATAATTTAATTTTAGTTCATAAACCATGTCAAGACTTAGTAAGGCAACATCATTGACTTTGCCTTGGGTAAATCCTTCGTCTTTGTAGATCACCAGCAAACTGGAGTGTAAGGCGGTGTGTTTTCTTATTGTTCCAGGGCGTGTGTATGCCTGCCATGCAGGCCGTGCTGGCTCAATGGTCGCCGCCAATGGACCGCACCATCATGGCTGCCTTTACCTACTCTGGTGAGTTTTCCTCCGGCGGGACCTGGTGACTTTTTTGAGGTGTCTACGTAAGGCCAGGATGGCAACAGTGATCTGAGATTTCAGGAATCACTTAAATTGCTTTGTCATATCGATAGTTTGAAATTGAAATAGTTTTAATGATTTTTTAAAGCATAATAGAAACTAAAGCTTAAGGTTTATAATATGTATATATGTATATATATATGTATATATATATATATATATATATATATATATATATATATATATATATATATATATATATATAGATAGATAGATAGATATATAGATATAGATATATAGATATATAGATATAGATATAGATATATATATATATATATATATATATATATATATATATATATATATATATATATATATGTGTGTGTGTGTGTGTGTGTGTGTGTGTGTATTACTAAAATAAACTATTAAATGTTTGATTTATTAATTTCAACATTGTTACTATAAACCTTTTTACCTCTTTCCCTTCTTTCCTTGCCTCGTGGCGTGTGTCTGCAGGCTTGGCGGTGGGCGCTGTGCTGGGCGGGCCGGTGTCGGAGTGGGTGGTGGCAGTGATGGGATGGCGTGGACTTTTCTATTGTCAAGGCGTTGTGGCGTTAGTGTGGTGCGTTGCATGGCAGCTGCTGACCACCGAGAATCCCATCACACATCCCAAGATCAGCCAGCAGGAGCGCCACCTCATCACCTCCTCCATCGGGGTGCAACACGCGGGTCGTGGCCTCCCTGTCCCATGGATGCATATCTTCAGGTATTATACATAACAAATGCACTATCCTGATTATGTTTATGTACGTAAGCAAACCACGGAACCGTTCTTTCATATCACATATTCTACCTCATTATATTATTGTTCGGGACTGGTTTTTTTCTGTGATTTGAAATAGCAACAGTATTTACTTTCTTTTTTGTGTTTGTGATTGATGCTGACGAGGAATGTTGAAGCCACATTCTTACCTCCCCCCAACACACACATAAAGAGGATCACATAACCAAAGGCTCGATATACTCTTACAAGATTCATATTCAATATTTTTGTCTATGGTTCATTGTACTTGCATACTAATTAGGAGAGACTGAGTAAAGACAAACACGATTCAGACCAGACTGAGTGACGGTAACTACCACTACCACCGCCAACAACCACCCTCATCATCATCATCAGTAACAGCAAGGTGTACTGACGTGTGTGTGTGTGTGTGTGTTCCAACAGGTCTCGTCATGTGCTGGCCATCGTGGTGGCCGATGTAGGCTTCTCATGGGCCTGGTTCACGCTGTTGCACCACGTCAGGGAGTACCTGGTGACCGTCCTGCACGTGCCTGACCACCAGGTGAGGTCCTCTTTATACCCCCACTCCCCCACTCATGCCATTTTTTTATGTTTTCTTATCTTCTTTTATTATTGTTATTATTATTATTATTATTATTATTATTATTATTTTATCATATTTTTTCATTATTTTGATTGTTATTCTTCATATTGTTGTTGCTCAGAAGTTTTAGTGTACAGACAAAAGCTAAATAAGCTAAACAAGAGAGGCAACAACAATGTGTTAAAGATCAAGGAGGAGACATTCACTATAGCCTGAACACATGTGACTTGTGGTGTTACAGGTGCGTGTGACGTGGGGCGCGGCGCTGATGGCCACCTGGGTCACAGCCATGGTCTACGCCACCGTGGCTGACTGGGTCCGACGCACCAACCGCCGCTCCACTGTGGCAGTGCGTCGCGTCGCCAACACCATCTGTGAGTCCTGGAGTCTGGTTTGCCCCCTATGGCCTGTAGTCCTGTTGATTAACTAAATTATAAGGTAGAATGGAAAACCTTCTAGATTTGTGTTTGAAAAATAAAGTCAGTTAATGCAGCCAATAAATAATCTTCATTTTTTCTGAGCAATTTATGGTAAAAGTGATCAAGATGTGATTTGAAACACCTCACTGCCAACTAATTTTCATTAAAATGCATGTGTTTGCTTCCAAACATGAACATTAAATTTCTTGTGTGTTTGATCCTGTCACTAGATCAACATGGTTTTTTTTTATGGTTTACCATGAAGTCACGGTAACCAGCAGCATTTGAATTGCTGGATGTTAATAGCCATAGTACATGTATATGTAAAACAACAAGTAAATAAATAAGTTGACGTGCCAAGCTGACATCAAAGGGGAGGACTGTTGTGACATGAATCTCTACTTAACATAAAGTGGGCCAACTAATGTGATTATAATCAGCACGATGTATGGTTTTACAGACTAGGTCTATACAGCCCTATCGACACAACATACTTTTGAATAAGATTTTTCTGATTTACAGATATTGAAAAGCTAATACATGTATATTTAGATATTTGGATTTTTAACTTTTTTCAGAGACACATTCTAACTATATTCAATAATTAATTAGAATATTACTTATTTTAAGTACTACATAAGGAATTTGATCAAATATAAACAATATGAATTAACACTACTGACTCTGAAGAGTTCATAAGGAAATTATAAAGGTTGCTGTCTCTGAAACCTGTAATGTAGTGTTAAATGTATGTTGCAATGAGTTTACTTGACAATACTAAAATTGATTACTCAACCTCAGGATCTAATTAGAAACATTAGGCCTAGTTGGCTTAAAATCACCCTACCTTCAAACGGCTGTGTGGACGACATGTGTTGTGACGCACCTCCCATCACAGTTTCAGTGGTGACGGCAGCGTGTTTGGTCGGCGTGGCACAGTCCCGCTGCTCCCCTGTGGCTGTGTTGGTGTGGTGTGCCATGGGTCTCGCCCTTGGGATGTCTGCCGCCTTCTCATCCTTCTTTGCCAACGTGCTGGAGTTGGCGCCCAACCACGCAGCAGCCGTGATGGGTGTGAGTGGTACGGCGCGGGCGGTGGTGCAGATGCTCTCGCCACTCTACGTAGCTTACCTCACTGAAGGACAGGTGAGCTGCAACATCGCCTTCCCTTAGAAGGGATTGTTGACACTGATATAATGGATGGACTGTTGGAATTTTGTAAACTTATGTTGTTATTTCAAATGCACTTTGGAGAACGTCATTTTTCCCATTGTTGATAATGCACGTGTGTGTGTGTGTGTGTTTGTGTGTGTGTGTGTTTGTGTGTGGTATTTTACGTTAATGTGTCATTAATGTGTCTTAATGTGTCATTTTTCTACAGGCAACCTTGGAGCGGTGGCGAATGGTGTGGTATACGGGGGCTATCGTGCTCCTACTTACCAATTGTCTCAACTTCCTGATGGTGTCATCCAAGGAGCAGGCGTGGAATCGGCCCGTCACCGTACCCGTCTATCCCAAACATGAAGCTAATATTCTGGCGCAGCGGAGGAGGACGCGCCCGCCTAGGCCACACTACGTCGGGCCACCTCGGGGCAACAAGAATCCTGCCTACATCTACACAGAACACTTATAATACACTAAGGCTTGATGGAGCCTTCTCCACCTTAGTTGTGTTCTTGGAGTTGCCTCGCCGGTGATGGGCTGCTGTCAGCGGGCAGCATGCATGTTATAAACTTGCTCACTTGTGCGCTGCTAGTGGCGCAGGGAAACGTATTTCATTCAAGTCAGTTAAAAACGAATCCATGTGTATAGGTTTTGTTAAGCTGCGCATGAAGAGAAACGCAAGTGGAATCCATTACGGCAAATATATCAAAGTAATAAAGAAAAAAAACATAATTTAATTTAATGACTGTCACCATGAAAGAGTTGGATAAGTCTTCCTGCACAAGTGAGGACATGGTAAAGGCATGGTAGAGGTCGGCAAAGGAACACTGAAGAAGTGACACTTCGAGATGAAACTTGTGATGTGATGATGCCTATAGAGAGTGTGTGTGTGTGTGTGTTAGTGTGTGTGTGTGTGGTGTTTTCTCTTTTGCCTTATAAATCCGTTTACTTCTCTACATATTATGTAAAGAGAAGTCATCCATGTGTAAGTTAATGTTTCATGTGTACATACAACTCTTGCTATAATGTATTTATATCGTAAGTCTTGCTGGATATCATGTGATATAATCTATATAAATATATTCCATGAATATTTTGCTTAACATAAACTGAACATAAATGCCTCCTGTAGGCGGCAAGCGGCTGGTGAGCAGCTGCGCCGCCCTCCAGCAGCACATCATATGTGTGTGTGTGTGTGTGTGTGTGTGTGTGTGTGTGTGTGTGTGTGCTAACGACAAACATGGTGCGGGTGTGTGACAGTCTCGGGGTTCTGCAATAGTTGAGTATCTATGAGGGCGATGTGCAATACTGCCCGGCAGATACAGTTTATACTTGGCTGTAGTGTCCGGGCATGTCATAACGCTCTTACTCTTGTAAGTAGCCCAATAATGATGAATAAATACATGAACCTGTACTTGTAATCTCTTTCAATTTGTAATAATGTGCAGCTGTAGATAACCTTACGGCTATCATGCAAGGAATTAGGTATGGAAGGAAGTCCCACGTGTTCAGCCTTCCATGTGTACTGCATCGCCTGGCCAGTGTCTCCATCCTCACCACATGAATCCTGATTACCATCCACCAATGAACACAACGCTTTTACTTCAATAACAGATGCCCAACCTGATGAATTTGGACAAATTCTTATCCATAGACAGTATCTGCTTCTGTGTTTTTGGTACTGAACAATCTTATTTTCAGTGATTATATGGATAATACCGGAGAAGGTATGCCCGCTAGTGGCACATTCACGATCTCCAACATATTTACTATACGTACCTAGTTTGGGGATAGTATTTAATCACCTTTTAACCTATCTATCTATCTGTATATCTGGCTTATATCCCCATTAAAAGTGAGCAGCCAAGAAAAGATATTCAGGGTTCAGGGAGACTTTACTCGCCCCTTCACTTATGCACCGTCTTCTTGTAGGAGAGAATACAGATGAGGGACTTCCTAAACCTCTTGCACTGTTCTTTTTGGTCATCTTATACAAGCTTCAGGGAATACGGTGGTTATATTCTGATAATGATAATAATAATAATAATTATAATGATGATAATCTATCTATTTATATACCAGGCTGTTATATCTCCTTAAAGGGGGTTAGCCAAGTGACGCAGCAGAGTAGTAGCAGTGAG
>JAPQNM010000013.1:27919318-27941818 GCA_029783475.1 Metacarcinus magister | reverse complement strand
GGGTGGTCATGTTTGCTACTCTCCTTTTCTTTACAGTTTCTATCTTGATCCTCTTCACTTACTCTTCCAAAGAATCCAAATTCCCTGCACTATATTTCTTCCCTCCTCAACCTTTGTGCCTTTCCGTGGTGATATATCATCAATATATTCAAGCCAATACACTGATCTACTATAAATGCTGCCTTCCCAATTTTGTTTATATTAAAAGGGTAATGGCTAAGGGAAAACAGAAATAAGTAAAAAAAAATCCCGCTTGCCGCCAGACCCTGTAAAGAGGACAGTAGGAGAATAGAAGCAAGGGGTGGAGATCCAGTTAACATTAGAGGTGTCTTGACTCTCCTCTCTTGAAAGAGTTCATGTCATAGGCAGGTGGAAAAACAGACAAAGGAAGAGAGTTCCAGAGTTTACCAGTGTAAGGGATGAAAGAGTGAAGATACTGGTTAACTCTTGCATTAGGAAGATGGACAGAATAAGGATGAGAAGAAGTAGAAAGTCTTGTGCAGCGAGGCCGCGGGAGAGGGGGAGGCATGCAGTTAGCAAGTTCAGAAGAGCAGTCAGCATGAAAATAGCGGTAAAAGATAGATAAAGATGCAACATTGCGGCGGTGACTTAAAGAATCAAGAAAGTCAGTTAGAGGAGGAGAGTTGATGAGACGAAAAGCTTTAGACTCCACCCTGTTTAAAAGAGCTGTGTGAGTTGAGCCCCCCCAGACATGTGAGCCATACTCCATACATGGGCGGATAAGGCCCCTGTACAGAGCAAGCAGCTGAGAGGGAGAGAAAAATGGACGCAGACGCCATAAGACACCTAACTTCTTGGAAGCTGATTTAGCAAGAGTAGAGATATGAAATTGCCAGTTTAGATTTTTAGCAAAGGATAGACCGAGTGTGTTTAATGTGGTGGAGAGGGGAAGTTGAGTGTCATTGAAGAAGAGGGGATAGTTATCTGGAAGGTTATGTCGAGTAGATAGTTGTAGAAATTGAGTTTTTGAGGCATTGAACAAAACTAGGTTTGCTCTGCCCCAATCAGAAACAAGTGAAAGATCAGAAGTTAAGCGTCCTATAGCATCTCGCCTTGAGTCATTTAATTGTTGTTGGGTTGGGCGTCTGTTGTACGACGTTGAAAAATGCAAGGTGGTGTCATCAGCATAGGAGTGGATAGGGCATTGAGTCAGATTTAGGAGATCATTGATGAATAATAGAAAGAGAGTGGGTGATAGGACAGAACCCTGAGGAACACCACTGTTGATAGTTTTAGGAGAAGAACAATGACCGTCCACTACAGCAGCAATAGACCGGTCGGAAAGGAAACTAGAGATGAAGGTACAGAGAGAAGGATAGAATCCGTAGGAGGGTAGTTTAGAAATTAAAGATTTATACCAGACTCTATCGAAGGCTTTCGATATGTCAAGGCCGACAGCAAAGGTTTCACCGAAGTCCCTAAAAGAGGATGACCAAGATTCAGTTAGGAAAGCAAGAAGATCACCAGTAGATCGGCCTTTACGGAAACCATACTGGCAATCAGAGAGAAGGTTGTGAGCTGATAGATGCCTCATTATCTTCTTGTTAAGGACAGATTCAAAGGCTTTAGAAAGGCAGGAAATCAAAGCTATAGGGCGGTAGTTAGAAGGATTGGAGCAGTCACCCTTTTTAGGGACAGGTTGAATGTGAGCAAACTTCCAGCAAGAAGGATAGGTAGAAGTAGAGAGACACAGACGAAAGAGTTTGACCAGGCAGTGAGCGAGTTCGGAAGCACAGTTTTTGAGAACAACAGGAGGGACTCCATCCGGACCGTAAGCCTTCCGAGAATCAAGGCCAGAGAGGGCCTGGAAAACGTCATAATAAAGAATTCTAATTTTAGGGATGAAGTAGTCAGAGGGTGGAGAAGTAGGAGGAATATGCCCAGTATCATCCAAAGTAGAGTTGGTAGCAAAGGTTTGAGCGAAGAGTTCAGCTTTAGAGAAAGAAGAGACAGCTGTGGGGCCATCTAGTTGAAGTAAAGGAGGGAAAGATGAAGAAGTAAAATTGTTAGAGATATTATTGGCTAGATGCCAGAAATCACGAGAAGAGTTAGAGTTGGAAAGATTTTGACATTTTCTATTGATGAAAGAGTTTTTAGTAAGTTGGAGAATAGATTTGGCATGATTACGGGCAAAAATATATAGGGCATGAGTTTCAGCAGATGGATGGCTACGGTACCGTTTGTGAGCCGCCTCTCTATCATTGACAGCACGAGAACAAGCAGAGTTAAACCAGGGCCTTTTAGCTTTAGTATTAGAGAAAGTATGAGGAATGTATAGCTCCATGCCAGAGATAATCACCTCTGTTATGCGCTCGGCACACAGAGAAGGATCTCTGACATGGTAGCAATAATCATCCCAAGGAAAATCAGAATAGTACTGCCTCAGGTCTTCCCACTTAGCAGAGTTGAAATGCCAGAAGCACCTCTGCTTAGGCGGGTCCTGAGGCTGCACTGGAGTGATAGGACAGGTAACGGAAATAAGATTGTGATCGGAGGAGCCCAACGGAGAGGAAAGTTTAACAGAGTAAGCTGAAGGGTTGGAAGTTAGGAAAAGATCAAGAATGTTGGGCGTGTCTCCAAGGCGATCAGGGATACGGGTAGGGAACTGCACTAGCTGCTCTAGGTCATGAAGGATAGCAAAGTTGAAGGTTTGTTCACCAGGTTGGTCAGTGAAAGAAGATGAAAGCCAAAGCTGGTGGTGAACATTGAAATCTCCTAAAATGGAGATGAATTTAGTTAGAGAGTGACATTGAAGTCTTAGCCAGATGGTAGAAAATTCTGAAGATTCAAGATTGTGGGCACGAGAGCAAGTAATGTCGTTACGCACATATGCGCAACAGCCAGCTTTGGATTGAAAATGAGGATAGAGAAAGTAGGAGGGAACAGAGAAGGGGCTGCTGTCAGTAGTCACAGACAACTGTGTTTCAGTTAGGAAGAGAAGATGAGGTTTAGTGGAGGAGAGATGGTGTTCCACAGATTGGAAATTAGATCTAAGGCCACGAATGTTGCAGAAACAGAGAGTAAAAGTATTAGAGGAAGTGTCAAGACACCCGAGGTCGTCAGCAGAGGGGCAGTCCAATAGTCAATAGTCATTACATAAGAACATAAGAAATGAGGAGACTGCAAGAGGCCAGTTGATGATCTACACGAGGCAGCTCCTTGTCTCCCACCCTTTGAATAATCCAATATTTAGCCATCCCACCTGTCATCCCTATCCATAATCTCACCCAACCGTCTTTTAAAGCTACCAATGAACGTAACTCAAGGGGATTGCCACGGCAGAAGAGCCTCCACCCCACCCTGTTCATACACGCCCATCTTGTTTGTTCAACCATTCTACCTCTATCAAGTTAAGTAGTACATGAATGAAATATGTATTACCGTGGACAAAGTTCCTAGGCCACGAGTCAAGGCCCAAGGGTCTGTGGGTTAAGCGTGGTTAGGAAGGAGTGAGTGCCCCTGTGAAGACCCATCACATCCCTGCCAAGGGAGTCTGAGTTGACCTAGCAACCAGCCGGTAAGAAATCAGGTACGAAATTACGGTACGATATCTCATCTTACTATATAGCACGGTAAATAAAGTTACACACAGGTACTTTAATCAAACAACTCCTTCCACCCCAAGTCCAAGTCCTAATCCTTGTCCTACCCCAAGTCCAAGTTCAAATTGAGCTTCACCAAACTTGCCTCAAACCGTAAACAAAACTCAGCCACAAACATAGGATTTTGAAGCTTATTTTGCGTCTTTTGGTGGAATGTCAGAAAATTTCCTTCTATATAGACTGTAAGGTTCCGTTTTTAAAGTGTTTAATGTGGTAAGGTGATAGCCAACAGCCGACGACAGCAACTATAACAACAAGGACATGCTATGTTATAAGTGGACGACACGAGAGTAAGAAAATAGCCTTACAACTTAACTTAACTTAAGTCCACCATCTTCATAGAGTCTTGTGACAATATTGAGAATCTGTACAAATTTGTAGCGAATTTTCCTCAAATTTGATAAAGCTAACCATGGGAGACGGGGATTCGGACTCAGATTCAGATAACCATGGATCACAACGGCCTCCTACAGAACCCAAACATACCTCTAAGGGTGAGTACATAATGGTGACTGCACGGAATTATACCTTTAAGGGTGAGTACACTACATAATGGGTGACTGCATAAAATTATACCACTTTGTGTTTAGGCACAGCTTACAGTTGTACCTGTAAGTACTGGCTTATAGATACGGCACGCGCCTAATTATTGGGTAATAAAATATAAAAAGCTTATATAATAGAACCTAACCTAACCATAACCTAACGAATGCCGTATCCTCATAGTGCTCGCTCATAAATAAGGCACGTGCCTAACTTTTGGATAAAAAGCTTATATAACCGAACCTAACATAGCGTAATCAACCTAACATAACTTGAAAGATGCTTTACCAGGTAAATAATAAGGCACAGGCCATACGAATAGCGGAGGAATAACGGATGACAATGCGGTACGACTGCCGTATCTCTAAGCACTTTGTTGTGTTTAATACGGAAAACGACATCTGGCTTATTATCTAATTCATTGTATAAATCTTGATATTTCTGAATGTTAGGAATATTGAACTGGCTCAGCAAATAATGAATTACCGTAATGCTGAACTTGGAAATTTTAACACTTAAGTAAGACAGTGTGATAATCTTCCCCACTACTATCATAATGAACACTGACATGGTATTATAGGTTATAGGTTAGATCAAAAGGTTGAGTTTGGTTAATCGAAAAATAAATAAATAAAAACATGATTTTGGATATGAGGTGCTGGCTGTTGCAAGGCAGTGAGGCAAGCCACAGGACAGGCGGGATGCACGATTCCGTAATTTTACCGTGTTTTGTATTAATTTCTTAGCTACTTATCATACTAGATATTTTTTATGAGCCTAACATAGCACACTGTTTACTACAAAGATACCAGTACTCACCAATGAAGGTGTGTAGGGAAGTAGGTAAGTAGTATATTTGAAATATTTTTTTGTTGATTTTCCATATTTTTTGTACTATTTTACCCTATTTATGCCTGGGTTGATTTATGCCATTGTATGGAGTTTGCCGATATTTTTGAATGCCTGATAAACGAGGTTTTACTATTTAATTGTTTAGTTGCAACTCTGTATTGTCTCTATTTCTTTAGATACATACATACATATATATATATATATATATATATATATATATATATATATATATATATATATATATATTTATTATTATTATTATTTATTTATTTATTTTTTCCTGTATGGTGATTAAATTACAGCTGTATATTCAAGGTCTGATAATTTCATATAGCTACACAAAGTTGACATTTTATGATGTGACCATATTACTTACTATATTATACAATTTAGCTCCAACTCTTTATTTTCTCTGGTTTCCTTTTCCTGTATGGTGATTAAATCACAGCTGTATATTCAGGCTTTGATGGTATGTGGCCCAACTGAACGTTATCTGTGAACAAGGTATTTTGAAGGCATTTGTCATGCTCTCCACCCTCAACTGCCTCTAAATGGGAGTGACAGGCTGGAAAGTTGAAGAATGTGAATGAAATTTTTTATTGACGAGTTTTAGTTGCAAAAACGATTTCAGTGGCATGATTAACCAATAACATAATAAGATTAAGAATTTAAGAAAAACAAAATCTTGTGTATTATACGGTACCTTGTCAAAGTATTGAACTATACATAATTGTATCTTATGCTTTTGCTTGTCCCTGTAGGTGGCAGGGAGCATGAAAAAGAGGATGATTCTTATACACCACCCCTCCCTCCAAATATGAGGAAAGCAAGTGAAGGAACCACCACCACTGCACGTGACTCTGAGGGCTGCCAAACTGGAAGGCAGGAACCCAACGACAGTGAATCAGAGGATGAGAGTGAGGAGTACTGCCCTGCACTACCACCCCACATGCTGCAGGGTGGCAGTAAGAGACCTTCCGCTCCCAAGTCTCCACAGAGAAGATCCCTGGTGGGACCCATGCTGCCCAAAGGCTTTGCCCCACCCACAGAGGATCCACCTAAGGAATGTGATGCAAAGGAGGAGAGAGAAGAGGAGGAGGAGGAGGAGGAGGAGGAGGAGGAGGAGGAGGAGGAAGACACAGTGGTAGGTCCTTTGCCTCCTGTTAACAAGGTGAATCCAAAGGAGTACAGAGCTTTGGAGTTGGAGGAACGTGCCAGGAAGATGAAGGATAAGTTGGAAGGCCGTGACGTGGTGAGTAATTATTCAAACTGTTTAATTTCATTATCAATTCTTTTTTCTTCCTGTAGTGTCATAATGATGAAGGGGAAAAAAACAGTTATAGAAAAATAGTGGGAGAGAATGATATAAAACATTTTGTGAGAGTTGAAAGTTTCAATTCTAATGGGTTAATAGATTACAGCATGAGATGAAAGATTGCAGAAAGCAGCAGGACTGAGCAAGTCTCATAGTGTTTTGCTAAAGAGCACCTGAGGTTGGAAATGGGAGTGAAAGGTGTGTGTGTGTGTGTGTGTGTGAGAGACATTCTGAAAGATGAGGCAGTGTAATTCATCACGGTCTTGTGGATCATGCGCTGGACTCGTGATCGCCAGCTTTTACCCTCCCGGAGAGAGCTTACAGCTCATTATAGCCCAATCTATGGGTAAGGCTGTGACCTTCCACACCACACACCCCATCTTCTTGCTCAAGGAGGACAGTAACTGCTTGGTCATCAGTGAAACTTTGCACCGTGAGCAAGGTGCGAACTCGAGCCTGCCTAGTGACAGGCCGAGACGTTACCACCAAGCTACCAAGCAGGGTGGATTGGTTTAGATGAGGGTCATGGTGTAAAATGTGAAGATGTTGGAAAGACTAGAAAAAATTATGATGGGTTGAATAAGGGTGGAAGGGTGCAGAAAAAGTATGGATAAAGTATAAAATTTGATTGGTGAATTACAGATATCTTTATTTGTGTGTAAGCCACTACATATATGAAGGCAACATGGGAGAAAAGATGAAAAAGATTTCTTGAAGGAGCTCAAAATATTTTTTTAAAGTTTGAAGGAAGGATTGAAAATTGAGCTCTATATTCTATTTTTATCCTTTATACCATCCATCCTATCCCCACGCTTCAGCTCTTCACCCTCTTCATCTTCCCTGATTTCTTATCTTTTTCCCAGAGTACCACTAAGCCTATGAAGCGAGAAACATGGATGACAGAGCTTCCACAAGACAAGGCCAATTTCTGTGGTCTGGCGCCAAGGCAGTTCCTCCGCAAGACCCCAGTTGAGAAAGGGGATCGCTCCTGCTGGACTGACACTCCTGCTGACAAAGCTAGGAAAGCAGAAGTAAGTGTGTGTGTGTGTGTGTGTGTGTGTGTGTATTTACCTAGTTGTATTTACCTACTTGTAGTTTACAGGGCCTGAGCTAGATTCGTGTGGTCCTGTCTCCGTATCTACATTGATCTAATTTTTCCTTCAGTTTGTGCACACTATTTACTTCAATAATTTCTTCTTTCAAACTGTTACATGCGTCTATACTTCTATGTGGAAAGCTATATTTCTTTGTGTTATTCAAGCATCTTCCCTTTTTTTATTTCTTCTTGTGGCCTCTTGTATAAGCAGCTTCTTCCTTTGATAGTATATTCATATCTGTTTTATCCATTCCATTTAACAGTTTGTATACTGCTATCAGGTCACCTCTTTCCCTTCTTTCCTCAAGTGTTGGCAAATTAATTTCTTCCAGCCTCTCCTCGTACGTCCTCCCTTCTAATTCTGGAACCATTTTTGTTGCCATTCGTTGTATTCTTTCAAGTTTCTTTATTTGTTTTTTCTTATGTGGAGACCATACAATCGCAGCATATTCCATTTTTGGTCTAGTCATTATAGTGATAATCTTCATCATTTCTTTATCCATATAGTGAAAGGCCACTCTGTGTGTGTGTGTGTGTGTGTGTGTGTGTGTGTGTGTGTGTGTATGTGTATGTGTATGTGTATGTGTATATATGTATTCATCAAGCTGTGATATACAAGAAATGATCTATGCTCATCAAGTCCTGTCTCCATATCTCAAGTTATCAAGTTTAGTCTTAAATCTGTTCATTATTTTGGCCTTGACTCTCCTCCACAAGGTGCCAATACACAGCTTACATCAGTTAGCGTGTTTTATGTTCACTAGTTTGGACAAACCTTTAAAACCCACAGCCAACAAAGTTATTATTGCAATTTTTATGACTTCTTTTTAATGAATTCCTCTAGTTATGGGAGTTTTGCTTGCTTATATCATAGTTCATATTTTTGTGTCCTCTTTTTTAATTTTATTCCACTTGATTCCTACATTCTTGAATATTTTTTTCCATTAGTGATGTGATCCATACTGCCTCGTACCTGCTCTGATTAATGTTTATGCGTTGTTTAGCATACTCTATTACTTATAACTAGAAATGAAGAGTGTATTCTTATTTTCTCTGTTTTGATGCCATTCTCCTCAATTGTGGAGGGGGGTGTCATCTGCTAAGTGACTGTGCAGACAAGATTGATGACATTGTCTGCTTTGATGACTGTAATAGTTGATATTTCTTTCATGACTGGGTTTTGTGAATGCTTGTATCCTGTAAGTGGGATTCGTGAGGGTTGGCAATTTCCTTTTTACATGTTGATTTTCAAGTACTAAGATGCAGTGTGATTTTTTTATTTAGTCTACATCAGTGGAATTTATTACCAGAAGTTATGTGTGCCACAAACATTCATAGTCCAAAACAATTATATGATGAAATAGTATCAAAAGACTTTTTTTTTCTTTTTTTTCTCTCTCTCTCTCTATCTCTTGCTCCTGTAGCGCCAGTAGGCTTGATCTAGGCTCTTTTAGATGGTTGACCTCCGCGGAAGTTCTCCAATGCATATAACTTTGCAAACCCTGTTGAAGATAGTGTTATGGCAGCATGTGGGTGATCTTTGGCCACTCAACGGTTATTCAATATAAGAATGGCCAGCCTGTCAGGGGATTCAAACTCGGGACTCTGAGCTGGTATGCCCCCCTCTAGCCACTAGGCCACCGCCTATCCTACACAACAATCTTGATTTAATCATGTAAAGAGATACAATTAGGAAAATGTACACACACACACACACACACACACACACACACACACACACACACACACACACACACACACACACACACACACACACACACACACACACACACACACACACACACACACACACACACACACACACACACACACACACACACACACACACACACACACACACACACACACACACACACACACACTCATAAGAATAAGACACTCATTACAGTGTTATTACAGTTGTATCCATTGATGAAGGGGTGAATCTAATGAAAACAAACTATTATTGATGATTCAAATATGTATGTGGAAAATTTATAAGTGTTGAACTCGATAGAAGAGGAGGGTTTGAATAAGCAAGGAGGAAGTGTGTGGATAGGGAGAGGTGTCCTTGTGGGACATATCCGTAAGGTAGAACATGTCAGAAACTATAGATAGAGAGAACTTTATTCTCTAAATTTTCAACTTATCCAAATAAATCTCTGCCTCATGCAATCCAATTAAATAGGATTCTACTGTAAATTGTATGTGAGAGAGAGAGAGAGAGAGAGAGAGAGAGAGAGAGAGAGAGAGAGAGAGAGAGAGAGAGAGAGAGAGAGAGAGAGAGAGAGAGAGAATAAGAAGAGAAAGAACAATTGTGTGATAATGATGTATATGGATATGAATAAGTGAAGACTAATGCCATGTAAGGTGAAAGTAGAGTTGTACAGGTGTGAATACAAGAAACTGCAGTAACATGCACAGACAGGCACAACTGACTGCAGTATCATATGACCACAGTATCATATGGCACAATGGCCACTGAAAATAACGTAGTGGTGTCATGGCAGATCCCTTGTGGCCATGCTGGGTGGGAGGCAGCTCCACTCCAATGCACTGTACTGTGGACAACCTTGGTGGCAAGCCATGTTGTGTGGAAGTATTGTGATGAAGTTGTGAACCACTTGAGATAGTGTAGGATTTTTATAACTGCTTTAGATTGTCTGTAAGAATAATACCCAGATGAAATGGTAAAATTTGCTTTTCTTGTCTAAAAGTTATGACCAGTAGCACCGTGTTGATTTTTATGTACGTTTAAATGTGGTGAGAATGAAACTTGTGAAGTATGTGCATGAAAATGTAGCATAGAAAGAATTTAGTAGTTTGTGTGAAATTTGTAAATTGTAATACTTGAAGCTTGAGTAACTTGTATACTTAAGACTCCCCCTTCTCTCAGCAGGAAGAGGAAGAACAGCAAAAGGTGGAGAGCACTCCAGAAGAGGATGCTGTCCAGCTGAGGGATAAAGAGCTAGCAGAAAAGGTGGATGAGTACAACAAAGTCAAGCGAGCCAAACCCCTTGTGGACCTACACAGGACAGAACTTAAGGTATTAGAACAGACTTTGGGTCAGTTCCACTTTGCATTGTAACATATTCTTATCTATTCTGACTATTTATGTAATTTTCTCTCTAGTTCTCTCTCTATTTTTTATTTGACAGTTTCTTTCCTTTTTCTGTTGTAAATTGTTTTTGGAACTTCATCCTCTTTAGTGTCATTTATGTATCTTTTTTCTCTCCTTTTTTTATAGAGGAAGCAGAGCAATGATGGCCCTAAGGAGCGTCGGCCCTTCAGTCGTGAGGAAGATCTCAATGTGAACAAGTTTGATGATGCTCAGAGGGAGACTGTCTTGAAGAAGGCACGGCAGCTCAATGACAGGTTCTCTGCAGGGAAGGCCAAGTTCCTGTGAGCCAAGGGGAAGGAGCTGGCTCATTGTGAGGGAAGAGCTTGAGGACCGGTAATGTAATGTGGTTGTAAGAATTTGATGAAGTGCACAAAAATAACTTAAGCATTCTGGAGTACTTTCAACTAAGTCTTCATTACAGAATTATCATACAAAGTTATCAAGATGAATATATTTGATTGTGTAACAGGTTTATGTTGAATCAGTAATTTCTAGTGATATGATTGGACAGTAATCACATTCTGGTTAGAAGACACACTGGCTTCCAGGTAAATGTGAAGAAGGGGCACACTCCATGTCTATAAGTGGGTTGATCATAGAAGGTGATGATGTATCCAGAAATAGTATATCTTGTTGAATTTCATGAATTTCATATTTTTCAAACAAGGTAACTTCTAAACTAGGCTTCAGGTTATGCCATGTTTTGAGTGTTGAGGTTTTAGCTGTGTCTTACTTCCTTTATCCATCAATGATGCTTCCATCAACATCCAGAACTGAGGGGAAGGTAGTTTTGAATGAAGATATGCTTTATTATAGGCTACCAATTGCTTATTTATTGTTGTTTTGGCATTTCATCTTAGGGGTAATAAATGAATTATGAAGTGGTAACAATAATGAAAAGCAGAATCTTGAGGTAATTTGGTCATTAGCAGGGAGTTAAATGATACATATATATATATATATATATATATATATATATATATATATATATATATATATATATATATATATATATATATAATATATATATATATATATATATATATATATATATATATATATATATATATATATATATATATATATATATATATATATATCTGGCTTATATCCCCATTAAAATGGGATAGCCAAGACAAGGCATTTGGGGTTCATGGAGACTTTACTCTCCCCTCCCCTCATGCACCTTGTATTTTCGTAGGAGGGGCTTTCCAGACCCTTTGCACCGTCCTGCACATTATTTGAAAGCCCATGTCTATCCTCAAGTGTACCACATAGGTGCACTGGTTCAGCACCAAATACCTGTTCTCCAACACATCCACCAGACAACCAGGTGTGACAATGACAGTCTCACAACCCATCCTCAGCTTCATGCCTTCCTTGCTCCTCTCTAGACAGACCACTAATCACCTGCACTGTGCGGATGCCCAGCAGACTGCCAATCTTGCTCGTCTCTTCCTTTATATACTGGACTAGTTCATGGGTTGGGCCATGATCAGTGTGTATAGAGGGGCTTCCCAAACCCCTTTCTCCATCCCTTTTTTTAACTTTATGGTCTGTAGGGTAGTATTATTGTAGCCCCACCACTGTCTAATATATATATATATATATATATATATATATATATATATATATATATATATGGAGGAGGAGGATTATTATTGTTTGGAAGGTCCACTACACGAGTTCCTTTCTCATGTTTATCAAAAATACGCACAAAACTAAAAGAAAAACACTGGGAAAACACAATGGATGCTTCCACAAGATATCCACGTGAACTGAGCGAGTGGTTCTCACGCTTGTCGGGAGAGCGTGTGCGAGCCTAGCAGTCACTGTATGAACCACGCTTGTAGTGCGGATTTCTACTCGTAAAACAAAACAAAAATTTGCCCGAGCCTCGGCTTGTTCTACAAATTACTCGTTATATGGTGCACTCGTAATGCGAGGTTCCATTGTATATATATTTATGTATATACGTGTATATATATATATATATATATATATATATATATATATATATATATATATATATATATATATATATATTTATATATATATATATATGTATATGTATATATGTATATATATATTCTGGTTCCATCCGTTTTCTGGCATGAATTTCAGGGTGTAGTTGCAAATTTCACGAGTTGGTGCGCCATTATATTTGGGAGGGGCCGTTTATAATCCCATCATGGATTCAGCGGTTTAAGGTTTCAAAAGAAAAACAGCTTACAGGAACTTCTTGCTTACGCTAAGGATGTAACTAATCCTGCTGCCAAGGAGTTTCCATCAAGGATAAATGAAGATGCTGTAATGGAATGGCTGCATGCTGATGGTAATGTGACTACAATTCATCATTACACTGATTCTGAAATTATACATATAGTTGTAAGTCCAGAGAAAAATGGCAGTGAAGAAGAAAGCAGTGATGAAAATGAGGAAGGTGTGAAAGAACGAATCTCTATTGATAGGTTAATTAAGAACTGTAGTCATTTTCTGTTACAATATATACAGCATATATAAAGTCAAGGGACGAAACATCAATAATCCGGAAATTTCGAAAATCCAGCAGTCCTAAGGTCCCGTGGTTGCTGGATGAATGATGGACAACCTGTATATATATATATATATATATATATATATATATATATATATATATATATATATATATATATATATATGTGTCTATGTATGTATGTACAGTGGTGCCTTGGTTTGTGAGCATAATTCGTTCTGAACGGACACTCGTAACCTAAAATGCTAGTAACCCAAACCAATTTTTACCATAGGAAATAATGGGAACTCGCCCAATCTGTTCCAGACCCAAAAATACTCATATCAAAATCCTCCTCCTCCTCCCTCACCTCCATCCTTTCTCTTCCTCCTCCACCTTTACTGACATTTTTAAAAACTAATGATTATGAGAGAGAGAAAGTGCATTTAGCTATTCTATGTTAGTTTTGGGTTTGATTTTATGCATTTTAAAGTTAATCTCTCTACTACTACTACTACTACTACTACTACTACTACTACTACTACTACTACTACTACTACTACTACTACTACTACGAACAAAGGGGCGGGAGAGAACAGCTGAGAGAAGATAAAAGGGCGGAACCCACAGGACACTCACCCTTATGGTTAGGCAGAATAGGGGTCAAAATCGAGGAGAGGAGAGGTGATGGAAGAGGAGGAGGAGGATTTTGACATGAATATTTTTGGGTCTGGTATGGATCGTGTGAGTTTGTATTATTTCCTATGGTAAAAATTGCTTTATGTTACCAGCATTTTAGGTTACGAGTGTCCATTCAGAACGAATTATGCTCACAAACCAAAGCACCACTGTATATATATAATGTGTGTGTGTGTGTGTGTGTGTGTGTGAGGACTGGAGTGTGCAAAGACAGTATATGAACAGAAACAGTTGGAGACTTTTCTGTTAGAGTGACTCCTTTAAGGGAGTTCCAAGAAACAGACATCAAAGTAGATCGATAGAAAAATAGATTTACCTTGCCTGACTATGAATACTGTCCAAAAAATTATACCTTGCAGTTCATCTGTCTTCAGCCTCTACAGATATCATGTGATGTATTTCTAAATTCATCTTTGAGTAAACTCTTCAATCTTAATAGTGTTGCTCTGTGTAGTGATAGAGTTTGATACTCAGGTTTTCATCAGAAGACCTTGTAAAATACTGTAATAATCACTTGAGTTCGTGAGTATTAGGAAACAGTTTTGTATTTTTGTACTGAAATAAACAAATTGTTAGCATTTACTATGTCTTATTGTCATAAGATATAGTAACCGGCTGTAGTTAAGAAAGAATCGTTTATTGACATGTCTATACTGTATATGTATAATGCAATATATATATCCATTATGATAATACAATCTGCTCCAAATGTTACCACGCCAACATTTCTGAGAGTGCACTTACTATCAGACAACTAAAATTACAGGAATTTTAATCACATGTGGACAAATACTTTATTACATTTTTTTTTTATCACCACTTCTTTGAGGCATTCTAGCACACTAGCAGCCAAATTTTGAAGTGTTTCATGCTTCCAGCTTAGAGAGGATGGAGATGTCACAGCCTTGCAACTTGATTGTTATTACTGCCTTAAAATTCTCTAATTGAAGAAATATCTAGTGCATTGCCAGGCCAGTATTCTATGAAGTCAACTTCTAAGTTACTTAACCATTCTGATACTATTTTAGCTGATTGAGCTTGTGCTCCATCCTACTGGAAAATGTTGGCTTGAGTTTTTTCAAAATATGACTCAAGATGATCCAACAACAGTTCCAAATACACTTCTTTTGTGACAGTAATGTTTTTAGGGAACACAAGAATATCACCACCAAAGTCATTGAGAGGAAGTGATCCCCAAATCAGCAAACTCTAAGGGTATTTTGTGGTTTTCTGAGAGTAGTGAGGATCATTGGAATGAGACCCCCAGCACTTGTACATTTTGTTACATTCTACCATATACAGACAAAAAAAATGCCTTCATTAGACTGCAATAATGTAAACTACTTATTTAAAGTCCAGTTTAGATATTTCTTTTCAAGCTGGAACCTTTTTTTATTTCAGAATCATTTATTAATGGCTTCTTTTTGGCATAGTAACTGCAGTACACAAGGTCACAGCACAGTGTATTAATGGACTGTTTGGAGACACCAGCTAGTAAATTAAGATTCCCTTCCTTAAGGTTTGCAGTTGCTTCTGGGCCGGGTGACTCTGTGGTACAGTGCTTGACTCACGGCCTAAAGTTTGCGAGTTCAATCCTGGCTCACGGCAGCTTCATAATGAGAGGTAGCGCTCTCTCATTAACCATAGCAGAACTATATAGATTATAGTTACCTAGTTCAGGGGATTATTTAAACTTTGTAATTGCTTTATTGGTTGGGAACTCAAATCAGCCTCTCTGACAATGTTACCTCAATACCAGGTAATACTTATCCATTTCAATTAACATCAATGCCATAGTTAATTCAGTATAACTAATATTGTCAATTTACTGGGAGAAAAATTATATGTCCGTATATTTAATTGGGACTTGAAAAAAGTCAAAGCTTGTGTTACATACTGCTCATGCTGCTTTATCTACAAACTACTGGCGCAGACAGCGATGCATCACGGGACCATCACCCATCACCAAGCTGCAACCTGTATAGTTGATGCATTCTCTTCACTTGAAGAGTTTTATAGGAATATATTAATCTTTATATAATGATATCTGTATATATTTAACTAAGATGTGTATGTGGTCCAAGGTAGTGGCTTTGCCATAAAAAATACCGTCAGTCAAAATTAGATATGGTTTTATCTTTTGACACATTATTTTTGCCTTATAATAGTGCAATGTTTTTGCCTTATGGCATGTTCATCAGAATGTCATCCCATAGTAAGTTTGTGTGTATGTATAGTTTCGTGGATGGTCACAGATGCTGGTGTGTAGTATGTGCTCACTAGGATTGTTTATATTATACAACACAACGTGGTGTTGATCTTTCAATCTTAGCCTATTTTTCATATTCAACATTAACTATTGCTTCAAAGAGAGATGCAGATGTCAGTGATGGTGTCAAACCTAAACTTCAATCCATGTTGATCTAATAAAAAAATAAATGTTAAAAAAATGACCTTGGTCCAACATTGGAGGTCTGCTCGTATGGTCCGACAAAAATTTTAATTAATTAAACGTTAATAAGGCCTTGGAACAAAGGGAGCTGATAAATTAGTAATGTAATTTGTATAATAATTTTATTTTCAATGTTCATGGCCTATATGTGCCGATTAAATACAACTGTTGCACAATGCTTATACAATACTAGTACAAACAAAAAGTGAAAGGTAGAGTAGATTATAAGAGGTAATAATGAAGTAGTACAAGTCCTGTATTGCTGCTTCATGAAAAATTAAAACACTAACAACAATGTGTGTAGCAAACAATCATTCACATAGAAAAAAAGTCATGCATGGTTTTGAATTTGAACTGGTGACAGAAAATATCATTGTCTTGGAGATAAATCAATATATGTGTATAAATTGTTATATTTACCTGGTTGTAACATACAGGAAATGAGCTATGCTCGTGCTATCCTGTCTTCATTTCTATTATTAAATTTCACTTTAACATTGTAAACACTTGTAGCTCTTAGTACTATTTTTTCTAAAACATTCTAGGTATCAATTACTCTGTATGGAAGACTATATTTCTTTATATCTTTCAAGCATTTGATCTTCTTTAGTTTCTTTTCATGTCCTCTTCCATATCTCTCATTTCATACTAGTAGATCATTTAGAAAACAGTATAGGTGACAAAATTTATCCTTGTGGTATTCTGTTGGTAACCATTATCTATTCTAACTGCATCTTTAATTATTGTTCTCATCTTCCTATTTGTTGTTTAATCTTCTATTCATGTAATGAAATTTCCTTGTAGACATTATTTATATTGTAAATTCTAAACTAACCTCTTGTCTGTTACCTTGTTGCAACCTTTCTTTAAATTCAGGAAAATGCAGTCTACCCAACCCTCTCTTTCGTGTATTGGCAATTATTCCAATAAAATCCTTTGTAGCAAGTTTGTGACACATGATCTCCCACTTCTAAAACCAACTTGTCTGTTAGTTGTAATTTTTTTTATATAATTAATTAATTGATTTATACTTGATTACTTTTTTTAAAATTTTTGCTTCAACACGAATGAGTGGAATTGATATATAGTTTATTTCTTCTTTTATAAATTGGTACTATGGTCACTTACATTTTATGGGACACTTTTCCATTCTAAAATTTCTGCAATCATTCCATCCACCTGTGCAGCTTTGCCACACTTTGGTTTGTCTGTTGCTTTCTTTCTATAAATTCCCTTCTGCACATTCACACGCTTTCCCCATGTTAGACTCTATTGCTTCTCTTTTGTCTTCTTGTTCATTAAATATTCTAGGTGACTCTTCCATACTCTTTCCACCTCCTTTTTATCTCTTATATACACACCATTCTCTCCCTTCTCACACTCTACTCCTCTCTTAACTTCCTTCCAAAGCAACTTATTTTCATTAAACTTCTCTTCATGCACTTTACTTTTACTCTCTTTCACCTTCCTATTCAATGACTTGTACTCAATTCTCCTCCTCACTCTTACTTCTTCCACATTCCCTTACATTTTCTTATATGCTCTCCTCTTCCTTTCTATAGCCTCCTTTATTTCATCTGTCCACCATGCACGTCCCTTTCTCTGACTTCTTAGAGATCTATACCTAACCACTGATGCTACTGTGGTCACTGCACCTTTGAACGCCTTGAATACCTCATTAACACTTTTTTTTCTTCCCCTCTTTAACTGTCATCCTAGCTTCTTTTAATTTCCCGCATACCTTCCTTTCATACTCCTCTCTAACCTTTTTCCTATCCATCTATTCACTCGCTAATACCTTACTTATCTTTCTCTTGCCATTTTTCCTGTCATACTCCCATCTACCTTTTATCTTTATCTTAGCTAACACAACATAATAATCTCACCTTTCAAATATGCCTCTCACTGCCTCAGCATCCAACACATCCTTCTTCAATATCTTGTTCACTGCTATGTAATCAATCATACTCTTCTGCTCATCCCTCTTATCTCTCCTCCATGTGTACAGTTAAGAAAATACCTCATACTTATCCTATAAGGATATGTACAATTATATTTCAGGATATTATGTTACAAGCACTTATGTAACAACACATAAAATGATTCACTAGTGTTCTTTACTTTTTCTTTTCTCATTCTCAGTAGAGCCTAAATTGTGTCATCTGCAACAATTTTGTTGCTACAGTATACAAAATACAATGATTTTGTAGTTTGTTATGAGGATTCCTCTTCCCTAAACTGTTATATTCTTCTAAAACAACACTCATATTCCTTGGGGTAATGACTTCATTCTCTCCCTTTCCTCCTGCTGGTCATCAAAGTTCCACATTCTTGCGAGTAAATAACTTGTCTAGCTCCCCCTCCAGGTATTCATTGGTTCCCCGACAACTTGCCACCACTTGGGCTGCCCACTTAAAGTATTCTTCCACCCTAGTGTCGGTCCATCCTTCGGGTGTACACCTCTCAAGGTCAAGCAGGTTGTACAGCTTGTCAGCAAGTTTCACCAGCTTGGCCTCATGGGAAGAATTTACTGAATCGACAATCTGAAGGCGTTTTCGCTCTTTGTAGTGTAGACTCTTGTCATCAGTTACCTAGGGAGAGGGAAATTTTTATTCTTTCATGACTGAAGCAAGCCAAAAAAACAAAAGGGCACAAATACAGTGTGAAAAATGCCTGTGTGCCATTAAAGGAAAGAAAAGCTTTATAAAGGAGAAGAGAGTTCCATCACCATTGTAAATGTTGATCAGCAAGTGGCTGCTCATGCTCTTCTTCTAAAGTTTGAGAGTCACATGACGAAGGAAAAGCAAAAATTAGCAGTTAGTTTGTTAACTAGTTTAAGAAATGAAAAAAAAAGTTGGTTGACTTGTATTTAAAAGATGGATAGAGTGGGTATAAGAATGGGTTGCAAGTCCATCAGAGAGAGAGAGAGAGAGAGAGAGAGGAGAGAGAGGAGAGAGAGAGAGAGAGAGAGAGAGAGAGAGTTTATAAAGAATTACAAAGAAAATCAGGTTTGAAGGTCGCCAATGAGTGACAGAGCGAAGGGACAGTGTAAATACACACTGTAAGTGTGAACACTATAACACCACCACATACATGTTGGTTGGCCCAGGGTCCCTCTTCACCCACATGAGACCTGAGTCAGCCTCGGCTATGGCTGCGTCAGCAGGAAGACCTTGGCAGCTGACTCAAACCCCCCACCCCTAGCTCACAGGGGCAGTAACCTCTGACAACAGTGGAAAGCTTTTTATCATGCCTGAGGGGGGCTCGAACGCAAGACCACAGAATTGCAGCCAAGCGCGCAATTGGGTACACTTTTTCTATATCACAAACCGTTGGCACCAGTAGGCTTTATAGAGGCAGGATGGACTTGCCTCTCGCCTGTTATTTGGCGTAGGTTTTTAGATTTATTATAGTGACGCCTCGAATGTTCATGTTCTCTTGAATAATTTATGTTGAGAACGATGAGAAGCTATTGCTGCTAAAGCCTCAAATACATATAAACATTGTAAGTCCTATCTGAGGACAGTATGGCAGCAATTTGGGTAGTCTTTGGCCACTTGGCAGTAATACCAATAATGACAAGTGGCCAGCGGATATCTGGGAATTGAACTATGTGTAATACATTAGGTGAATGAATAAAAATGTTTGCTCACTGTCACTAACACATGCCTCACTCTCACATGGCATCACTCTTGCAGTGGGAATCAACATGAGCTGGCTTTGCTAATGAAACTTTACAGTGATGCAGTTACTCCTTTGAATAACTGTCAATCAAATCTTGAGTCAATCAAATAATGTATATAAAAATAGAGTACAGTCATCAGCTCATGAGTGAATAATTCATGACATTTGAATGAGGAAATTAACAAAAAAGTAGAATAGAATGGGGAATAAAACAGAATCTTGTGGTACACTATCTAATAAAGTTAGAAGAGCAGTAACTTTTTCAACACTAGAAACAAAGAGAGTGGAGTGTTGAAGGGCATGAATCATGTACAGGGGCACGTGGAGATTTCTATCATGGACACCAAGGGACATGCATCAGAATAGATAGACAAGTAGAATAATATAATTAAATCAACCACTTAACTGACTCCTTCATCTCTGTGCCTCTCCAACCTCATCTTTCTGGAGATCATCTCACACTGTCACAATTCATTTTGCCTCACCCTACCCTGTCTTAGGGATTCCACCTAATTTTACCCCCAATTCACCCGCAGCCCTGACCAACACACCAACCTCAGCCACCAGCCCAGCCACCCTCTGTCCAAAGGTGTCCTGTAGCTCCTGGGGGGAAGTGTCTGTATCCTCTACAGTGTCATGAAGGAGGGCTGCCTGCAGTACGTCCACGTCCTCCACTCCTGCCTCCACTAGTAGGTAAGCCACACCTGTTGTGGATTGACTGTGTGAATTGAGTGGACAATGATGTGACCTTGTATGTGTATCTAGTTATTCAACTTTAATTTTCCTTTTTTATAGGGAGATTTCTTTCAATTGAATTAAATATATATATATGGAGACATGGCAACATCTTGAACTTTATTGAAATATTATGATATGCATCAAAACTGGTGCCCTGCGCATTATCAATCAGAACCATAAATAGAACCTAGAATAAAAGTTAAGATTGGTTTTACAAATCCACTAGTGTCGATTACGTTATGTATAGCAGCTTAAATTTTGAAGTACTCTTGACTGTTTTGAAAATAAATTCCCCACTATCATTAAAGAGAAATGGTTATAATCACTGCATCCTATCAATACTAATATATGGATTGAAAATATGTGAGTCTTAAAAGTCCTTCAATGAAAACTTCAGAGTGCCTAAGGGAAAATGGAGAGAATAATGTTTTGCATTACATGGAAAGATAGGAAGAGATCATAATGGATTAGAGAGCAGACCAAAATTGAAGTTTAAAAGAAAAAGTGGACATGGGCAGGACACATTATGTGCCGAACAGACAATAAATTGGCAACTAGAGCAACAGAATAACAACCCAGGGATGGTAAATGAAGGCAGGACAGACAGAAAGAAAACAAGATTGAAAGATAAAATATTAAAATTTCATATAGACTGATGCTGATAATAATGACGATAACAGTTTCAGCCATTACATAATACCTGGTAGTAGTTGCTTACGTGGCAGTTTACATACCTAGACTTGCTACCTAGTTACGATAGTGTACATGGCAGGAAATAATGACGAGGGTTAATAAGCCAATACCAGTTTATACGTAGGATGAATAACTAACTTACCAATTGGATGGTTTATATAAGGTGTCTGCTCAGGGTCCTTCCTCCGTTGGTCCTTGTGCTTCTTGGCGGAAAAATAAGTACATCTTAATATTACCGCAGCCACGCTCTCACTCTTCCTGCTCAAGTGACAAGGCTCGCTCATATTGCCTCCTGAAATGTTACACAGTGATAGTAAACTAGCATGTCCCTGTGAACACGTAGAGTAAGAATGCACTGGTGTGTCGTCTGTTTGTTTATATTTACGGTAACCTTGGCAATCACTCCAGCAGGTTGCCAGACACTACAGTGGAAAAAAGGACTGGGCCCGTATCCTGTATATACTCCTAAAAAATTACTCCTGAAAGTAATAGTACTGGTTTAAAGTAACAGCTATCCTACGCGACTTTCTGTGTAAATTTAGTCACAACGTTGGCTACTGTTAAGGTAAAAGCGTTGCAATGGACGCTATACTCTGAAACCACTCACCCGATATAAATAAACAATTGTTTCTTACAAATAAAATAAGAAAATGCATCCTCAATAATAAGATCAACATTAAAAAGTAAAAATGTGTGTGAGAGAGAGTAAAAAAAAAAAAACGGATGTGGTTAAGAAGTAATGCAACAATCACCATCTATATATTTCTACATACCTGTAATTTTGATATTCAATTGCTAGAATTTCTTGAAATGAATCCCCTTCGTTTGAAGCTGCTGAGGTAGTACTTGCAGCCTGCTTGTCTACTTCCACAGTACCACTAGCTACATTATAATTTCTGTGCTGCGGTACATATGGCTTGTGAAAAGTGCATTCATTATATCTGTGACCTTGAAGTTACGGCAGAAGATTTCCTTGTTGTGTAAGTGTTTTCGGAGAATTGAGTCCAAATAACTAATTTGTTTCTGGCTTTAATTTTTACATTAGTGACATGAGAGCACACCCGTTCAACGAAGGCAATACATACTTAGAGGAATGCAGCATGAGTTCAATGCAATAGTTGCAAGTTCTTGGTAACACTTATCTCCTATTGCATTCTCATAATTAAGAACATGTGTCCAAAACATAATTG
>JAPQNM010000013.1:27909318-27914318 GCA_029783475.1 Metacarcinus magister | reverse complement strand
GCAGTTTACCAGGGAATTTTTTGTGATTCATGACAGATCCCGTCCTGCAGGGTCTTTATAAAGCTATAACTTAATGGAGAAGCCTGGATAAGCTAAAACTGATGCTCTACCTAACAGTTGTCTTATAGTTGAAAGGCATTACATTATCTGACACCGCAAAAGAATGATAGTTGGTTTTCCTTTATCGTCGTCGTGATAAGGCGCCCGTCAAGGTATAGTTAGTTGTCCTTGATGAACGAACGGTAATTATCACTAAGGACCAGAAAGGCTCTCAAGAAGTTAATAGTAATGGGATTGAGAAAGTTTATGACTGTACCGGAATGCATACCTATGAAACAATTGAAAAAAAAAATGTACTCCGTGCTCTCAAAGAACGTAATAATATGGGAAAATAATTTGGCATTGTTCGATTTTCCGTTTGTTAAGCTTTACTTTTTATTCGTCCCACCGGAGCAGTGAAAATACACATGTTAACTGTAAGTAGGACTGAATCTTGATGATTTTAAACTACAATTAAGTCATCAAGGAACACTGAACTGTTAGCCTACCTGGTACGTGTCAATGTCCGGAGATAAGAAAGAAGAACGAAAAAAACACTGATATCGCATCCAACAGAGATATAAAGTAGGTTTCCTGTGACACACACTGGTGGGAACCTACTATAGTCTGCCTATATACTTTACTAAGACTATAATGATAGACTGCTGGCTGTGATTCTAGGTTTTACTCGGGATCATTATTAAAGACAATTGTAATCTTCTATTGGCCAGTATCAGGTAACCAAGTACCATACCGTCTTGATCTGTCATTTGATTAACGTGTCATTTAAAACTTGACTTGAAGTGAGGGACTCTATAGACTGGGATATAAATAATTAATGAAAGGATTCTCTTAACAAAATTAAATACGTCTCCTAACAAGATAACCGAATTAAATTTAATTTAAATCTAATTTTAAAAAAAGGTAGCAAGAAAGTTTCATGTAGTATATGCAAATTAAACTAGCCCCTGAACCAAATCATAACTTGTAGTAACTGTACCTCTGTAGTAATAGGGTACTGTGCTCCGCTCGTAGTGTACAGTGAAGGTTCATAGACAAGATTAAATATTTGGAGGCCCCACCTATTCAATTATTCATTTTCTGGGTGCGTCCCTGGTAATAGTGGCGGTAGTGTGGTCGGAGAAGCAGAGGTAGACATAGACAGTGGTAGTAGTAGTAGTAGTATGTAGTAGTAGTAGCAGTAGTAGTAGTAGTAGTAGTAGTAGTAGTAGTAGTAGTAGAAGTAGTAGTAGTAGTAGTAGTAGTAGTAGTAGTAGAAGGAGCAGTAGCAGCAGTAGCCTTTATCTCGGCTATAGCTTCTTCCTATCTTTATTACACCACTATCCTTTTTTTCCTCGTCCTCCATCATCACATTCTCCTCTCAAAAACATTACATTACTACAACACATCCCAAGAGGCTACTCGTACTCTTAAATAAGGATAATGATATGGATATTTTCCTTATCATAAGTTATTACAAGCTTACTAATAACATACTAATACTTGTTTTTAGTAATATTTTGTGTTGTTTACGAATGAAAAGTTTTATTTTGGCCTTATGAAAAAGAACAGACATAAACAATACAGTGTCGGCAGTTACAGTGACAGACAATAGTAAACAAGAAAAACGTTCCTACATGGTTCTTTGACCTTTACATGTTGTCACCTCTAAAATATACCTGAACTCTTATTTATAGTAAAGTCTTGGTTGTAACGTGTATTTCCTTCACGGCGATAGCTTTGTACACTGCTAGTCTGGGGCTTTGTGTTATAATGGTGAGATTGAGTGTCGTTGAGAGGCATAAATAGTCTTTCACACTCTGATGATCGCAGCTCTGCCTTCAAGAGTGTGTTGCTTCACAGCTCGTTCAGTTATCATGCTTTGAAGACACGTGACCAGAAAACACTGCACAGACTTGTTGAGTATTGATCCAAGCCTCGACTCGTTCAGCAGCTCGTACAACTTGACAGTGATGGAGTCAATAGATGATCAGGAAACAGACTGCATCATCTGCGTCATTTTGCGTGCACGAGCCTGGCCAGTTACCCAATTCACCCACCCTTAAACCCACCATTCACCAAACAACATATATAGACAAAACTCATCTTTATTTATATTTTTATTTTCTTACATATATTCCATGTTCAGTCATGTAGAATATTCTTAGACAAGCAATGTTTACCTTGCTAATCTTTCCGCCTTGTGATAAAAACTTAGCTCTACTGCACGATATATCAATGTGACTGGCCATGCAGTGTTTATCTTGGGCCATGAAGCTGCCCCACCAAGGTCAGCACACAAGGGTTAAAACAGAAGAAGTTTTTTGTCATCCACGGCGCTGATTGATTAAGAAAATTCCGTGGAAAGAACTAAAATCGCATTTCATTGGTCCTTCAAACGATGAACAGTGATGTTACTAATTTGTTTTACACTTTATTTTATAGATCAGACAACCTTCATATACTAACTACTGTGAGGCATGAAGTCGCACACTCCTACTGAATATAAAATAAAACACAAACAATATGCAATTTCTGGAACACTTGATTAAGTTCACGTTAGCACCTTGTTAGACACACTATCGAATGAGGCCACAGGAACAGATGCAAGGATAATTCCAGTGAATACAGTATTTCTAGCCTGAAGGTATAACCATGGCACCTGTCGGACAGTCGTGTGGATTTAGGTGTCTCGCAACAATCTACTACCAACCCCGTGGCAACGTTTAGTGCAGGTTATTACAACTGTTGTTGCTGCTGCTACAAGAACAAGCAAACAAACAATCAGACAAGCAAACAACAACAAAAATAACAACTGCTACTACTGCTACCTCTACTCAGTCTCGTCTGTTGAAGGAGCTCGGTAGTCTCCCTCCCTCCTGTCTGTATACACATTTCTTTGCTTCCCTTCAGGACCCCAATTGTCACCCTGTCATGACTCCATCCGTTATCTCTGGACAGTAGTAGTCTGGCTCCTCACCATATACACGGGAATGTTGTTACGCACGAGTACAATGGTTTCGTATATTGTTATAATGATTTGTACGCAGTTTAGTGTAGAAGCGCGAGGGTTCCACTGTTCGTTATATTCACAATTTACTGGTATCCATACGAGAGCGATTGTTATCTGTTTTCTGTCGTATCTATTTATTAATTCAGTAATGTATTTGATTTCATATATACATATATATATATATATATATATATATATATATATATATATACATATATATATATATATATATATATATATATATATATATATATATATATATATATATACATATGTATATATATATATATATATATATATATATATATATATATATATATATACATATATATATATATATATATATATATATATATATATATATATATATATATATATAAAGGGAGAGAGAGAGAGAGAGAGAGAGAGAGAGAGAGAGAGAGAGAGAGAGAGAGAGAGAGAGAGAGAGAGAGAGAGAGAGAGAGAGAGAGAGAGAGAGAGAGAGAGAGAGAGAGAGAGAGAGAGAGACAGAGACAGAGACAGAGACAGAGAGAGAGAGAGAGAGAGAGAGAGAGAGAGAGAGAGAGAGAGAGAGAGAGAGAGAGAGCAGTCATCTCCGGTTTTTTCTTTATTCATTATTTTTTTTTATTTTCACTCTTCAGGAATTATATTTTTAATTTCCTCTGCACCAAATACTTCGTCTAATTCCGTCTCCTCATCAATCATTGCCTCATCCATCTCCTCATCAATGACCGTCTCTTCAAAAATAATGTATTTCAGTGTCACTACCACGTATGTTTTCAATGTATCTTACGATGTCCCTAGCGATACTCTCTTCCATTTTCTCTTCAGTAATAAAACGTTTCCTTCTCTAAATAATTCTTCGGTGTCAGCCTCTCCTGCCTCTATTTCTATCTTTTTTTCTTCTTCAATAAATATATCTTCACCTCTGTGTCGTCTTCAACAAAAAATTTTTCATTGACGTTCCCTGCAGCCATTATCACCTGTTTTCTCTTCATCAAACATATTTTCAATGTTAGTTTCGTCAGCTGTTATCTCTTCGGCTTCCTCTTCGTCAGAAACTTCTTTGTTGTCGGTCTCCTCAGCTAGGACCTCTCCGCTTTTCTCTTCAATACATATTTCTGCAACATCGGTCACTTTGCATTCTATCTTTAAGGTTTATTTCCCTTTGCTGCTCTCATTTCAGGCGATTTTCATCACGTTTTCCGTCTGTCGAGTACCTTCTTAGTATCCGTCTCTTTTTCGGACAAGTTATCAGCCGTTTTATCTGCAAATATCTACAACGCTTGTGTCTTCTGTACATTGTATATTCCTAGTCAAACTTCTCTCCGTTAATCTTGTCTACTTTAATCTTTATTATATGACTATGTTTTGTTAAACGTTGTTTTCTAAACTTCGATGTGAGATCTCGGCTATTCGCTTCTCTATTATATAGTTAAGTTATAAATTCTAGTCTCGTTCATATTTTCCTTCAAATTACAGCTCCTTGGCTTCGCGTCTTCGTAATTTTCTTCACATTCACTCTCACTGTATCAGTACTTAAACATCCTTTTATGTTCTCTTTTCCCTCCAGATTCATTTCGTATTCATTCATTTATTAATTTTTTTTCTTCCTTCCTCCGACACATCAAACTTGCCAGTTTTTTTTCTCGTTAAATTTTGATCAATTCCCTGTACTTTTCTTCCTTTTTTGTTGCGTTGTGTTTTCTGTTATCACCAGTTACCATCGTGTAGAAAGAAGTAAGCTACTCTATGTCCTAAATTTCTTGTATTTTTTTTTTCTCGTAGCGGCGTAACATTTCCTAGTTGTTACTCATTTCCCTTCCCAAGTCTTGTTTTTCCTCGATGACTTGTCTCAGCATCTCTCGCATTTCATCTTAGTCTCGTTTCAACTGTTCCTCGTAACTTGTTTTGAAGTCTTGGTTCCGAGGTAGCGATTCTCGGTTTT